>JAOYMR010000003.1:12526882-12539114 GCA_025802075.1 Tenebrosternarchus preto
CCCGTTGCCTTCAACACATTTTTCCTCCAGAGCTATTTCTTTTCCTGAGGGGGTATGTGTATGCTTTAATGACAAACAGCTCACCGCTTGTTTTCTAGATCAGGTATAACCTACCTCCACCTCTACACAGCACGCCTGGCAAAGGACTGTGCATCATAATGGTAAAGTTATGTGTGTATTTCATCAGGAAGGCTCCACATTACTTAATTTAGCTCCAGGTACACATTATTTAGGTGTGTGCACGTGTGTATACCAAGTAGCCTGAATATGAGATGCAGTTCATCTTCCACTGTAGAGCCTGGGAAGAGTGGCCGTCCAGCAGCCATCTCATAGAATATACAACCAACGCCCCTATACAGACAGAAATAGCACACCACACATCTCAATGAACATACAGCAAACGGCCCTATACAGACAGCAATCGCACATCACACATCTCAGAGAATATTCATCCAACCCCATTATATAGACAGAACTCCATCACACATTCTTAAACCTAGAATGGGCCTAAAGATCTCAGAATAAAGCATTCACACATCCTTCTCTGTAGCACCAATATAAACCTAATTAATGTCATTCTTCATTGTGACAGGATCTGATAAGATGGTAAAAAAAGGGTTTAAAAAAACAAAACAAAACTGCTGTTTCTGACGCAAACTATACCGGAAGCAGAACAGCTTCTAACAGATGGGCCTAATGCATTCCTACGTACATACAAACGAACATCATATTTTTGCAGAAACGGACAACCACTCACCACATGTCGATCTGTGTGGAGTACTCCGAAGAGCCCAGCAGTACATCCGGAGGTCTGTACCACAGCGTCACCACCTCGTTCGAGTACGTTTTGGTGGGGACAGACTTGGCCCTGGCTAAACCTGCATACACCGACCCCAGAAAAAACATTCATGTAGCACACGACTGCTTTGCAACACTCATGCACCCCCCCCACTGATACACCACCCTCATTCATGTACCCCGGTCAGTACTTTGAAAAGCCCCATGGCAAATGCGCAAAGCCCATAGGCGAGCAGACGATCGCGCCCTCAGGCTGCGCTCGAACGGATCGATCGATCGCGCCCTCAGGCTGCGCTCGAACGGATCGATCGATCGCGCCCTCAGGCTGCGCTCAAACGGATCGATCGCGCCCTCAGGCTGCGCTCAAACGGATCGATCGCGCCCTCAGGCTGCGCTCAAACGGAGCGATCGCGCCCTCAGGCTGCGCTCAAACGGATCGATCGCGCCCTCAGCTCACCGAAGTCGGCCAGCTTCAGCTCGCCTCTCTCGTTGATGAGCAGGTTCTGTGGTTTCAGGTCCCGGTGCAGAACTTTGCGTTTGTGGCAGTACGCCAGCCCTCGTAAGATTTGGAAGAGGAAAATCTAAAAGCAAACCATAAACTACAGGTTGGCTATGCCGACAGAAACAAACTTCTAAAGACCCAGTAAACCATTTAATGTTGAGAAAAGCTGCCAACTGTCCCGTAGGCTTAGTTGTGGTGAGGTGTGGGTTGAGGTGCTCGTCACAGGTGAGAAGCCCTGCATGCCAGACATATTTTCTAATGAAGTTCTAACTGTGGAGTCACCGATCATCAATCACACAAGGAAGTATTATTGTACGTTTTCAAGTATACAAAGTTCTTGTGAAATGAAAATGAGAGAATTCTTGTTTGAGAATATTTGAGACTGTTTAATCTAGATACGATTGCTGATACTCAATTTCTGCGCACGTGTGTGTGTGTGTGTGTGTGTGTGTGTGTTTGTACCTTGACGTTGTGCATACTCATGATGTTTCCACAGTCATCCATGTACTGCTTGAGGTCCTTATCCTGATGAAAACAACAGCACTTGTGAGATGGGAAAGTTCTCCAGGCCAACATGCCTGAAAGGCTGTGGAGTAGAGTGTTAGAAGGGCTGTCTCACCAGATACTCGAACACAAGGGTGAGGGACTTGTCCGTGTGGACAATGTCGTGGAGAGTAACGATGTTGGCATGTTTCAGGTCTTTCAGTAATGACACTAAGACAGAAGAAAACCAAACGGTTGACCTGTGAGCTAGACTGGCAGACTGGGATGAGTACTGTGATCAGTATTCATCAGCGAGGGCAAACCGTGGCCAGTGGCCTGAATTACGCAGGTGCTGGCTGAAACATGCTCAGCAAAAGCTGACATGCAGTTGTATGTATGTAATGTGCAGTGTGGTCTGATGGAGATGTACAGCGATACGATGTCCCATAATATCACGCAAGGCCTAGATGTGAAGAGCGCCCGAACGCCGTGCTAAAAATATACGGTTCTTAAAAATAAACACGTATTGGTGTGGAACTCCAAGAGGAAAACTACAGAAGTCTCATTACCTTCTCTGATGGCTGTGCATGGTGCCCCTTCCTCATGCTCTAACCGGATCTCCTTCAAAGCCACCAAGTTGTCCGTCAGTTTGCTTCGTCCCTTGAAGACAGTGGCATATGTCCCCTGAAACACATTACTAAACATGTCAGGGTTCTATGGACATATTTCTATGAATGTTAAGGATTTGCAGAAATAACAGACTTCAGCTCCAGATTAGTCTCTTACTTCTCCAAGCTTGTCCAGTTTGATGTAGGTCTCCAGTTTCCCGAAACCAATTTCGGACTGATTAGGTGAAAGACAGAAAAAAGGGAATGTCATTAATTGAGATGTAGCTGCGCTCACTGAACAGACTGTACAAGACATACAAGACAAGTGTTTAGAGTGCCTTCAGCCACTCTCATATCTGCTGGAAATTTCATTTCCTAGACAGACATTAAATCATACACACAGTTGCACAACCCTGCAAATTCAGAGTGTACACCTGGGGGCGCTAGAACATAAACATGAGAGAACATAAACCTCTTCCTGTCCCGCACACAGAAACCACACATACATAAGGGGTGGGTGAAAGGGCGGATGGTGGGTGGGGGGGGGGTGTTTTGACAGTGACGGAGGATGGCCAAGAACACTGAATGCCAAGAAGACGCAGACACCAAGGCAGGGAGCCTTTCACATGTAGAACCTGCTAGGTACACAAAGAACAGCATGTGAGAGAGAGAGAGAGAGAGAGAGAGAGTTCGTGTGTGTAGGTTTTAAGGACTATGCTACCCAGGGTACTTCACTCACCCACACGTTGGTATTAAACAACAACATTGCCGAACTCCAGCGCAGTGTATCAGATTAAATGACTACAACTGCATGCAACTGCCTGTGCATTTTTCCCCACCTGGCCCTTAATCAGACATGGCCACCTGCAGTAACTCTGTTACACTGTCAGAGTCATCATGAGGAGAATTCTGCTGCTGGGTTTTTGTTCCAAGTGTCAGACGCCAAGTTGCCACTTACACTCCACAAATTAACGTGCGTCCCCTGACGATACTCAGTTTCAAAACGTGTGAAGATGTGGAACCACAATAGCCATTATGAATATTAATGAGACCACTAGCAGGGCCTCCATGGAAATTTTTATTGGAAGTACAAAGAAATACCCAACCGCTGGCCCCCGCTTGCACAGCCTGAAGGCACTTCCTGGGGAATGCCAGCACATTATTATTAAGCACAGGTGATTTGGAAAAAGATTCCACAACCTTCCACTGAAGACATTGATTTTAATCATTCAGTGTAACACTTTATTGATTCCGAAGGAAACTGCAGATTGCAGGTGAAAAACTACATTCACTATTCACTTATTGGCCATTTACTGGCACATTTTATAAGTGAACAAATACGGCCTCCCTCATCCGTTTGTATTCCATTTGTACTCGTCATCCACCAGCTATCTTATTCCATTACTGGTTAGATCATGACCACATCCCTCTTCTGATATTACTGCAGATATCTGGGTATATCGGAGCATTTTCAGTACATTAACACTGACCGAGGACAGAGGATCAAACTGATGAACATTTAATAGTCAGAGCAGTTTTGCTGGGTTCAAGATCTACTTTTTAAAGACCAGAGCATAAATAAAAGCAAACTGGGCATGGCTAAAAATCAGATATAGACTCTGCACCCATGAAAAGCCTAGTGCACACTACGCAATTTTAAGCCCGATTTTAACCCCGATTTTTGCCTCTTTTCCCCTTAAACGGAAATTATTTTTAGGATGAGAGGTAAAACAGAATTGATTATTGCGGTCAATGTGGTCAATCCTAGACCAGCTCCTGAGCTGATTCGGAGGCACTTGGACATTTTCAAACAGTTCACTGAAATCTCGTGCATCCCCTGCAGTGTAAACGGGGGTTTCGGCCAATAGCAGCCTAGATTAATAACTGCAAAGAACACAACTCTTGCCAACTCTGGGAATCGCACGGGTATCTCTACAATGCATCATCCTGATTAATGTAGACTTGTGGGAGATCTTTTTTTGTGTGTGCATCATTCTGCTAGAGGGAGGCATGACGTTAAAGGCTACGTACTTTGACGCAAGAGCTGGGGTGGCACTGTAGGGCAAAGTGGATCTAGCAGAAAACCCACACAGCAAATGAGGGGAAAAAAACCAGACAGACCCCAGCACACACTCTGATCTCACACAGTCAAACGTCATACTGCTGGCCAGAAGGTAACCGCTGTTGGTCAATGAAGAGAGAACTTTTAGATTGGCTGACGGGCAGAGAAGGCGGCCACACGTACCCCCTTTATACGCTACCAAAAGGCAGCAGGGCATCCAACAAATGTGCAATGTTGTCGAGAAGACGCACTTTTGGCAATTCTGAATGTTGAGCCATTTACGCACAATCTTTGGCCCAACAACCTTTTCCTACGTCCTGCTAGATTTTTTGCTCCTGGCCAATGAATGACCCGCATCTGTTTCACCAAACGGGTTGGCTGAGATGCTTCAGTATTCGAGCGGTACAGGCCTCTGTGAAAGAGGTCTCTGTGCCAGAACGTTTCACCCACAATTGTGTCACTTTGGCGGCGTGTTCCATGATGAATCCAAGTCTGCAGTAGGCACAAACCAGGCTAACGTGTGAGATGTGCTCCGGTTTTCAAGTCTGTTAGCATTTTCTAAATCCTGTAGAGTTAACCAGGCATAAGCTGTAATTGTTCCCGATTACATGACCTGTGAGTGGAAGGGGAAAATGTGACAAAATAAAGATAGTACTATAGTCCTGATACAACATTTACACAAACAGTAAGGATTTAAAGTTAAACCAGATATGAATGTTGACACATTCCTAAGTTTTAATCTTAGATTGGACCGTCCTGACCCACTTACTCTCATAGGGGTTAAAGCCTTGAATTTTACTATACTGTGGAGATCTGTAGAAAAAAACCTCAAACTGGGCCATAGTCAAGTGGTTTTTTTCTCATTCATCACACTAGTTTTACAGTCACTGAAAATCCATTACAGTCATTTATGCATTGACATGTGCACATACAGAAACATGTTTGCATGCACGTTTGCAGGAAATTTTATAGCAACAGGAAGCTGTTGAACTTACCAGCATTGAGTTATAAAGGTGTGGGAAGGGTTTAGTGGCACATTCAAACATGTTCAATAGTGTCTATATACTCAGAAGCAGCAGGACCAGCTTCCAGTGAAGAAATGGAAAAACTGTCCTGATTGGTTAGTACAATACCAGACTGATTTTTTATTTTTATCTGATTACAGAACCCAGGACACCAGAACAGAGCATCTCAGATAATCTGTTTAGTACTGGCAATCAGGGTGAGCCAAGAGTTTAGATAAAATGTTTTTTAAAATATTACTAGCATGAGCTAAAGCTGGGGTGGCAGACTTCACGTCTGCTCGAAGGTGACGATTTACCAGGTGGAAAGGAAAACCAGGCTCTGTGGGCCGCCCAGCTGGATGGGAAACTACACGGAAGGTATCAGCTGCAAGGTGTTGCTAAGAATTTATGGACTTATGGGACTTATGGATAGGTCACCAGTTTCACAAAAAACAAAAACAAAAAAAAACCCTCTCAAAAGGTGGCATGCCACATCATGACCTCTGATGTCACTTGGGAGACGTGTTCTGACAGATACTCTAGAGCACATGATGTGTGGGTTGCTACGCGACTTGGGCTTCTCAGTTACAGGGAGTGGAATAGAAACCAGAGAAACAAGAACGCAGAGAGGTGTTCCTTGTTAGAGTGAGAACGTTTGCCTTGTTGACTGGATTTTTTGTTTATTAAAAAAAACGAGATTGTGTATAAAAGCACAACAAGGGTATGCAGCCATGGAAGCCCAGTTTTGACCTCCAGTATATGCACAGCATCAGATTTCCATGACGACATTACCTTATTAAAATGTTAAAATTGTATTTTAAAAGTATGATTACACATTTCTACTATTGACATAAAATGGGTCGCATCTAGATGAGATATTTAATTATGTTCCATTGAAATGTAAACTGCAACACATTAAAGGTAACAGGAGCAAATATAGCCTTACATAGAAACATGGCTTTACATAGAAAAAATGGAAATGCTGTGTGTATAGGAACTGGAAGGAAGAGTGCATGTTAAGCACTGCTGAGTTTGTGCAGATGTAGATTGGCTGTACCGTACTTGCGATGAGTCCACATGCATGCGTGCACACACACACACACACACCCAAGCTAGCACACACACGCAGTCTTGCACGCACTCACTCACCAGAGAGGCCCTGCGTGAACGGCGGCTGAGGGGCTGGTCGAAGGGCGGGCTGCTCAGCTGGAGCTTCTCCAGGTATCCATCAGGAATCCGAATATCAGCAGGCAGAGACAGCCGTTTATTCACATCCTAAGATCATGATCATGAACACGAACACACACACACACACACGAACACACACACAAAGGGACAATTGTCAGTGAGAAAAAGTACTGGTTATTTGTTCTGAAACCACAAGCACTATCTATTAATAAGCATCAGTCATTTTCAGTAAGGTACCATTTGTCTTCCTGAAATAAAGACAGACATGGTCTCATCGTTTCTGACAAGTCACTGGGTTTTTATTTGAGTCTTATGTTCCACCTTTATATTTAAAAAGGTACATGTTTTCCTTTTCAAAACTACAGCAAAACGTGCAGTTACACAACCTAAACAGCAGAGGGCACAAACTTTAACTACAGACACAGCCACAGCCAAAACATCATCATCAGTGAGTTCAGCAATAGTGCCCCAAGAAATAAACATTTTAATGTAACGAGTTTGCAAGCTGGAGGTGCTTGTATTGTACACTGTGTTCAGAGCATAGAGTATGCATTCTATGTCAGATGTATGTATTCATTTTCGAGTTATCCTTGTACTGAATAAAGGGGCAGAGATTATTCTTTCAGTTCGAGTGTGGAACGCAGAAGCAGAGTCGAGCTGTAGTGAGGGGGAGTCGATTGGCAGCAGGAGAAACAACTGCTTCTCAAACTGAAGAGCTAAGCTTACCACACAGATGCACAGGCAAAAAAAAATTAAATAAAAAATCGTGACTGCCCAATGAAACCTTTCAAAAACGTACACGCTGGCACTTTTCTTTGAGACGCATCCCCCAGATAAAGAATAAAGTCAGAATTTTCTACATATGAGAAAAAGGAAGAGGCAGGGAGGGAGGAAGAGAGAAAACGAGACAGAAAAATAAACAAAACAAGAACATGAAAAACAGCTCGGAGCTTGGGGGCACAAAGCACGTGCAGGGTAAGGATGGGGAAATGGGAAGCCTGGAGAAAACCCTCCACCTGAGGCTAAAAATAACCACTTTCAACTGGGACGCATCTCCGCTCCCATGCGTGGTAGTGGGGATTCGGGGTAATGCCTGCACAAAGGCATGTGGCCAAGTGAACCCCCCGCCCACAGGCAGAAGAGCTCTACATAATATGGGTAACAGTCTGCATCGAATGTTTTCCCCAGAGGGTTGGGAACTCACTTTCCCACAGGTGCACGCACACACACACACACACACACACACACACACACACACACACACACACACACACACGCCGTACCTCCATGGAAATGCGTCGATGTGACCTGGTCCGGAGACAGACTCCAGTGGGAGACTGTACTTCATCCGAGGACGTCCCTGATGCCTGATCACTCTCCCCATCTGATCCCATCTTCAGATTCTCGTGTACAATATCTGTGTGTGGAGGGAAAAATACTCAAATGACAACAGTGTCGAATTAACATAAACAAAAATCCACTTTCACCAGTAGATGAAAAGGGCATATAACCTCCATTTAAAGCTATTTAAACAGATCCCATAGTCAGGGTGTGTAGGCGGCATCAATAAAATACCCCTAACCTCTGGGGAAGCTGCTTTCCGTAAAACCTCTAATATATTCAGATGAATATACAAAAATAATGATAAATATGTAAAATAATTCAAATAGCAGTACATCCTTAAGAGCACACCAGGTCTGTTATGCTCATTATTGTCCATTTGAACTGAATTAATGTATTTAGCATTTGCTCTTTTGGTTAAGCACAATGGTTGGTCTCTTTACTAGCACTGGTCTGAGCAAATAGGTGTGCATACTTGGATAAAGTATGCATGAACTTCACCTCCATCTTCACCGTCAATGAAAGAGCTTATTCATGCCCCAATTTTAGTGCAACGCACATTCAAATGTGAACATACGTGACTAGAGTGGCTGGTAACACTGTTAATTCATTTTATAATCCCATGTGAAATAACTACATTTCCACAGATACCCAGTAATAATTATACATTCAAATCATCAAGCCCTACTAGGATATGAACCGTCACACGCCACAGTGCTGCAGGAAACAAGATACGAAGGACGATGAACTGTTCAACAGATCAGTGGGTGACAGGGTGCATGTGTGTCTCAAAGGTTTTTTTAACTCATGTCTTCAGTACCCCTCTCTTACACAAGAGTACGATCCTGCTCATCAGAGCTCAGCAATGAGGTCCATAACCATGCAAGCATGGCTTTCGAATTCTAGCAACCACACACACACACACACACACACACACACACAGACACACACAGACACAGATCAAACTGCCTAGCCTGCAGTGTGTCGTGTTGGGACTGAATGTGAATAGAGGGGAACACTGCTGAGAAGGAGGGAAGGAGATGAGATAGAGTGGCCAGCGAGTGCTGAAGAACAGAGCTGGAGTGAAAGAAGGTGGAGCCACTATGAACCAAGCCTTTACAGCCACGCCCCCCAAACCCCCCCCCCCTCCAATCACACATCCCCAGCATTTCATCTGACTGAGGATGTAGAGTGCCTGACCTCTAGACCATCCATTACTGCACCCAGCTACCCTCCACTCTTCTCCTATTACCCCACGCCACCCCCCCCGAGGGGAAGGGAGGAGACGAAAGTGGAGAGGCCAGTTCTATAAAGGAGCTGCTTTGTGAACAGCTATGCGCAATGTCATTTTGTTAATGTCAGTTAGTGGGAAAGGAAGGGGATGTAGAAAACGCTTCACTATTTCTGCATCTGATAAACAGCAAATAAATAAATAAATAAAGACTTGCGAGCTTCGGACAACACAGCATCAAGTCTAGCGACTAAAGAAGACGACAAATAACCATCCCTTTCTCATAAAACTATACAATGTTATTTCATGAAAACGATGGGAGCTGAGTGGCAATCCAAAAAAAAAACAAACAAAAAAAAAAACAAACAAAAAAAACCCCATAAAGATAAAACTATCACATTATAACAGGCCTGTTACATTTCTATTAAGATGGCTTACTGTCGTAAGTGTGGAAAGCTTGCTGTGTATGACTGCGGCTCAAGGCTTAGGCCACTGAAGGTGTGAGAGACATGACTCATGAGTGAGTGTAGATTTACAGCTGAGATTAAGTCAGTGCCCGTCTTAGGTCTACACCAGACACTTGAACACACTGCAGTAGCTCTCTACACCCATTTCAGACTAGAACATAACCATATACTTTGCAAAACCACAGGAAAAAAAAATTACAGCTTTTATTCTTTTTTTTTTTTTGTACCTAAATGCCTCTCCTAACCTCCCCAAGTCTGACAAGTCGACATGTTCCTGCTGAGAGGCAGAGGAGCTGATGTGTCAAATCTGCACACAATTCCGCTGCCCTCGCTCTCCATCAACTACCTTTTCATTCCTCACCCCCCACCCCCCCCACCCCCTCCCCATCTTTCGGTCACTGTCACGGCCGACGTCCTCTTTCCGTGTCCGTCCTGTCGCGTGAGCCGTGTAGAACTGCTTCTTGGCTTCTCGCGCTGCTCTACTTTTCTCTGGCGCTCCGCAGAGGAACTGGGTCAGTCTCGTGGCCAGACTCACGCAAACGGCCAAACTTATTTTGACACCGTCCGTCCAAAAAAGAGGCAGAAAAAAAAAATAGCCACCAAAAAGCTAAACTAAACAAATAAATAAACATACAAGCAAACATCCCAAACACTATCGCGGCCGAGCAGTAGCCAAGAAGTGGAACACTCCGATCTCTCTCAGCTGGAGCATGACGTCAATATCGACAGCAAGAGTGCGTGCGTGCACTGGAGTGGGACATGTCTGGACGCGTCTGTGTCCCAGGTAAATAATGTCTGCACGCATGGGAACACGCTCAGACAATGACGATACTTGTGCAGCGAGGAGCAGGCCGGAACTGTCGGAGCAGTGACACACTTCCTGCTGCCTCGGCCCTAGCAGCCTCCTTCTGACTCACTTCCTAGCAACGCGAGGGCGCTTAGCTCAGACAGGAACGCCTCCGCGTGGTGCCTCGGACAAAAACGCCCGGGCCACGCGCCGCGCCCTGCCGCGAGCCAGGAGAGGAATCCTACAGATCTGAGAGTGCCACCTGTTCTACTGTGTGTGCAAATGCTTGCAGAGAAGGTAAAGAGGTGCAAGAAATGAAATGGAAAGGTGGTGCCCTGGGACACGCTGCTGCGGTTGGGAGGAAGGGGGCGGGAGCGTGGGTGGTGGAGGAGGTCGTGGGTTGGTTAGTGGGTGGGTGGGGGTTTACCGAGGCGGCTGCCGTTGCGGGGCATGGCGATGAAGGAGCCCAGGCTGCCCCCGATGACGCTGTGGGGCCGGCGTAGGGGCGGCTTCTTAAAGGAGCCCGTGTACTGGTGCAGGAAGGAGTGCATGCTGTGGGAGGAGGGCGGCCGGCCGTTCCTCACTATGGGCTCTGGAAAGGCGAGGAGAATCAGTTAGTACAGACAACCACCACACTCAACGACGCGCTAGAGATGGACCACCTACAAACCACGACATACGGCCGTCACAGGAAAGGAGCTCGGGGAGATCGACAAAATTGAGACGTAATCTGACAAGAATTTTTTTGTACATTTGTTCATAAAAAAAATACAAAATAAAAAAAATTTCACCACCCATGATGCCTGGCAGATCATTACATAGATCGTGGGAATGTTGTCATAGCAACAACTAAGACAGAACCGGCGGTATTGGCGGCGGCCATGATGTCTTCCGGCTCTGAAGATCTCACAGCTGTACATTGCCCGTACGCCAACGTCGCCGTTCACCCAGAGGAACGGGCGCCTCTGTCAGGTGTGCTGCACCATTTGCCATTCAATCACGTTTGGAAGACAAAAACCGGGTCACAAGCACTGCATCGTGCAGCCTGTGTGAGGGCCAAACGCTCTCCTCTTAACTCAGCATCACGTCCCCATGGTCCCTCACTCTTAACGAGCGAGCTAAATCCGTCCCGAGCTGGGCACTCTACTGTCAACACGTCTTCACCACCTGTGCCATCAGGAAACGTCTGATCCAGTAAGGCTGCGAACTTGAGAACAGCACGTCAGGAAACAAAAAGAGTTGTGCGTTCCAGCGCGGCACGACGCTGACTTTTCCTTTTGTGAAGTTCGCCGTTCGAACAACCGGAGCGGTGCGTCCTCCGTTCGCGAGTGCACGAGGAAGCGCGAGCTGCCGACCCCTCCGAGAGAGCAACCCCCCTCAACGCAGAGCAGCGCAGGAACGCAAAGTGCCAGGGCTGGGAGGATTTCAGGGGTTAATGAAATCCTGTATTTCAGGGGTTAATGAAGGGCACCTACCTGCACAGAGATTATAGTGAACTGACATGCAGCAGGGCAGAGAGATTCCTGCTCCTCATCTAAAAGGAAAATCTGTCAGTTAATCATCAGCTTTTGTCCTCCACTCCCTACCTTGGCCTGCACACAATCCTGTCAACTGCACCTGTTTAGTTAAGCAGTACCATTTCCCTGTGTTTCATACCCTCCATCCCCTTATCCATATTCATGTGGTTTCACACACACACACACACACACACACACACACACACACACACACACACACACACACACACACACACACACACAC
>JAOYMR010000003.1:12566722-12601886 GCA_025802075.1 Tenebrosternarchus preto
ATGGAAGGTCAAGGCGAGCCATACTTGAAGCACGGAGGGCTCTAGGTACGCTTCTGGGTCTGACCATAGCCATCAAGCACGGAGGAGCTGGACCATTCTTGGCTTTGTAGGCTAGCATCAGGGTTTTATATCTGATACGGGCCGCTACAGGGAGCCAGTGGAGGGTGCGCAGCAAGGGCGTGACATGGCTGAGCATTAAATGACATACTTGAGCATTAAATATTCCATGGTATGAATGCACAAAAAAGCATGTGTACCAATATATGTACCATTTAACACCACAGTTTACTTCATTGAACATATTCAGTTTATGCTAATTGTCAGATGAGTCTTTGAAGATAATGTGAAATGTAGTCTGAGTAATATGAAAGATAACCACTACAATGCAATCGATCTGTGACACTCCATATTACCTCAGCGATTGCTAAAAAAAAAAGTGCTGTATGTAAAACTGCTTTAAATTCAGATATTATGTTATACCAATGTGATGAAAATCTTAATAAAATCTTTATAAACATTCTGTTCAGGAAGAGAGACATTCATAAATTTTAGCTTTCCGAAGATTTCACTCATGCTATTATTATGCTGTATAAAAATAACACAACTGTAAATAGATTTATTTAAAAAATAATATACAGTATAACACTATAAAGTGTCTCTTGGTACAAAATGGAATGCAAATGGTGCACATGCATACTTGCATTATCAACACTGTAGCCACAGGCAAGCTTTTAAGTAACCGAAGGACGTTTACAGGCATCTTTTGGATAGACGCTCCGCTTCCTGAGGCAGTTGCAAAGCGGCGGGACATGTCGCCTTTACCCCTGCAGAACATTAACCACCTCCTGAAGCTGACCAGCATGCTGAAGGAGATGAAAGAGAAGATGCTGGAGCCAGAAGACCTGATATGGACCACAGTAGAAGCGATGTATACAGACGTTCATTTTTTGGAATCATGTTTCATATGATGGCTGTAGAATTAATCTCAGATCACACCAATAAGCAGCCACGAGGAAGTACCTGGCTGACTACAGACAGGTGATGGAAAGACAGAGCGATGCTCTCTACTTGGTTGTGGCCCTCCTGCACTGCTTCAGATTCTGATTCCAGTCTCTGGTCGGCTAACAAGTTGGACATCCCTGTAGCAGCGCCTACTACACATGGAAAAGAAGGTATATGGAGCACCACCCTGAGACACACTACAAAGCTATGCTGAACAGGTACCTAAACCCAACTGAGAAAGTGCAGGACAGGAACATCTTCAACATGCAAATACAGAACGAGTACATCTATAGTTTTTTTCATTCTACAAGTGTTTCAGCCTGCCTTGTGACCTGCATAAAAAGGGCATATTTGAATGGAGTTGAACCCTAACACAGTTAGTCTACTGATAAAAACCAGTAATACATGCCAATAGTGATACTTTTAGTTACTTATTTCCTTGTTATGTACTTAATTTTTGTTCTTTAAACTATTCTCTTAAGAGGCAATGCTGCTTAAAAACATGTTGCTTAAAAATGTATCACATCATAAGAGGAAATAAAATACACAAAAGCCTAATGCTGTTTATTATGTCAGAACATATTTCATAGTTTGTCTAATTATTTAACAAACCAATAGCCTATACAGATAGATACACACGTACATACATACACTCACTCATGACAAAACTAAGCAAAATAGAAACTGCATAATATTTAGTCTTCGTCGTTTTTGCCATCTATAACACCACCCAGTTAAAGATTAGCTAGCTGTAAAATACAATGCACCCGTTTCAACATTTCATAATAAGAAATAAAGTATTTTTCGGCTCACTCAGAATATTTAGAACCTACTCGACTGATAACAATATAAATAATAAAATATTATAATGCATTTTTGTTTTAAATAGTAGTGGAATTATCGTGATACGTGTACCTAGGATAATAGGCTAGCTAGTTAGCTAGATAACCTAGCTTTGTCCTTTGACCCAGTAAATAGCTGCATGGCTAATTCGGGTTCGCTGCAAAGATAAGATCACCATAGTTGATTTTTGATTGTTCTTATTAAGATGTCTCGGCGAGCAGCAGACCGACTGAAAGTGGTCCTGAATCATCTTGGACGGCCTAACGGTGACGTTGTATCCTCTTACAATTCTGCTAAGCAGATTTACTTTAGGCGTTACTTAGCCAGCGCTGTTCAGGCTGTTTTTGGTGCGTGCTGTGGAGTAAAAATTGTACGAAAGTCCGAGGCGTTAGCAGGCCTGTGATGCTAGAATAGTCGAGATATTACTGTAGACCAGTCATCTATTATTTCTTACTACTACTCTTTATTAACAATTCATTAACCGACATACAGACTGGTTGTTTCAGTTAGCTAGGTATAAAGTTGTAAGTATCGTGTAGTATTGATATTTTTTCTTAATTCATACAAAGGGCGCAAACTTTACCACTTCACAGAATGTGTCATATCACCCACCAACGCTTCGGTAAGTGCGCTAAAGTTTTGTTTTGGTTTTAGTCGTCTAACCAATGTACTCTAAAATGTTAGTGTTAATTTTTCCTAAGATGTTATTAAGTGAAAAATGAACATTGGTTTTGGGATGTACCATTTTATGACGTAACGCTGGTATTATAAGAGTTATGTGGCTATTTGTGTGCAGGTACACCTTTGACACAGATGTCCTGAGCCCAGAACAAAGAATTTCTTATGAAGAAAATGGCTTCATTCTCATAAAAAATCTTGTTTCTGAAGAGGACATAAATGAGTTTAGGCAAGATTTCACTTTCTAAATAATACTTTCTAAATAATGGAATAATTTTTCGGGAAGGCAGGAACGTCTTTATTCTGAAATATGCTTTTCAATGTTCATTGAAATTCCGATCACACGAATTGCACTTTTACAGGTGACCCCATGCAAAATCCATTTTATTCAAATGTCCGTTCTACAAACCTTTGTGGATGGACAGAGTGGAGTAATTGGCTCATAACTTTTTTTTTTAATCAATGTTTTCTACACATCTTGACATTTTAAAACATTATTTGACTTAATTCAGTCCTTCAATTGAACACAAGGTGGCAGCAAATTCTCTCACATTTTACGTGCACGTCGGAACGTCTTCTATAAGTAACCCATGAACTGTTTTTTTTTTTTTCTTCATTTCAGTTGTGTGTGCTTTCATGTACCTGCAGGGCAGAGTTTGAGCGTATCTGTAAACGAAACGTAAGGGTCCCTGCCATGGTGGTGATGAGAGATGTGGCCATTTCTAAGTCAGAGTTTGTGCATGATGAGAAAGCCGTGTCGAAACTTCAGGACTTCCAGGAGGACCCCGAGCTGTTTCGTTACTGTACGCTGCCCCAGGTAAACATACACAGGAATCTGTAAAATGCTGTTCTGTACACTCTGGTGCAAGCTGAGACAGGTCAGCAGTGCCTGATGGGCGAGATAATGGTTTCTGATTGTGCATATAACAGATTCTAAAATATGTGGAGTGTTTCACTGGACCCAACATCATGGCTATGCATACGATGCTCATCAACAAGCCCCCTGATGCAGGTACACACACAAGTACACCCACACCCTCATCAAGCTTTTGAAATCAACCTGACATTGTAGTCATGTGGAACCAGTGTGAAAGATGCGTCCCATGTCCCAGGAAAGAAGACCTCTCGCCACCCCATGCACCAGGACCTGCACTACTTCCCGTTCCGTCCCGCTGACCACATCGTTTGCGCCTGGACGGCCATGGAGAAGGTGAACCGGCAGAACGGCTGCCTGGTCGTGCTGCCGGGCTCACACAAGGGCACCCTGCAGGAGCATGACTACCCAGACTGGGAGGTAGGAGAGCAGCTGGCCCTGGCCAGAATCAGGGAGGGTAGATGCCAAGGCTGTGTGCCATGTGTACAAAGTTCCCACCTAGTCAGAATGTGCTTTTTTTTCCCCCTTTCTTGTCTCCATTCAGGGTGGGGTGAACAAGATGTACCATGGCATCCGGAACTTTGACCCCAGCCATCCAAGAGTACATGTGGAGATGGAGAAAGGAGACACCCTGTTTTTTCACCCTTTGCTCATCCATGGCTCAGGGATGAACAAAACTCTGGGTTTCCGGAAGGTAGGGGATAGATTTTATTCCTTGCAGCAGACAGTCCACAAAGGGAAGGGTTGATGGGTGTAAAGCTCTGGAACATTTCACTACAACAAATTAAACATTGCAGTCTGTGTAGCCGGTAAATTTATGTTTGTGCGTGCGTATGTGTATGCGGGCTTGTATGTTTAGGCCATCTCCTGTCACTATGCCAGTGCTGACTGCTACTACATTGATGTGGAGGGAACAACCCAGGAAAACATCTGTAAGGAAGTGAAGGAGCTTGCTTACAAAAAATATAAAGTGGACGATTCTGTTTCCTTTCAGGTACGATTCTGGGACCCCTCAGCCTCTTACTAAGAACTGTGTGTGTGTGTGTGTGTGTGTGTGTGTAATACAGCCAACATGTGTTAACTGTGTTATCATGGTTTATCATGCATGTGTAGTCTCACCTTGAGTGTATGTGTTCCACATGTACAGGACACCTGGGCTTTGAGGGGCCGCCTGGTGCAGGGAAACAGGACCTCGATGTGATCCTCCTCTTTCATGTCACGTCATCAACAGTGCTCAGATCATCTCTGAATTAAAATATTTTAATATTATAATATACATTTATTTAATAACATAATATTAATCATAATGGGGTAATAGTGTAGCAAACCAGCAGGTGTGAAATAACTGTAGATCAGTTTGAATTCACTTTGAATTCACATAAGTTTGAACACACATTTCTCTACTTTGTAAGCAGGATATAGGCCTGCCTTACATTCATGTAATAGACAAATGACAGAAGAGATTTAAACAGAAGGGTTGACTACAGCATGGAGGAAATTTGGAAGTCAGAGAAGAGAGTCAGGGAAGGCAAGTTTATTTCATGCATAAAGTTGCTTTACATAAACATGAATCTTGAATATAGAGCATAAAAGAATTTTTAAAAAATGTAATAGAAAAAAGATTAAAGCAGTAAATTCATGACGAAAGGAATTCAGTGTTAAAATGATTCTGAAACCCAGAAATTATTATTATATAATAGTTCTAAAATCCTGCTTAAGATTCAACTCTATCTATGCTATATTTAATCAACCTCATTAGAACTACCATAGTACCTCAGCAGTTTATCAGAATGTGGTCAGGTGGTCTGTTTTGTTTTATCTGCAGTAATTGGTATTGAAAATGAGAGATTGATGCTTTGACAAATTGGTTTTTATGAAAGTATTCGGAAGAAAATGTCTGACGTGAAATTGAGGTCTAAGCCAGTTTAAAGAAATTTTTATTTTATCCCCAGATAGTGTTGCCTTCACACAAGGCTGCTAATTGTAATAAAAAAAAGTTAGAATTTTAACAAGTATTTTTATTCTTAATCCTTTCAGTTTATATAAATAATTATTCAATGTCTATTGGTTTATGTTAAAATGAATACACCTGAGTGTAACATTGACAAACACTGAAAGCTTTTGTGTGTTCTGTAGTTGCCATCTTTGAACCTTAATGGGGTTTTGTATAGTGCTAAGCTAAGCCTGAAAAACACCATGCTATTTAGAGCCCTGATTTAACTAAATAGAGGCAGAATATAGTTGTGTTTTAAGAACAGGAACTTTCCGCACGTAGACATGCATCTTTAGGTCTTAAAGCATTACATAAATGTTATCTGGTACACTTAAGGAGCACTTAAGACTGGTCATTATGCTATTTCAGGGCTTATAATGGTAGTAGTTAATACACAATTTGCATCTTGTACATCAGCTCCACACCTATTAAAACACCTCCCAAACTAGAAGAGATGAAGATTGGCAGTGTTTGTGAGAATTTGTTTGTGAGAGTTTGTGTTTACTGTTTGCTCACAGTTGTATTTTTTTGCAAGCAGGACACATACACAGTGCCCTTTAAGCAGTTCTGAGAGGTGGGGAATGGCTCAGTGGCTCTGTAGTGCTACAGCTGTGTGACTGGGAGCAGGCGACCAGTGTGTGGAAGAGGATATCTGAAAAAGCCATCTTTTTCTGGGATTGATCTTTCATATGCCATATTGCTCTGCTAAAGGTTGTGTGTGTGAGTGGTTTCTGGAGTTGGAAATGGCTGTAGCTATAGCAAGCACCATTTTACTTCAGGCAAACCAAGACTACAAACCAAAGAAATTCCCTGATCCACACATGGAAGACCTTGGTTACACAGCAAAGAAAACACAGGCAAACACATAGACTGAAGCACACACCACAGTGCAGCGTCTCAACTACAGCGTCTTCATGACCTAGACGTGAACATTTTTACTGCTCACCATATAGAGCTTCAAAACAGGTTATATAGCCTAGAGGTCTATCTGTGAACGTTAAATGAACCACAAATGTCCGACCCATTCTTTCCGCTTTTATGACATAAATAGGGATAAACAGGAATATTATGATTCCTGCTGATAAAAAAAAAATCACCAATAGCCCAACAATGGCATTTATTTTCTTAGTTAATAAAGCACTGTGACAGGAATGAACAGTAACAAGAAGACCATCTGGTTTTGGGGAAGTTGTTGTTTTTGTATTTTACTTGGCATTTCATATGCACTAAGTGAATCTTAGCTATGGAAAACATTGTTTAAAATAATTACTGGAATAATTTGACATATACAGTTTGTGATTTTAGAAAGTCACACACAAGCACGTGCGCACACACAAGCATATAAATACAGTCCCTGGATCTTGGGCAGGAAAATACTTTCCGTTCCTCATAGTCTGGGTCTATCACATGCTGTATAATGGTGAATGCTGTTATGTGGGCTGCAATTATACACAAGTTAGAGTCTCCATTCGAAATCTGAAAAATTGCTATGGGGTGTATTATTTCACAATTCATCTGTATATCTAGATACATAGGGAGAGACCCTCTAGGATCAATTTTTATATGAGAGAAAGAAAGGTTTCACAACAGTGACTACATTCAAGCTGTATTTCATCATGAGTGTGTAAACAGAATTGAGACCACACTGTCATCAGTTCAGACCATTGCCCATCACTAATGGAATCTGATCTCAGTCACATAAATGGTGGTATAATGTAGGTGGGCCATGGTGGTAGATAAATGTGCTGCATTAGGCTGTTAGATTCAGCATAGCTAATCTCCAAGGAGACCAGTGGCTACATGTGGAACTCGTCTCACGCACACACACAACTGATCTGCTGTCTATGAAAACCCTAACCTAATGATGAGTCATCTAATTAAACCATACTGAAAGATTTTAAATTAATATTGGACTCCAAGGGCACGGTGTCTGTGTGGACACACTCACTTATCCAGGGCATGTCCTACTGCCAAGGGAGAATTGATGGAGTTTTTGTCTAATCTTTTGACTCTCTCTCTCAGTGCCTCTCTTGCTCCTCCTGTGATCCCCCAGGCTGGTGAAATTCCAGGTTGCCGCCTCCCTCTCTCCTCCTTCTCCTCGTCCTCTCTGCCTCCCCTCTCACACCCTGCACCAGGTCCCAGGACAGCTGAGGTTGTGGTTCCTGCAGAACACACTTTGCACATACTGTCTGAGCCATGGCCTGGGTGCATATAGCTCTGCTGACCCTACTGCCCACTGCGGTGATCCTGACTGGTGAGTCTCTCGTGTGTGTGTGTGTGTGTGTATGTGCATCAGTAAAACAATGCATGCAAACAGAGAGAAAGGATGAAGGGGATTCTAGCATGTTTAATTCTATAGGAATTTTTATTATTTCCTAGACTCTATAAGTTAAATGGTTTATGCACCATGTCAGCCTTTCATTTTTGTGTAGATTTTTCACAGAAAAGTAACCTACTTTTGAAAATGTTTGAATATAATTATTTTCAGAATCTGAATAAGGCAGCTCCCCCCCGTATTTCCAGTTAGACTTTCACTCACCAAATTCTTTCTCTCTCTCTCTTTGTTAGTACTGTCTGAAGCAGAAAGTGCAGCAGTCAAGGATGGAAAAGTCAGTAAACCTCAAGGTGAGTTCACAACACACACGCGCGCACACAATTTCAAAGCATACCTGTAAGTTATTTTGTTCTTTCTTCACTCTGTAGTAGGATCACCTGCGAAAGTTTTCATGCCAGCATCAGATGCTTCAAACATCTTTAAACGTCGTGGCCGGAGATCTCCCAAATCTCCAGAAGAATATGCTGGTGAGTTTCATTGGCAATGTCCATCTTTAAAACTCAGTGCTGTTTTTAAACGCTTAACGTGCACTTTTATGCATTAAACACTTCACACAGCAGTCCTGGTTAGCGGTTTTCATGAGGCTTATAGTGAAGCTCTGTAATTGCGTTGTTTTATTCTGGAATGTGGAAAATAAAATAAACATTTACCTCACTCTGCGGGGCATCGCGTTGTTTAATAGAAGGTAAATCTGTAAGGGTTTATTCTCATAGATTAGATGTCGCTAAATGCGCGGAGTGATTTGTTCAGCCAACTTTTTATATGTATAAAACAAACTTCACAGCTCCGCTACAGCTGTAACGAACTCAAAGTCCGTTGCAGCTGCATAGCTGTGCGCGCAAGTGGTTTGAGGTTACATTCAGGCCTTATAAATGCTGGCTACGGTAAGTACATATAAAATATCTGAAAACATAAAACCAGCAGTACTGTTGGTAAATATGGCTATGAGGAGGACGAGCACACGCACGTGGGCGCCACCTCTTTAATTTAACTGCTCAGTCGCTGAGGTGTGGAAACGTTCAGAGACGTTTACAGCCAGTGCACGAGTGTGCATGATGCTGCCGTAGCAGGTTCAGAAGAAAGCAGCTGGAGTCGAGAGTGGAATGTGCAAACGCAGGACCACACTTAACCCCGTCCGTTCCGAGAGAGAGAGAGAGAGAGAGAGAGAGAGAGAGAGAGAGAGAGAGAGAGAGAGAGAGAGAGAGAGAGAGAACGAAAACAAATGTTGGTGTTTATGAATGCGTTTGTATTACTCTTGGCGATCTCACTGAGATTAGCTTTCTTTATGTTGGCATCAGTCGAGTCTATGAGCTTTGGAATATTACCAAAGGAAATGACCGTGTGACAGAACCATGGTCCAAGACCAGTAGGGGGTAGGCTATATATTTACTGGAGGAGACATTAAGCCATTTCAGTATCATAGCATTCTAGGATTAAAGTTTCATTACCCCAACTATACACCTCCTACTGGCCTACACACTGGGAAATGCTTACCCTAAAATGTGTGTCAGCAGTAGACCTCGTCACCAACTCGTCAGACAAATCTGATTTAGGACTGAGTCTAAAACAAGAAATGAATTAAATGAATGAACCACACCAGAGTCTTTGATTTGTGTATTCGGTGATTTACATTTGGTATTAGATTATAAATATTAAAGCCGAATTAACCATCAGAAACAGAACCGTATACGCACTGCAGTGAAGAAACCGCAGGGCCTGGTTAAATTAAAGGCAGCCTTTGTGCATCCTCCAAGAGTTAACGGAATATGCTGGGTTTCCATGCAGCGGAGCAAAGAGTACAGTTGGCTAACAGCGAGCGCCGGAGGGAATACTACGAGGAGCAGTCAAACGAGTACGAGAACCATCGGGAGGAGGAGCGAGATGGTGAGATTCGTTTGGCTCAAACAGTTGAAACGCCTTGAAGGCCCCTTACACGCCAGTGCCGGCTGCAATAGCAATCAATGGCTGAGCACTCATATAATACGCTAACGGTCAATGCGCCGTGGCACTCTTTACCAGTTCCCAGAGTCTCCGCTTGTTTGTTTTAGTTTATCAACACATACAACTTGTTTAGCTTGTAAAATGAGTTTAATCACGGTTCGTCTTAACTGTACTATCCGTCTCTTCCCGTTTCCAGAGCAGTATGAGAGGAACCGGGAGAAGGCGGACCAGTGGCGGCAGTATCACTACGACGGGTACTACCCACGTTACCCTCATTACCCGTACTACGTCTAAGCAAGCTCATATAGTCCCACACACCGCCTTTCATTACCCGAATAGCGATTTAAAACGTGCCAAGATGTAGACTGAGTTAAATGCTTTTACTCTCCCATCCATCTAAAATGTTTTTCGTTTGCACCTATATCTTACAAGTACAATGATATCGTTATATGGTAAACTCATTTATATTGCTTATACTGCCTTTTAAACATGTAATCTAAATCGAACTTTCTGGTTATTTTTCTTCTAAACGTATGGTGTGTTTATATTTGCAGTTTCTTGTTTAAAACAAGAAAATAATTTAACATTTTAGTCCTGTTTTGCTTTGTGTTAACACCGTAAAACCTACAATCGAACCAGTATACACAAAAGTGACATACTACGCACTTGTGTAAATTTAGCGAGCCAGTCGTCAGAACAATACACCACGCTGGGCATAATAAACTTATTGGGTTTTGTATTCCTGATAGTATTTTACCGACTGTAAACAGAGGAAGACGTGGTGAAATGGATAAAAGGATTCAAAACGGCGCCAGAAATTCGTACGTTGCAAATACTGTTCTCTCGCGGCGTATTTGGTGTCAGTTCTTGTGACATCACGTCCCGTGTTTTGTGCGTTTTGATGTCCTTGGTTTGTAAATGTTCATACTTCACACGAGCAATACAGAATAGTTTTCGAAACGGATCGAGACCAACCTGATCAGGCAGTCTTGGTTCATTTAGCACGCACCAGAATTCGAAATGAGACGTTTACACTTACTCTAACGAACCGCACCAACAGTGCACCAGAGTTCGTTTTAATCGAAACAAAGATGACAAATATAAGCACACCCTTAGTTTAGCATCCATAACTGTAAACATTCAATGATACTTTTGTCAGTTTTGTGTTGATAAAATAATTGCTGGGTTGTTCTTAAAATACAGCAAACTGCTGTTATTGTAAATGTTTCCGAATCAGTGGCTTCAAAACGCTGGGCTTATTGATACCAGCCTGGACTCTCGGAATTAATTTAAAACCGTTAAAACAAATAAGCTATAGTTTGTAAAGAAATTACCGTTTTAACGCCAATGCCAAACAGATATCATCTCCACTCAATGCTGCACTTTCGAAATAAACAATGATACGACACGCATTATGACCAACTCAAACTACGAGTAACGAATGAGGGAACAACAGAATTGGACAATTTAAGCGAATTATGCACAGCTGGATCGTATATACAGGCTCGCACCCCTCTGCAGAAGTCATCTGACAGGCAGAAGGCCTATTTTTTTGGCAGTGGAATCTGAACATTCTTGCACTGAACGCCTAGACAGCGAGCAGACTTCCATTTGAAAGATTTACTAACTTTGCAGAACTTCATCGGCTTCACCTAGCATTCTCGGTAACAGTGACCTGGATGACAGAAAAAGATACCAATTGGTTTTGATCCCTTTATCTAAGAGACCCACATTCATTCTTGCTGGTGGTATCCTACACATACTTACACGTATTATGTATTAACCTATTTACGTGGGCATGAAGAGTAGAGGATGAGCAGGTATGTCAACTCTCATGCTAGTTTAATTTAGGCAGTGTACCACAGCCATTCATGATACAGAAGTTCATTACTAATAGGAAAACTTTCAAATAACAATAAAAATCCATTGCACATAAAAACAGACAGACAAAAATAGCTGGTGCTGGAGGTAAGAAAGGAAATTGCAAATCTCTTGGAAAAACCTCTAATTACTCTGGCTTTGTGTATCTGAAAATCTATAAATTAACAGCAGTAATGGCTCTGGCAAAGTCCAAGTCCGACTTGGGGGAAAATCAAGAGGTTTTCAATTTTATGACTTGTGTGTGAGCAGAGGGGCACGGGGGAGGGGGGGGGGTGGAGCTGGGAGGCGGAGAGAGCCCGAGAGAGCCTGTTGGCTCTACTTCAGACTGTTGAGGAATTTGGGCTGCTCTTCTCCGCGTGGCAGTAGCAGCTCGCCTCCGATCTTCGGTCCATTCTTCTCCTGGGGATATCCAAGATGAATAATGAAGGGAAAGCATTCAAATTGAACTCCCAGCACAAAATTAAAACAGCAAAGCTCTGAAATGCCAGACGTGATGGAAAAACTCAACGTACCTTTAACATGCCGTCTCTCTCCCACTTGTACAGACCACAGTTGCTGAAACAGAGGATGCAATGGTCGAGACAAAAGGCCTGCAAGTCACACCAGCAGCTCCCCATACACCTGCATTAACTCAAGAGCCAACCCCCCCCCCCAACAAACGAATAAAAACAAACACTCACCTGCAGCCTGTGGCAGGGAAGCGGCCCAGGCTGATCTTCCTCTGGCCGCAGGGGCATTTGAAAAAGCGTTTGACGGCATCATGCCAGCGGAAGTCGTGGTTCTCCTCCACGCAGCGCTCAGCCGGTTTGAAGTGTGTGTATTTGCACTGCGGAGGAGATTGCCGTTAATAACCTCGCCAGTTAAATCACTTCCGTCGACACACCCAGGAGCTGCTCTGTGCAGAGCGGCAGAGCGCAACACGTTACGTCACCCTCGACTTCACAGAGAACTATGAGAGAACTATGATCAGGACATACCACATTAGTGGGCTTTAAATCACAGTGGCTTTGAGACTTGTATACAGTCTGTTGCTCCAGATGAAGGCAGTCATAGCAGTCTAATGAGGCAGTACCCATGAGTCAACTGGATTTGACATGAATTAGGACAAGGTGGGTAGACGGCTATGCCCCGAGCCACACTGAATCATCACAGAGCCTTCTGAGAATCAATATACCATTCCAACAGTAACTTTAATGGATTCCTTTGGTTCTTCTCCCCACGGTGAAGCACCACACCCACACACACACCCACACCCACACACACACACACACACACACACACACACCCACACCCACACCCACACCCACGTTACATAAAGAGAAGCAGCTCGCACCAATATGTGCTGTTGCTGCGGATGCAATGTGGAACATATGCTGGGGAAACAGTAAAGGTACAGTAAACGTACCGTTTTACAAGTGACCGCTCTGCACTTCATCTCTCGGATACTCTTCATCTTCTCTTCCAGCTTCTCTTTCTGTACCAGTGGCTCAAAGTAGTCTTGCATGGCCTTCTCTTCCATCTAAAGTTGACAAGTTTGGGTCAAAAACCACAACAAAAAAACGCACACGCACACAAACAGCTTATCTTTCAGCTGTTTTACATATTACATTTTAGATACCTGTATTCATACAGTGATGCTATAATAATTGATGCAGTTATTTTTTCGTTTCTGAAGTGCATCGTGTTTGTATTTTGCACTTGTACACACCCACCTCCCCCATTAGCCAGGAATTTGTAGACTTTGCATTAAGAATGCGCTGAAACTCCTCTGACTGCATGTAGTCTAGCTGTTCCCGCCTCTTCTTCTGAGCTGGCTCCTCCTCCTCCGAAGCGGCCGCCGTCTTCTCCCCTGCGGTGGGGCGGAGAATTAAGCGTCAGGGTTGAGCAGTTCCTGCAACTTTTTGCTCACAACGGAGTGCTGGGCCCACAGACCTGCAGGTGAGCTCAGGCTGCGCTCCACTCTGGTAGCGATCTCACTGCCGTTGGGACGCTTGCGTTTCATGGCATTGGGGTCGTCTTTAACGATGGCCACGCCTTTGGCCTGGAGCTTTCTCACTGCAGCCAGCTGGGAGAGAGGACAGTTAAACTAACCAACACAACACTGGATGCTGATGACGACCTTTTTTCTACATGGTGTGCAAACGTTTATCAGAAGCTGCATTTACATTCCAGAGTCAATAAGTAGTGCCCTTGAACCAGGTCATGTGACTAGTTTGTATGGAATACAAGAGAATTCCGTTCATTCAACAAATCCCTTCATTCAGAACGCCCTATGCGAGTCACGTTTTTCATTCCCTTGACAGCTTGGCAGTTGGACAGTTCCTTTGTTTGCTAATGTGCCTAAACTGAATTGTACTGATGTTGGCTGAAGAGCTTTCTAAAGCCAATATTAACCTCAGGATAATTAACATTAGGTAACTTGTCAGAAGTTACCAAGCTAAATTTGCTTTCCGGCTGATTTGGCAACTTTTCTTAACAGGTTATTTCCACATCACTGACAGTTTTCATCATAAATTTAAAATATTAAATATCAAGAACCGTCACTCACAAGTGAGCTCTGGCATGCTGCATTTTATTTTTTGTTTCTGACCAAGTGAGCAAGCTCAACTGACTTAATCTTCACAAACAAACTTTTATTTCAACATGTTATTCACAACTGTTTCTGTTGTTAACTACTCTGAGGACAATTTTAACTTCCCTGCGAACTGAAGGTCTTCACTCTCTAGCATTTGGAAATATTTGGTCCTTAAACAGGCAAAAATGTGTATATTTGGATAAATGAATTCTACAGTGAAGTTTGTTGTGGTACTGTGATGTTATACCACTCTACCTTCTCTGATATTGACCTGTAAGCCAAAATTTCAGATCTTTACCCAACACTGATTACAGCTAACTGCCCTGCTCGTGATACATGTCCAACTAGGGTCACCTAGCTAACCCCACTAATGTTTGGAAGAAGCTACAGACCTTTGTGTCTGCCGGGCTTTTTGAGGGAGGATGTTGGGACATATCTAGGAGAATATCTTCCCCCTCCATGAAACCACGCCCTAAGGTGGGTACAGGAGAGGAACAGAGACGGGATGCATGTGGAGAGGACACATGTGAAGCCCCTGAAGCTGCCTGTAGTGAGAGCACAGAACCTCTGTTGATAGAGGGTCTTGCTGGAACCACAGTGGCTCCAGTGTTCTGCAGCATCCTGAAAGAGAAAAACCCCCACACAAACAAAAAAAAGTGACCAACATAGATCCTCCTTCAATATATGACAAATGCACACAAGAAAAAATGTACACATTTCATAAAGAGCAGGAAAAATAAAAGAACTGCACACATTCAGTCAGCCACTCTCTCCAACAGCCCCACACACCTCTGCTGGATCTCTTCTGCCCTCTTCTGCCTGGCTTGCAGCCTTTGCTGGTGTAGCACTTTCTGATGTTTGAGCAGGTCGGAAGCGGAGATGGACTGAACTGGTGGCCCACATGGTTCTGCATCCCATACCCAGCAGGATGGGGAAACAAGCATGTAGCCATTCAAGATACATCCTTCACTTGCTGCATTTAAGATTATATATTTATGCGAGATGCATTGGTTTTTTTTTTAAGCATATTACCTTTTGCCCTACTTTGTCCCAAGTGTCTCTTTATATTAAGTGATCCTGGCGTAGGCATGGACATCAGGCTTCTGAAGTCATCTGAACAACCAGACACCTCATCTGAAACAAGAGCTAAAAAATACGAAGAGGGAAAAAAAATCATTAAAAAAGAAAGAAAATACTGTGTCCGTCTCTCTCTCTCTCTCTCTCTCTCACACATACACATACACACATACACACACACGTATGTTTATACAGGCAGCTAAATCAGATTCCTTCCCCATGTGTCAACACTTCACAAAGACAAACGGAATCTTCTTAATTCTGATTTGGACCACATTTGTGTAACTGTTTCAGTAACTGAAATAGATAAATTACAAACACTTATCTCATCTGACAAAAAATACTGTCATAATACTTGGACTCTTACAAAGCTTTTTGGAAGGGATAGAAGCCAAAACCGCCTGAATCGAAGGTTGTTTCTTTGGCTGTGGTGCAGTCCTGCAGACAAATGATGTTGGGATGTCAGCAAACAAATGGTTTTCAAAATGCACTCGACTATTTCCGGTGGTAGTGGTGTTTTGGGGAGGGTTTAAACTCACGCTGATGGTGCACAGGCAAGTGAGGACAGGCCCCCATAGTGGAAGTCACCCTGACACAGGCGTTCCCTCAAACCTCCCCGTCTCTTTGTTTTCCCTGGGTTGGTGCCTGTAAAGCTGGACTGAAGTTCTGCTCTCTTTGAGCTCATCTTTTTATACTGAGCCTTTACATGATATTGGCAATACTGGCATTCATACTATTGGGAAGAAAAGGAAAAAGAACACATGAATACAAATACTGACAACCACAGAGACGAAAGCTGGGGACAGGACAGGTGGACCCACCAGGTTGACCAACTGGGTGCAGGAATCTCCATTCTTCTTTTTGGCTTTGCAAGTGCCAAAGTCCATAGCCTCTCCCAACATAAGAATCTTCTGTGGATGATCCACAGTGAGGCAAAGCTGTAGAAACACAGTACATTTGGGGACATTCAGATGCAAGCTCATTGAGGCAGGTTCACAACAACAGAGTGGCAACAAAAATTCTGTGGTGCCCGTTTACTTAAATTTGATGGACTTTTTGTTTTGGGGGGGAAGAAAAAAATAGAAGAGAGTTTGAATTGTTTTGTGGCAGAATTACTACTAAAGTGAATGTCAGCTTTGAACCTATAGAAGTGACATCTCATGCAACTTGCCTAGTATTTCTACTACTCAGAAAACACCTTCACTTTATCAAAATAGCAAACCAAACAAAGACATATCAAACGCATCATTACTTTCAAATGTAATCCTCATGATATCTCAGTTTCTTTAATTATATCCTATACTCAAATAAAATGGATGGGACTCCTCAGTTTCCTCATTCCTGTCTGCCTGACCTCACTGGACCCATCTTTGTTCTTCATTGGGTTGGGGTTGAGGATTCCGATCACTGTCCCAGTGTCTGTCTTCCACAGGTCCGTGTGAACAGTCCCAAAAAGGAAGAGTGATACGTTCACCTCCAGGTTATGGAGATCATTCAGCTTCCAGATACTAAAGGTTTTCCCCTAGGAACGAAATGGGCACAGAAGCACAGAGGTTAAATAAATACATTGATAATTGCTGCAGACAAATATCTGTGTAAATTTCGAGTATTTGTGTTTCCTACAACTTTAAATTCCATTCTTGCCCACAGATTATGATTTAATTAAAACATACAACTACTCAATGGCGAGCTGCTGAACAAGTGATTCAACTAAACGATAAGTAAGGAAAAGATGAAAGATTTTAAAATGTTAAACTGTTATCCAGCTGACTAGACTTAAATAACTCTTTACACATACTTGTTTTCTCAGTTTTTCCAAATATTGTATACCAGTATTTCTCTTCTCAAAAAGAGTCGTCAAGTCCTATGAAATGCAATGCAACGAATACGCTACTTGCACAGTCCTTACGTTATTCTTGCTCTGTGTAGTTACTTTATTTATCATCACAGCAAACGTAACCCAATCACTTTCCTCTAGATTCTCCCTGGCCAGTCGATCAGGCAGTTGTGAGAGTCGAATCATTCTGCGGTTAGCCATTTTGTGTTCAATTTCCACAGACGACAAGCGAGGTCTCCTACAGAGAAATGGAAGGTGATGCAAATGCCGACCATCAAAACAGTTTTAATGCCTCAACTGCAGTGAATGCAGTGACAACTCAAGTAAAATTATTTAAAAGCATTAGTGAAGAAATAACTGCTAAACATTGGTCAAGGTATACTTTACTAGGTACAAGGAATCTCAAAAGACAGCTGAAATAAATTTGTTCTGCTTGTACTGGTGCACTGAAAACATAAGACTACATTGTCAAAGGAAAAATGATAGTGACATATAGCCTCTACTGCTCAATTATCAAAGACAAAAACCCACCTAAGCCTGAGACCTGAGAATTTCTCCTTGGTAACATCCTGACTGACAGATGGCCGGGGTGTGTTCTGTCTTGTAATGGGAGGAGTAACACCAGAACTTTTGCTGGGTGTCGGTGACTTCACTGCACTGTTGAATTTACTGCTGCTCGTCATTGGCTGTGACAGCCTGTCACTCACACTTCCCCCCGGTAAATTGTGTTTTTCCGAGGAGGCTGTTAAAAAGAGTAGATTATGGTGTAGGCTTTAACTTAATAATTACTTATTATTTACGGGCTCTACATCTGGCAGTTTTACCAACCAGTCAGCAGACTGTACCATTAAAGACATTATCAAAAGTCAATCATACTCAGAAATTCCTTCACACACACACACACACACACACACACACACACACACACAATAGCGAATACCTGCTTTGCTTTGTGCAGTCCTTTGTTGGCACTGTAGCGCCCCATTCAGCTCTGCTGTGGATGGGGAGGCTGTAGCCACTTTCTGCAGTGTTGAGGATAATTTGCTGCTATGATGTGCTTTTATGGTAGATCTGCTGCGTTGCTGTGGGGACATCAGGTGCTTGGAGGAACGCTGAGCTGCTGGTGACGTTTTGGTACCTGGCTGTCTGAGTGAGGACAGGTCATCTTCCGCATATTTGGGCTGGGAAATGTTCTCACCCATCTGAGAAGCCTCCAGCTGCTTCTGGAGCTTTTGCATCTTCTCCTGCATGTTCCTTAGCTCAGCTGAAGTTCAAATCAATATCGTGTACGGCAAGGTATGACATAGAACATGTACAACAAATTGCATATGTGAGACCTGCGCAGCTAGTTACAAAAACGACGAATAAACTTAACAGATGTTTAGTTCGTATTTTTCTATTGATTTAATATATAGCGTTTAGCTTCAGCAACTACTAATCGACTAGCGAGAAATAAACAAAGGTCTCTCACCTTCCAGATCTTCTTTGGACCTGTTCTGTTCATTTTCAACTACGGGGCTTAAATTCACCAATGACACGTCCTTTTCCTCTGGCTCAGAATAAACGTCGCTGCCATCACCATCATTATCGAACAGATCGTCCAAATCGTCATCTCCTGTCCCAGCTACGGAGCTCTTAAGTTCCTGACCCTCTTCGAATAAAGAGAGCAGCGTGTCCAGGTTTTCGTCTTCAGCTGATGATAAAAAGACAATAGTATTACAGCTTTACTCTTTGCAACTTAGCTAGATAGCTTTTACATTTGTTTGACCGAGAATAAGTTTAACTCACCCGTCATTTTAGCGAAGTCCTTCGCTGGCTTCTTCTTCTTGATATGAATACTCAAATGCAAGCGACTTAACAATTAGGCTAGATAGTGATTACGTTTAGCCAAACTAACAGGTGTTAATTAAAACTATAAAGAGTACTGTTGATCCTTTTGGTGTCACTCCAGTTAGCTATACATCTAAGCTAAGTTAGCTATTTATTAAGAATACCCTAAAACACAGAAAAGCCTACCTACAGAACTCACATATATGATTTTCGACTGCTGACAGGGGACGAATACTGCGATTGCCCTGTTCTGCACATGCCTTAATAATAATAATCAAATGTGGATTGCTAGCTAAAGCAGAAAAAAACATATACAAGGAAATATTTTCTTTTCCCTTGACACACTGATAAACTTCTACGGTGGCGCGAAAACGTTAAAATGAGAGGACCCTAGAACTACGTCACGATATAGGAGCCACTTTTGAGCCTGTTATAAAAACAACAGATAAAAAGATGTCTTCATTTGCTTTCATACTTTTATCGTTTTTGTTTATCATTGTGTTATATACTTAGCTAACTACATCATGTAGTCTCTATGAATAGTAATTTCGAGTACAAGAGAATATTACATATGTGAATCGTTGAGCTGTAAAGTCAGGCTAATATTCACTGATTTGCAAATCATCGCCTCGCGGAACTGCTTTGTTAGTGTAAATGCAGATCATGGGATACGGAAATGGGCCTCTGTTTGCATATATTGTGGACTTTGACTAAATCATAGCTTATTTTATTGCAAAAAGTAGCACAAATCACAGTACACATTAATACACCTTCAGAATCATAAGCATTTATTCATATAATAGATGTTATGCATATACATTTATTTTCCGAGCTCTGATTTAAACTGTTTAAGGCGTCTCATTGTACAGGTTAAGAGCATGTAAATATCGTCCATATTAGTCAGTTTCACAAAGGTCCCTTAACACACAAATGTAAACAAACAAAAAAATAATTTTCTGTCAGTAAAATAATTACATTTTCACTTGAAACAAGTGGATGCTGTGTGCTGTATCTACTCTATTGTTGATATACCCAAAACATATGTTAAATCCTAAAACTTATGTAAAATCCTATAATTTTTCCCTGAGTGTCTGCACAATGTAATATCCACTAAAATCAATATGATAATCCCCTTTTACTAGATACCAATGTTTAAGGATTGAGCAGACCTATGCTGTAATAACGGATGAATATTGTTTTCAGCATGCTGTGTTCTGAACACAGTTTATGCATGTTTTGATGACTATCAATGAGAACAATGAGAAAATGTACAATCTTTCCCAAACAAGACATACAAATCCAACGATTCAATCATACTCTTCTTCTCATACCACTAGTTTCATATTTTCAAAAATAAATAACTTCCATTCCTAATTGGTGGAGTGCTTCACAGTGTGTATTCACATTTGTAATTCTAAAACTACATGTTGTCTTATGCTATTTAAAATGAGGCATTGGTCTTCGATTGATGGCTCTGTGGGTGAGCCATATTCTCGCATTCTAGAATGGCATGACAATTACATTTCATTTTTAGAATACTCATTACAAGTTACATTTTGCCATTGAAGCACACATTGCTTACAGAAGGTATAAAATAAGGTCATTTGAACAGTTCAGTGGCAATGAGCTTGCTTGTTGTTGGCAGTGCTGTACTTACAGCCTAAAAGTGTTGACCGTTGGGTAAATTGTCGTCATCACAGCAGGCTCACTCCTGCATTTACCATGGAGAGTAAAGCAATGTGTACCACCAATAGCTGGTCATGAAGATTAGCAGCCAAGTACACACTCTTGCCAGGCCCATACCAGTCCAGAGTTTATTGGACTGGAGCTGTGTGTAAGTTCCTACAGTAACTGCATTCTTCTCAGATAGCATAATGCTTTTTATCAAATCAGGTCTAAAAGGTATGAATAAATTGCAATCCACTTGCAATAGTCTGAAGTTTGAAGGTGTCTGGTATTGTTCAGACACATGTTACCTAATGTACAGCAGCTCCCTTCACCCCACCAGAACTCAGTACATATCTTTGTAGATTTCCTGCAGTAATGGGTGGAGAGAAGTGTCCTGTTTCTTCTTAATGTCTTGGACCAACTGTGCGTGCTCTGTTACGAGCTGCCGAAGGTCAGCCAGTTTCTGCAGGAGCTTTGGAAAGATGAAGGTGTTGTCAGGGTGATTGGCCTGCAGATGGAGCTGTAGAGCAAGAATGATACTTTCTTGAATTCGCTCGATGTCTGAAACATTTCCTAATCCTGGTCGGTCTGTGAGTGGTTCGGAAAGGATCAAAAAAGAACAAGAGAGACAAAGAGAGGGAGGGAAAGAGGAAGAGAGAAAGTTAGATAAAAGGAAAGAGAGAGTCAGAGACAAGGAAATTCTGAAGCATATGTTTATGTTAATATCTTATGAAATAACAGATATATATGTGTGTGTGTGTGTGTGTGTGTGTGTGTGTCTGTATATATATATTTATATTATATATATATTATGTCTGTCTCTCTCTCTCATATATATATATATATATATATAAAGACAGAGAGAGAGAGAGAGAGAGAGAGAGAGAGAGAGAGAGAGAGAGAGAGAGATGAAGCAGGCTGTGGTTACAGTTGTAGCCCTAACAGAGCTCTGTTGGGCAGCAGCTGGAGCAAACACTGCAGGAAGCTGTGGTTATTTTTGCTGGCCCAAAGAAGAAGAAAAAAAAAGTCCTGAAGTCCCTCAGAGCCTCACTGTTATTATGTAACCTCTTTCAAAAGACCACTCAGCTCTGGCGTTCAAAGACGCAGGGAAGGAAAATCCCGACACACACAGTTTGCAGTTTAGGAAGTGTTTAAGCTCCACTAATATACAACACTATAGGACACAGTGTATAAATCTCAGGTCAGGCTCATTGAGCAAAATAAATTCCCCATCATTAAAACTGCTTCTCTGCTTTGCTGAAAACTATTACTAGATGGGGTGGGAGTTAAAACAGATGAGCCATTTTCTCCACGTCACTGGTGCATGAAACATTCATCCCGTGCGTGGCCTCACCTCCACAGCAGATGATGGTGGCCACAAACAGCGCCAGGTCACTGTCGTCCAGCTCCAGGGCGTTGAAGCGAGTGGCGAACTGGAACTTGGGCTCCATCATGTCACTGAAAGGCCGGCGCAGGTTCTTGAGGAACTCCCGGGTGATGAAGCCCCCGCCCCGGGCTACCAGCAGCCCGTCTTTGTTCATGCAGGATGCCAGCATGGCAAAGAGAGCTTCGTGCACCCCGTACTTCAGCAGCGTCACCTGGTCGTTGAAGTCGAGGTCGGCGAAGCCCGGCAATGCTTTGGCGAACTCGGCGAGCTGCGTCACCGTTTCCACGGACGTGTGCTGGCAACAGTGGAACAGGCGTGCCTCAGTCTCCCGGGCCTGCAGGGCAAACACCAGCGACTCACCTCCCTCGCCTCCCTCAGCCAGCAGCTGGGTGGATAGAATCTGCTGCGCCTGCTGCAGTGTGTCCAGGTCATGGATGACAAAGGGCTGGTGAAAGTGAAGGATCCATAAGGGATGTAAAATGTGACAGGGTTCGTTACCTGAGTCGCTGCCATTCAGCTAGCTTGCTGGCTAGGCTAGGCTAACACCTGGTATAACAGCTGATACAACCAGAAAGGTTTCCAAGAATATGTACTGCTTTATAAAACCTGAGAGTTACTACAGATAAATATGTGTATTGTGCTCACTACTCTGCCAAGGTCTAACTGTGTGAATGTGATAACACTAATAACTTGCTAATTGAAAGAGCTGTTCTCTCCCTCACCGGTGTGCTGGTCCTGCCCGTGAGGAAGATGCGCGCTTTGGCCTTGCTCATGTGGAAGTGTCTGAGGTAGGCATCGTGGATCTGCCTGGCCAGATTCTTCAGATCAGCCAGCTGGGTCTGGCCCCGCCCCCTTGGGCCTGTCTGCAGCTCTGCTCTGAGCTTCAGCTTCTCTGACTGGGGCATCCGGCCAAAGCGAATAGCTAGAGAGAGATGAGCACGTGCTGTGAATACGTTTGCAAACATACTCGTGGGCCCATAAAGTCCATGTGCACAAAGACACATTCACTTGTGCATGTGCATGCACGCACGCGCGCACACACACACACACACACACACACACAGTCGAAATCATGTAGTGTCAGGCTTTATTGTCATTCCTTCTCATCACAGCCAGGAACTGGTGTTGGAGGAATGAAATATAGATGACCTGGAATCAAGAGTGCTACATTTATTGCAACATCAGATAATAAAAAGGAACATTCTACACAGACAATAAATACCATATTAACAATAATGTATTCAATACACAAAGCAATTTATAAAGAATAATAGAAAAGACAACAAGAATAGACAAAATGACATGTAAATGTAATGTTCAATGGTGTAAAAACTTTAATATTAAAGTCCAGGCATTGTATGCCAGTTTCTCTCATGTAAAGTGGCTGGGTGTAGATGGGTGTAGATGGTACGGAGCAGTAGAGCTGGAGTAATCCGACGTTCAGTCTGAGAGACTAGTCCAAAAATGCCATCAGGCAGAAATGTTCTGTGGAAGGTGGAAGAATACGACTAGTGCCCACAGACCTACATGCTGCAGAAGGGCACGAGGTCACCATGCACTTGTCACAGCAGCATTGCAGGGGCAAAGGTAAGGGGTGTAGACATGGCCTAATGTGGGTGTGATCTGGGTGTTATGTGACGGAAGCCTGAGCTCAAGAGTCAAGCCCGCGATTCCTTTGGATGCACATGGCCATATGAAGAAGCTGCCTATTTAAATATGTTGCCTTTTCATAGGATGGTCTAGTTGTAGCAGGTGCTGGTGGGAACTTCTGTAAAGTGAAATTTCTCCAGGCCCAGACTGTATTACCCTTACTGAGCTGGTGAGGTGGAAGTTCTATGGTAGAGGATGACACTAGATCTCCATATTATCCACATAACATGCACTTAAAAAAAAAAAAAAATTCTTTTTAACTGGGCACATCAGATCTCCCCCAATTCAGTAACATGCTCATTGTGCAGATGACTATGCTGCTGGTTAGGCATAGTTCAAAATAAAATAATCGGTGGGTGTGCACGACAGCGTGGTGTTATGAAAGTGTGGCGAGGGTCCCAGCTGGACGGCTGTGGCGGGATGCGGGCGGGCTCCTCACCATTGTGGGACATGCCCACAGCCAGGCACTTGCGGAAGCGGCAGTACTGACACTGGTTGCGGTTCTTCTTCTGGATTTTGCAGCTGCGCTCACACTTGTCGTACTCCAGTTTGAGGCGAATGGTTCTCCGGAAGAAACCCTGCGTGGAGAATTCAGCCAGACTTAACAGAGAGAAAACCTACGCTTGTTCTGATACACGGCCAACGTCATATCGCTTGAATAATGAGCAGCTACTCAGAACACACTGCTGTAATACAGGGTGGTGCGAGTACATTGCTTTTGTGATCGTGTATCATACATTGATTACCAGACAATACTTGACCCAGGTCTATAAAAACTGGCAGTAGATATATAGAGTTTTACTCAAGAAAAGCATGTAGTGGGTAACAAAGCCACTAGTAGAAAAGTGTTTGTGTTGATAAAACTTTTAAGAACTTCTATATATCAGGTTATGTTTATTTACAATAATCACAGCATGCTCTTTTGATTTAACTGACTGTACGTATTTTCAGAAGTTAGCTAAGACAATTTATATGATAACCCTCCAAACAACAAAAATGTTTAAATGTCAATTTTGCTTTTGCCAAGATCTTAGTTTAGCTAGATATATTTTCTGATGACACTGTTCTTACAGATACATACTGAGGTAATGTTTATTGTATCACACTTCCTCTCCCTCCTTCTGTTCCCATGTGTGGGCCTTTGTTGCCAAACACTGATCCCAGGTTTTCATTCTCAAAGCTCTGTTATCAAACTCGGCACTTATAACAAGAATGGATGTAATGTGCTTCTGGCAGCGTCTTATTAGAGCTTTAAACCGTGCCCTTTTGGACTCTGGGTTATCTTCAGTTGCTCTTTCTTTCATCACACTACTATTGCTCGCAAGCATAGAATAATATGAAAGTTAATTCAGACAGCAGCTGCAGCATCCAGTTTGCAGACTGACCTTTTATGCCAGATGTGATTTATTCTCTGAAATGTACAATTAATTTGTGTCAGCACCGATTTCTCAGTTTCTCTCATCTTAAGGGCTCTTTGTACACCAGCATAAGTGCTCTATTCTAATGCTTGGACAGTTGCCGAGTTTAGCATAAATGGGTAAAAGGTGTCATGCCTTCACTGGGTTTATTTCCGAATTCACTAACCAGTGACCACCAAGTCTGCTGCAGTGTTTAAGCATGTGCCGAGTTGGCCATGCAGGCGGAAACATTAATGACTGATTCTTCCCTTACACACAGCTCACTGTGGTATTTATTTTCTCAGTGGTGTATGGACTAATGTGGACTCTGATAATTTGATACTTGCAATAATCTAATGAACAATGACTGTATTGTAAATGTTAAGGGCAATGACCAAAATGCTGAAGTTATTTGAGTACCTTTTATGGAAGCATACTTGCCAATTACATCTAAGGTTTAGATGCACACAGATTTCGCTTCTACACAATGATAAGTTTATCATTCTTATTCAGATCCATGACTTTTGTATGTGTGTGTACATGCGAGTGCGTGAGTGTGTGTATTTTGGTTGGTAAGGACCAAGAAGACACACATCAGATGTCATTAGCATTTAATCACGCGATGTACTCAAATAATCGATGCCCACTGCCAGGAGTATCAACGCTGCACTATGTGTGTGAGAGGTCAGTGTTACCACATCAGGGGTAGAAGGCTTCATGAACGTGCCATATGAGAACCTGTGCCTGCCCATGGAAACAACAGCACACTGCTGCAGAGGAGACACTGATCTATAAACAGTCCCTTCTGACGTTTCTTTACAAGGTGATAATATCACTACTAAAAATTATATATATATTGCAGAGTTTTTGATATGAGCATGTAGTCATTACAAATACCATTCCCTAAACACCAGTCAAGGACACACTGTCTGAAAACCCTCCAGTGTCTTGTGAGCATTTCCAGTTCCTCAGTTGCTCTTATGTTACTAGGTGTCATTTGTGTTATAAAAATTAAAAACCACAAATATTCTAAAAAAACAACAGTAAAATTTTTTTTTATAAATGTAGATACATAATCTTCCCTAAAAGATTTAAAACTTTATGCTTATATATGTTGTCACAGTATATATATATATTAATGATTAAAAGATGATGTACTCTGTGACTCTTCTGAGGCTTATCTGCTCCTAACAATTAAACAAATAACCATACTCACTGCCCTTAAATCTGATAACAAGGTAGATAACAGAGGTTATGCCAAGAAAATCCACAGCAGGTAGAAAAGCATGGCCCTCGGGTAACTGATCACTATGGCAACCTCAGGCTTAGAGCAGGAAAATGAGGCAAAGAGGAAAACAGCAGGCTGTAGATGTTTTTGGGACAGGCGAGGTGCTGAAACACAAGGTCACAGTGAAGCTCCCTAAACGCTCCCCTATACTGCACCAAAGACGCTTTGCTGAGGTGGAAGCAGAGAATGGAAAGGCCCACTGCCATTCTCCAAGACACACAGGACACTGTAGAAAAGCCTGCTCTGTGGGAAGGTAGGAGCTGAGCACCAAAAGGTTTTGAGTAATTTTTCTAAAACGGGAATTTTTTAATGGTCATGTGCATTCATAAGCTGCTCTGTGTGAGACCACTCCAAGACAAGTGACAGAGGTCTCAAGGACACAAAAGAGGGCCTAAGTGCTGTCGGAGTGGGGGACGGACGACTGGGTCTGCTGTGCTTGACACTTCCATGGGAACAAAGTGTGATCGGCTCTACTCTCTGCAACAGTAATTAATTACTCAGCACTGCACAAGAGTTATCTGACTCACAGTAACATTTAAATCCCAGCAACCTTGCCTTGGTTCACTCACTGTAATCTGACATTAACCTGACTTTTACATAACAAAGTTACTGTGACCTAAAATGAACACAGTACTCTTCGGTTTTGGTCAAGTGTGTTACACAGAGTGCAGCATGATGCCAAAAGCAGTATAGCAGAATAACTGGTCATACTAGTATTAACATGAAGAAAATGTATGGAATGGTTGCATGTTGAGTATACAATGATCTGTATTAAAATATGATGAAATATTTTGTTGGGTGCATAAAGATATGCGTTGAAATGCATTTACAGAATGGTCTCATGCGAAAAAAACGGCATCAAGTGTGGTCAGAGGGCCCTCACTCTTAAATGCCCGAGACATTCCCATTGACCTCCATTACACAAAGTGAGTGCAAGTGTGTGTGTGCAAGCTTATTTGTGTTCTAACCTTGCATCCTTCACAGGCATGCACTCCATAGTGGAAGCCAGAGGCACGGTCAGCACACACACGGCACTCCAGGTCCAGGGGACTGGTGCTGACGTCGTCCTGGCCTGTCACTGCTCCAGACACTGTAGAGGACGGACTGGAGGCTGGGCTCAGGATGTCTATGGAGAACACATGACTACATACACAACTGGTACTCCATTATGGCTCACACTAGGAACATACTTTTAAAACTGTTTTTCCTGTTCCTATTGTTCCCTGAGTGAATCAGATAAATATGTCAAGGGCTTCAAATCACTTTACATTTGTTTCTTTAAATGTGTCCTTCCATAAGCAACATTTCTATACATCCACACATAATTTCCAAGTATGTACAGTGCCTCCATTTTATTGAAAACTTTTGACAACTCCATAATGAGATGAGATGTCACTACTATGAGGACTTATTTTTTATCTTGCTTCCATTTAAACGGAGAGACCAACTTCTTTTTAAAGTGTTTTAAGGGCAAGTTAGATCATGGACACTTCAAACAGTAAACCGTTTTGACAACAGCAACAAGAAAAGCACAGAGAGTCCAAGCAGCAGACTGGAATGCCTTGAATGAATATGACTATTTGCATCAAGGGATAGAGAGTAAAACAAATCTGTCCTGCTTCACTGGGGAATAGAAACAAGCTGAGTTACATCATCTATATGTATATGTTTGTGTGTTTGTGTGCGTGTATGTGGGTATAATAACATACATGTAGTATAATAATATGATAACTAATGTTATCCCATGTTCATGTATGTTTGCTCTCCATGTATGTACCCAGAGTAGTGGAGCTTTCAGAACCAGTGCTGGATCCCTGGCAGTCTGGGAGGTACAGCAAGCTGAAGGCGTCTTTGTTAAGAGAGCAAGAGATGTCCTCCAGTTCCCCTATGTCGTTAATCAGCTCCCCACACAGAGGGCTGTCCAACACTGAGTCCTCCACTGGTGACCAGGGACTGAACGGACTCGGAACATCTACCATGGTGCTGGACCACGGTAAGCACTAGATCACTCATCAGACTGTTAAAAGAAACAAAGGGAGACAGAGAGAAGGAAGAGAGAGAAAAAGAGAGAAAGAATGAAAGGATGAAAAGTACTTTTCAAGTGTGTTTCACTTACTTGAAATTTTTTTTGTTAATAATAATAATAATAATAATAATAATAATAATAATAATAACAAACAATATTATTCTGTAAAATCATAGTGATACAACAGTCCTTTTAATCAGCCAGGATCTCACTGACACTCTCTTGGCCCTGTTCAGGGGTTGTTGGGAGACCTTGGCATGTTTGCACTGAGAAGTTCACAGCATGTGGCTCAGCTAACTGTGGCCATGGTGTAAACACAGAAGTAAGTACCAGAACCTTATCTCTCATGCTGAGCAAAGGTGAAGTGCTGCATGAATAAAGACCCATAAAGACCCATAGGATGGGCTATGAAAATGAACCCCAAAAATGGAATTAGTATTGCATGGTATGGAGGGATAAAATTATACCTTTAGTGAAAACCTGGAGTGAACTACAGATATCCTTCATCCTTGAACCCTTTGATTTCAAACCCCCCCGTCCCTGTCCCTGTCCCTGTCCCCGTCCCCGTCCCCAAAGCAAAACACGCGCGCATGCACCCACACACGTAGGCTTCAACGCTACTGCCAGAAACCGTCGGCTAAGGCTAATGACAGCATGAACTGGTCTAACAAATGAACTATTCTCAAACAATAGCTGCTGAAATGGTCTGAAGCCTTTTCCCTGTGTAGAAATGTGATCTTATGTTGATACGTAAGTTAATATTTTTGTTTTAAAGAATCTGTCCTATCAAAGTTTCATATAGTATATACATATGGTATTATGGTATATCCTTGAGTTACAAAAATTATAACACGACTAACGCCTAGTGACACTGGTCCACAGATTGACGGAAATTTGATCCGGAAAACAGTGTTAACAGACATCCAACAAGGCCTTCTCCTCCCTCATGATCTGACCGAAAGCCTCCCGAGTTTCCAGAGCTGCTTCCATGCAGGTATGCGGAGGGAACTAACCGACGAGGGCTCCAAACGCTTCTCCGGCCTGTCCGTTTAGTACCGCGCGCAGAAATCTTACCCAGCTGCTCATATCTTCCGTGCTGCGGCTATGTAGCCAATCTGAAATCAGAACTGAAACAATTCCTCTCCGAAAAGAGGGGTCGACTGGCTCCGTGGCTGCGCGCAAGCACACATTCACCAAAACCCCGCCGTATCGAACACGCACAAGCAAGTGTTGCAGCGCACATTCCCACTTGAAATCCACACCGCCAACCTGGTTTGAAATGTAGGTCAGTGGCTAAGCAACAGTGCGTATGTGTTAAAAGTATGCTGTCCTAAATGTCTTAGGTAGTGCAGACTTTTAACAGTCTTCATGATCTTTGAATGAACTGATTTCAAAGTGTATCCAAACAAGTCGCGTCGTATTTTTTGCAAGTTTAAGAGAATTTACTTTAAAATTTTAGTTTGTACTTTGACTTTTGAAAGAAAGAAAGGAAAAAAGGATAAATGTACTCTTTAATGTCACTTAGAGGGCACCAAAGCATAAGCACATGGAGTTAAATAACAAACGTGTATAACGTGCTAGACTGGGACTCTTGTCCATAGCAGACCGCGTTGTACACAAGCGCCCGTGACTGGCCTTGTGACGCAGCATTTGTGCCAAGTACAGAGCCTGAGACAGGCCAACACCCCCAGGTGGAGAGCCACGCCCCATGCAACCAGCTTATTCAACGGAATACAGCCCGTCGCTTACTACTCTATAAGCACATCACAACTCCCAGTGCCCCGCCTAACAGTATCATTCACCACACACATGTATTCATTAACTCAGCGCACTTGTAATTGTTTTATGATTTGCCACCCAACATTTAATTACAAAACTACAACTCTGCAAATTAATTGTGCTTTTGCTCGATATGACTATAATCTATTCTCTTTTTGCACTGCATATTTATGAGAAATATGAATGAATATAAAAAAGAGAACAAGAGTCAAAGTATGAGCCGAGGCTGTTTAAGACAGCTGTAGGGCTCCTATTACACTCCAAAGCAGAAGAGAGGGCAGATGACAACACACACACACACATAGACGAATCCCTATGTGTAGCCAGCACAGCGTACATGCTGGAGAGGAAGCAGGCTTCGGAGGGTCCGAGCTGAAGAGACTGGGAAACCATTTAGCCCCTTCTTCACTCATTTTCCTCTCTCTGCTAGCCTACCTGATTGTGCCTGAACAATGCCTCAGGCCCAGGGCTATTTTTGGGAACACAGGAACAGGAAGATGATCTACTGTATAACTGCAGTAAGACAACACAAACAACAACATGGATGCACGCTCCTTGATCCAAACACCAATTTACATTCACCCAGGATGCTGGAATATCATTTTGAGACTGTCTCAAAAGCATGATGAACAACCTTGCACAATAATTCTGCATGATAACAACAGCAAACAGAGTCTTGCACATGCCAACATATTGTTCCCAAAACAATAGTAGAATTTTAGGTTTATTTAAAAATGTTCTTAAGGAGAAAGTGACTGGACAAAAAGAGAACCCAAAGATGCAAAGGACAGCTAAAAATCCACAGACACATGGTTCCTCAAAGACATAATGCTGTGGTCTGGAGAGCAACAAATGACCAGATTTCCAGACTTGCTAGCTTGTTTCATGGTCAAAGTCTGAAGCATTGGTACACAGTCAGAGGCTGCCTGGAATGTGTCCCTGTCTGAAGTAGTGCCTTTAAATCTTTTGATAAGAAAACAAAAATCCCTGGTGATACAGTACAATTCAGAATTGAAAGAATAACTGTTGACAAAAACTGAGGTCAGCAATCAATGTTGACATGCAAACACATTCTTAAAAAATTGACACTAAAACCGCTCGCTATAGAAACTCAACATGCTGAAGATCCTCACATTAAAAACAATTATATTTAAGTCTGACAGTAATGACCCAGCACTAGGACAGAGCAGAATAAAGTTAATGCTTACCAGATCACTCTTCATGAGTCTGTTCCAGAGGCAGCAGCCAATAAATAGACTGGCCCTGGTGGGGGCCAAAGTCCAAAGCCCACACTCTCCTGCCTCTTGCTGCAGAGCTGATTTCCATGTGTCTCTCCAACAGAGGGAAAAGCAAGAGGCACTTGCATCTGATAAGAAGGGCCTAATCTCAATATGGTAGTGGTAATAAATGCCTAGGTGCTTTTGTTTCCAGATTAGGGAGCAGGTCACACAATCATGTTTTTTTTTGTGGTCACACCCCCTGGAACACCATGTGTGTTTTGATGCTCAGTTTTTAAAAACTAGAACTAAGCAAAATCAGCATTTGAAAGAAGAGCAAGAAAATAGTGAGAGGAGAAAACATGCAGCTTTGGTCAACAGAACATGTATAGATGTGTAAGAGATGTTACACTCACTATGGGCTCTTGTACCCCTTTAATCTCAAGATCTGTCACTGGGGTCTTATTTTGACCAGCAGCACACAGGGCAGTGCAGGTGACCCCTAGTGCAAATGAGAGAAATAACCTGCTCAAACGGAAACATAATCAGCTTTGTTATGAGCGACGTTAGTGAATATTATTCTGTTGTAACCATACTGCATAATTTATAGTGAAAAAACATTGTGCCAACTTTGTTGTGATCTGCTGGTTGATAGATTATTTAACCCCTGCAGGGAAGTTATTCTTTCTTATTCTTATTGTTAATAATAAACTATTTATCACAATTGTCCTTTCAGAATTCATGTATCCATATACATGAAATCAGTGCCGCTCACGCAGGCACAAGGTCACTATTATATGTAGCATATAACAGTTAAAAACAGAAAAGCTAAATTGATTAAAAATCAACAAACACGAATGTTTGTTCAGTCTTCAGTACAAACGATAGTGACCATTTTGGCTGTACCCATTATATTTAACTACTAAACTATGAGCTCATTATTTATTTAAGCGTTCGAAAGTGCGGCCAATCCAAAACCGCCACGTACACTGAAAATAAAAGAGAGTCGGACAAAAAGAGGCTTTGCTGTACGAGCTCGAAAGCGTGAGCGTTACGTAACAGTGTCCTTAAACGCCCTACATTACCCATCGCCCCCACTAATGACAAAATACCCTAATGTATAACTGACGGACCAATTCCGGATATGACGGCAAGATTGACAACAGCTGTCAGGCACACACCTTCAGGCGCTCCTATGCCATCAGCCAATAGCTGAATGTAAATTTGCTGAAAAGTAACGCCCCAAGTCATTTGAAGGTTGAAGGCTGTGGTGTCGTTGGTATGTGGTGATGTGATTTTACAGTAGGCAACTTTGTCTACACCACCGCCTTTTACTGAGCAAGTCTTGAAACCTGCAAACAATATTCATTGATTCGGTGGTCATGATATACCGCTATAAAATCACTGGTGAATAAAAATTTAAGATAAATGAGAAACTAAGGTAAATACATGCTTATCCGTTGAGTGGTGTGTGCAATTAATCCAAACTTTGTCGATGTCTCTTCTCAAACTAATGGACAACTGATGACTAAAATGACTTGTGCTGCCACCTGCTGATACTTACGTTTAAGAAACAGACCTAATAGTCTTCATGCAGCCTTTATATACTGATCTAGGGATATATGGATAATAGTTTGAAAACTGTATTTAGAAAAATTTGTTGGATTTGTTAAAAATATATAACTTGTTAAATATATACTTGGATTTGTTAAAAATATACAACAAGCTAATTTCATGTGAAATTTGCTGAAAAATTAAAGCAAGTTTATTTGTATATCACTTTTCAAAGTGCTTTACAAAAACGTAATAGAAGTAAAAGTAATTAAGTGTACATCCGAAGATGTATCCTCTTGGGAAGGTAGAATGTGATAATTTAAGTTTAACTGACAAGATAAAATTATTTTTTACATTTTATCTTCATCTGCGGACCATACATAATTACAGCACTAAATAAGAGTAAACAATTCTACTTGATCTAACTGGTACTCTCTTAGGTAACTATGGTGTAAGCAAGGATACATGAATATTTTATTCCAGCCTAATGCAATACCATAGCAACAAGACTACCTCGATCCCGTGTCAGTGCCATCACTTCCTGTCTGCCACTCAGGCTATGTGCCAGTTTCAGCGAGCCCCCTGGATGCCCACCAGCACCTATAAATTCTGCAACAGTACTTACCTGGTCAGGCTACAGCCACATAGCTATGCTCTTAACACGTGCTGATGGCTGGCTGAGGCCTTGGTGATATTTTATTTACAGTGCCAGCAGCACCAAGGAAGGCACAGCACAACCACACAGGGTATTTGGGGAAACAACACTGGATGTGCTGGAGACTGGCCATTTCGAGTTCTCAGTTATTATCAGAATAGAGATGAGAACAAAATACGTTTAGGCATTTTGCATAAAAAGCAGTAATAATAGACTTGCAATTGACATTTTAAAAAAGGAAAAAAGGAAAAGAATCCAGGTAAATGAATTGGTCATATCTTTATTAGTCATCTGTTTGTACTGCAAAATGTGACTTGACACCATAAGTAACAAATTACAGCATCCCTTCAAACTCGTTTCAAATGATTCATTTCTCAGTCTGCTTAGTGCTTTTGGACTGGTCTGGCGCCTTCCTGTCGTTGGTCTCCAGTGTTGTATTGCTGCCCTTCAGGGAAGGCAGTAGGTTGTATAGTTATCTCCAGATGGGGCAAAATCACGACCCTGAAACCACACAACCTACTACCTCACCCTGTACGAACATCATTGAGATGCTTCCTCAGCATGTGGCTGCTCCTCTTAGGACTCAGAGATGGGTGAAAAGCTCTGGACCCAAAGGTGAGCTGTGTGGCTCTTTTCTACATCACACTGTCCAAAGTGACAAGACTAACGTCAGCAAACTGTGTGATATTCACATTTCATTTATGCCCTACATGAGGAAAGAGAAAAGCATTTTACATACTGCCACTGAGTAGCATGAGGTTTAGTAAATGTTGAAGTGTTCTTCACTGGTTGAGCTTCTCTTCTCTTCATCGATGGCATTACGGCCACTTCAGGAAAGACAGTAAGTTGTATAGTTGTCTCACAGCAAGGGCTTAAACCCTAAAACTATACAACCTACTACCTCACCCCAAAGGACAGTGTCTCTCCCCTGGGCAACAGGGGGCGCTGTTTTCCAACTTCAAACATAAACACGGCAACATGAAACATATGCAGATGTTCTATTGATATGCATTTCGGTCAGAATCTCTCTTATTGTCAATCATGAATATGATGCTTCTCTCATGGAAATAACTGAGTCGAGCATCGAGGTTTAAAAGGGTAATTCTGTTACAGAGCAGTGTGAGGTACTGCATTTATAACGTGTCATTTTAGATAAAACCAAACGTCAACAAAATGTCTATTTTCTGCAGTGTCCCTAGTGAGACATTGATACTTATGAAACACTGTGTCCTCGGATCTGGGTCCTGGGTCTGAGCAAGTCAATTACACCACCTTAATCCAATGGTTCTCTTCAGTAAGAGTCCAAAGAGCATGCTTTTGTGTTAAACAAACAAACAAACAATCACTTCTCATTTGGCCATCTGTGGAGGAAGGAAATAGAAAGGAAGAGATAGATAGAAAGAGAGAGAAAGAACAAGGGAGCAAGAGAGTGAAAGAGGGATATTAAACATATTTATTTTCATGTACCACAGTCAACACAGTAGTGACACTCCCATTCTCTCACTCTCCCTTTGGCTGCACTGCATGGTGTGATGTTTCTCGAGCTCCTTCCATTATTAACAGCACCCTTGTTTACAGTACCGCTTAGTGAGCCGGGGGGGGGGGGGGGGGGGGGTGGTTAAAAAAAAAAACCGCGATGTCCATAAAAAGTTGACCCGATTATAAGATGGAAACGGG
>JAOYMR010000003.1:12603716-12626252 GCA_025802075.1 Tenebrosternarchus preto
CAATAGGGCTTTTATGCGGAACAGGCAGCTCACCGCAGTGCTCCAGAGTCCCGTTTCCCTTAATCCCCATTTGACCTTTGGGTGCTGGAGTCACTTTCACTTTTTCATGTAATGCTTTCTGTAACAGTGAGAGTGAGGAACCTGGTCCCAGTGACATTCTTTAATGAGAACTATTTAATACCTCTCATTACAAAGATATTCTCATAGTTGCTGATGGAGAGCAGTGAAAATTGCCTGCTGGAATATTCCGGCAATAAATCTACACCATCGTTATTTGAATATTGTCCATTCACTCAGTCGCCCAATTAAAAATGAGGCTGTTTGATTTGCCTGAGGACAAAAGATCTTTCAACTCTGATTCATGTAATGAACACTGAACATACCCAAATGCAGTCAGCCTGGATTAGTGAATACTATCATGCTCTTCAGTTACCACAGAAGGCACTCAGAAGTAACGTCAAAGTTCACCCCAAAAGCATAATAATATAGACCAAATTAGAAAAAGGAATATAAAACTGAATACAAACACCAAAAAAATACACTCATGTACACAACCAAAGTCCTAAAATGTTTTTTGCTGCTGCTGCTGTAGGCATGATTTTTTCACCACCGCACAAAGGAACAGCGCCCTTTCATTATTCACTTATTTCAGACAAGTTGAGCTTAGTCATTATTCATCTACTTACGTATTTCTTTTCGCATTAGACCTATTGACATAAACAACAAATTTACCAAAATTTTACTTTAAAAACAACTTGGCCGTTAAATAAAAAAGGGCATGAACTTTACTGGAGCGAAGTCATAACATAACACGATTTTATTAGCTAACAATCACTTTGCTCCAACAGGCCTTTTGTCATACGTCAATCACATCTACAACCCACTATCATCACTTCAGAAGATAAATCTAGCCTAGACCCGCAAATGTCTCTGTAGAATTTCCAGTGCTGACACTGCAAATGAAACACTGGCTATGGCAGTTAGGGTTAGGGTTAACCTAGGGTTACCCTGAACCCTTAGACTCACAATTCTACCAGCCACCAGAGTTTCGAAACAGAACGCAGTAGTGAAATCATCAAAAATTATGCAGTAAAATTACCGCTAAATATTGAAGCATCAAAGTAAAAGAAGGATAGAATTAATTATTATTAAGATTTTTCTAACTTACAATACAGCATTATATACTGTGTAAAGAATGCATTATCCAAATGATCCTTCAAATCAAAGTTGTCCATAAAGTATACTGTGATACTCCCAGATTTTGTCTCCAAATAGAAATATTCAAATTCCCTTCATAAAAATGAAATAGTAAGGAACACACACACACACACACATTCTTTAAAGTAGCCAGAAAAATCAGTGTCCATGGAGGTGAGTACATTCAGTGATATAACTTAATAAATAAACAATAAACAAACAATTAATGGTGCTTCTTATAACACTTAAAAATCAAGGCATGCAGATGTTTTCATACAAAAGATAAATTTGTCACAAAATGTGCGTGCGAGCACACACACGCACTCGCGTGCGAGCACACACACGCATTCGCGTGCGAGCACACACACACACACACACACAGAACAAATGCAAACTATCAAGACTATACGTGTGTGTGCATGTGTGTGTATGTGTGCGCGCGTGTGCGGGCGTGAAAAGCCAAAAGAACACCTCTGAGCTGACCTACTGTAAATGTAAATCAGAGAAAACTTTCTGAATACTTTATTCTTTACTTAAGCATTACTTTTTACTTACGGATTTTTTTTAAGAGTTTAAAGGTTAAATATGACATATCATTGCAAATTAAATCTACATTACTGTGTTCAAAAGCTTCACAAATTTGATGTTAGATTTCAATTACACTCTCACTCTATATATATATATATATATATATATATATATACACACACACACGCACACACACACACACACAAACAATATATGTACAATATATACATACACACTCCCTTGAATTATATTCACAGCAAATTAACACTATATATCAGATTAAGCACAGTAAAATAAAAACAAGCCCTAATTTTCTTAAGCTACAATTACAATTATTTACTTTCATACTCGACCTATCCTTATATGTTTCAGGGTCATACCAAAAATTGCAAATTCAGCAGGAGTGATTATCCGGCAGACACATATATGCTGCCACGTGACGATTAAAACTTCCGTAAATAAAAATGTAACCATTATTCGTATGCTTGGGTTGTTGTCAGGTGTAGTAAAATGTCAAGTCCAAATTCATCTTTTTTTAAAATTCTCAGCATGTAGGTGGATTGGATTCTGCCCTGAATACAAGAGACATCTTCAGTCTAGACTGGGTATGTATGAGTGTCTGTAGGGGGAGGGGATCGAAACCCTTCAGCCTCATACTTCTCACACACACACACACACACACACACACACACACACACACACACACACACACACACACACACACACTAAAGGCGTGGGAACTCCATTCAGGGCTGAATTAGGGTTCCCTTGTGGGTGCACATGGCAGCAAGTCTGTCTAGGTGTGTGAGAGAGTGTGTGCCTATACGTGACAGTGAAGGAGTTTTCAAATACATGTGACGTGAATGCATTACTGCATGTTTAACACTCAGGCACTTCTAATCTGGAAACCTTTGCAGATATTAAAATAGTGCACCCCCCCCCCAAATTATATATATATATATATTACACACACACACACACACACACACACACACTGTGTGTTGCTCCCTTTCCCAAATATAACTATTCCCAAATTCTGCAATTTCCCCCTCAGGGATTAATAAAGTATTCTGATTCTGATATAATAAGTATGTGAAAGAGAGTAACAGGTAAACAGAATCGTTTGCATAGTTCACATCTCTTGATCCTTGGTATATATACACTATATACGATAATGACGAATGATCAAGGGTTAAGTTTAAGCTGAAGCAGAAGTACCAACCCCCTCTCCCCTTTTACATGATGCCACCTGCTCTGTGGCTACACCAGGCACCGTCTATGGAACGCTTCATTCACTACACAAAAAATGGGTAGCCTGAGGAGGGGTCAGTGCCAACCCAGTATGCCACTTCTGTGAAAAACACTCCACAAAAACACCCTCTCTGAGTTTGATATGCCGCTTGCCTGGCACTAAACTGACAATCATAAATCCAGTCAGGTGAAACAGGCCTGGTTAACTACTTGCCTATTATTATTTTTAATTATTATTTAACTGCATGGACAAGAACTGCCAGTTACAGTACCATGTACATGTTTTCAAAAGAGGTCTGTGTATTTATGTGCATGCATGTACGTTTATGTGTGTGTGTGTGTGTGTGTGTGTGAGAGAGAGAGAGTGTGTGTGTGTGTATGTATGTTTGATGCTATTTTGATCGTTTGTCATTCCATACCAAAATTAACTTACAAAAATAATTATGGATATTACATTTGATTTCTCTTTGAAGATGATTTAAAGAAAATATAAAGGCTATCGATCGGCAAGTTAATAATTGCATGATTAAAGATAAATAATTTTGGAAAAAAAGCTGAAAACATACTATTTTAAATCACACTATTTTAAATATCCTATTCAATTTAAACATTTTCATAATATAAAGTTTACATAAATTTCGCTGATGACACACCTTAGTGATTCACAAACATGAAGAAGAATTCTATTTAATGAATGAAAAAAAAAAAGTCTATTAAATAAGTAAGTAAAAAATAAAATAAAAATAAACAATAATAACGAAAAATAATAATTCAAAAATAGCAATAAAATGATCAATTTTATAACCCAGGTAAGTACCAGACAGCTGGTATTTCGTGAACATAGTAATAGTTTTTGATATGTTGTAAAATAATCTCAGATGTCCATAATCCTGAAGGAAGGAACAGTACAGTAACATGACTGAGAAATGCACCATTAAAAGTTACTGTGCTCATATTATTACTAATAACATTAACAACATTAACAACATTTACAGATCACATCTATTATTTTGTGTCTATGTGAACACGGGCTCATGTTCGTCTGTCTTGTGCGAATATGAAAGAAAGAAAAAAAAAAACGTTAAAATAAGAAGAAGTAAAAGAATGAACAAGAACATATATAGCACTGTAATTCAGGATTATGTGATAATCAAAAACACCAGGCCCAACACATTCAAGCATTCCCAGAGTCAGCCAGGAAACAGGCAGTCTGCAAGGTGTTCTAGCAAGCAAATCTTGTACTCATGGCTGCCTTATGAAATGAAAGGTACGCCTACTAAAAATGTGGTGGTAGCAAAGGTTTGGCCTGACACAGTGGTGCAATGAGGATTAGTATGTTCCCGTAAACAGAATCTCCTCTGTCTTATTCTGAGCAACCAAAAACCAAATGAACATAACCTGTGATAATCCACACTCCTCTATTAAACTATGGGATAAAGTTTATTATTCAATCGCTATGAAACTGGCATATACTTCTCTTTAAAGAGGCTTTTCATAATGAACCAGGATTTGAATTTTATTTGACCTGTTCCTATGCAGTTTCCATTTTGGCCAATTTTCAAATACCAATTATTAAAACCATGACTATCAAGTACTAATATAAACATATCTAAAACACATCCCAAGACAAACTAGTAGGTGCACATTTGAATTACATCTAAATCCATGTAATCGACATCTCAAACAGATCCCCCAGTACAATTATTCAAACGAAACAGGCACAAAATTCACACAAAACTCATGAAGATAAATAACTTACCACACAAAGGAAGAAAGCATGAGTAGACAGAGGCATTCCAGACTGGTACCGACGGCCTGTGTTGACGAAGAGAGAGACAGAAAAAGAGAGAGAGAGAGAGAGAGAGAGAGAGAGCAGGCAGTTAGCTCTCCAGAGCCAGTGTAAGTGCTGGAAGAGGCAGGCCAGAGGGGGCTGAGCCAGCCCCTCTACCCCAGCTGCAGCCCCAGCACTGGGCCACATGCCTGTCCCCCACCCCTGGCCTGGGACTACCAGGCCTCTGCCACAATACGAGGCCATGAGGTTTGCCTGGGAGGCGCGTGTGTCGGCCCGTCTGGCAGTTAACAAGTCTTTGAATGAGGAATGTTAGCAAACAGACAAATAGAATGTCCGCTGCATGCTAATGATTCAGCCAGTCCGCACGCAGCATTGGCCCATGCCTATGAATAATTCAGCAGGCTGAAAACAGAGCCCCCTCCCCCTTTTACTCCCCCCCCCCCTCCTCCACAACCCCTGCGCCTCAAATGCCTTCAGTGGACGGAGAGCGCGAGGGGAGAGAGACAGAGAGCAGGGGAGACGGAGGAAAAGTATTCCAAATCACAGTTCACGCGCTAAGCTTACTTCCTCGGCCGTTGCATGCTGAAGGTCCACTTTTACATCCAGCTGAATAAACACACAATCGCAAACACACACACATGCGCATGCACACACGATCGCTACAAATCTGCTCGTTCGTTTCAACATGCAACATATTTCTTTCGATGGAGGCATCTCTCACTCATTGCCTTTTTATGTCTTTTGTTTGGAATTGGCACCTGTCCCAGAAAAAAGCTCCACCACAGCACCGCCCTCCTGCTCTCCTTTCAGAGAGAGAGAGAGAGAGAGAGAGAGACGAGTGTGAAAGAAGCACTGTATGTGTGCGCATGAGAGAGTGAGGAGAGGGAGGGCGAAAGAGAACGTGCGCACGAGAGAGAGAGAGGGAGAGAGAGAGAGAGAGAGAGAGAGAGAGAGAGGGAGAGAGAGAGAGGGAGAGAGAGAGGGCGGTGCTTCAGCAATAGAGCTATTGGCATTTCCCTACTCCGAGACATGCAACAAGCTGGAAGACCACAGCCATTTTCAAACCTCAGCACTACAAACGACCATGTGAGGAACCTGAGCAATAGACACAAACAACTGCACACCAGATCTAAGCAAAACACAGCCAGGAGGTGAAAATCAAGTTTGTGCAAAAGAGCAGAAGTCGCTCTTTTATGTAGAAGTAAAAAAGAGACGAAAAGATCTGGACACGAAGTAAAAATATGGATGCATCAATAAATGAACAATAATAACAGTTATGGTGAATATAATTAAACTGAACTAAAGTGTGGACCTTATTTATCAAAACATTAAGGAGGGGATTTCATCCAAAAATTCTAAACTTTTTTTGAACTGAACAAACAAAAGTCAAACAAATTTTGTTTGAAATGAGAAAATCACAACAGCTCAGGCTGTCAGGAAAAGATAAGGAACCTTGGATGTAATCAAATTTGCCAATCCCAAAAGATCTCTAGACTACATCACAGCAGCCTGCACATAATAGCAAGCTGTTCAAAACCGACTATCAGCATGAGCATACAGCCAAATACGTGCTCATGTCATAACTGCCAAAGGTGTACTCAGACCTTTCAATTACACTGATGTTACTGAAGCATTGCAATATATTATGTAGTTTAAACATTTTTGATAATTCAAGTTTGAATCTTTAAAGGACTATAAAGGAACACAGCAGCTGGTCGGTAGTTATCTTACAATGAATTTACTACGAAACCATGCTGGTCAGCAAATTAAATCATCCAGTATATTTGGAAGTAACTGATCTCAATTTCTTTAGTGATGAAGTGGCACTAAGATTGTCAGTTAAGTGTTCACTTAACTGTTAGAAGTTATTCATAAATCGTTTCGGGTCCAATATTAAAGCAGCAACTTTAATAAAACTAAACCAATGCTTACAATTCTTGTCAAGTTCATACAAAGTCATGGAAGGCATCCAACCTCCTGCCTTCATCTCCACACACTTCATCCAAGTGTTCTTCTAAAGCCCCTGCCTTAGTCAACCTTTCTGCCTATGAACTGATCCTCCGGCATCTCGTATCTGTTATAATGTAAGAAAATTACAATGGTGTTCTTAAAAGATGAATACATCAGCTTTACCAAGCTGATCTGATAGCAACATGATGAGAGTTTATGTTGGTGACATTACAACTATTGCCAGTATATTATAACAGCATCAAATATAAAACATATCCTAAATGTTAGGAACAATTACAAATACTTTTAAAATCTTGTAATGTAGTTTGAAAACTAGACATTTTATGTCAAATTTGACATTTTTTAAAAATATATTTTGTTTACTGTGCAATAAAGTAGTTAGAAATATAAAAAAATCCACATGAGTACTTGTGCATAGTGGTAGTGGACAGTTATTTATACAAAACTGCCCCCAAAAGAACACAGAAAAAATCTCTACCATTCTGGAAATGAAAATGACTATGCCAGTTTCCCAGAGCTAAGAATACAAAATATGAGATGAAGTCCAACTTTTTATATACAACCTATAACCAGGCTAACATCATTCTAACCCCAAAATCAAATGCCTTCCATGAAGTATTTAAAAATGGCAGACAGCCTTTACTGCAAGGCTTACAAAGAGCACTTTGATATGTAAGAGATGGTGCCTTCAAGTATCTAAGATGTATCACAACTAATCACTCAATAACTGTCTTATTTTCTGATAATAGCCAAATGACCACCTCACCTCACTTCACCTCACATTTGCTAAGCACATGAGCTTTGAAAGCTGCTGAGGACAACCGTGCACCAGCAATGAGGTAACTCTCCAGCTCTACTGACCAGTGATAGCATCAAGCTAGGGATCACTATATTATATAATATACACAATTAAAATAATTTGCAGGCCTAGGCCTGTCAAGTTGGAAGCTACAATTAAAAGCAGAGGCTGGACTTCCTGTCCATTGTGAAATCACCTTGACATGTAGGCCGTTGTGTTGTGGATTATGATGCTGGATGCCTCGTTTTTAGTCTAGAGGGCCTCTGTTACTGGAAGTTGAGTTCAGTTACGCCCACTCGTCCTTGTTGCCTTTAAAAATGTTTTGGGAATTTACCAAAAATGTTATTTGGGAGACTTTAGAACTTCAAGTTAAAGTTTAGAACTTTTGAACATTTTAGACTTTAAATTTAAATGTCTGAATTCTGAACACAAATCATTTAAAGGGTAAAACTCATGTTTATCAAATTTACATTCAGAGTAAATTCTTCACACCCACTCTCACATTAAATATTAAATATTCAAATCCAGATTTTTGTCTCAAAAATTCAGATAATTTCTGAATAATGAACAGCTCTACAGTCATTGACTATAAAATAAACACTTCCTTATCAAAACCAAAACAAAATTAAAAGCAAACAAAAAGCAAAGTAAGCCATTTCTTTGTGGAGAAACTAGTTTTCGAGGCTGGAGGAAGAGGGTTAAAATCCAGAGTGTAGTAAAAACCCTCCTTCTGCTGGCCCAGGCTGCCTAGAGGGAGGACCCTTCTGTAGAAAGAGCAGCAGACGCTTTTTTCTGTTTTATCTGCAGGCTCTTCTACCGCTCACATGTCTGAAGGAGTGATAGAAAGAACGAAAGAGAAAAAGAGAAGGGAGCAGGAGGAAAAGACTGTGGTAGAAGGACGAGAGGAAGTAAGAGAGAAGTGGATGATGAAATAAGAGAGCTGTAGAGAACACAAGCAAAGCAGCTTTTTTTTGCTCTTCACCACAGCCAGTGAGCATGAGAGAAAACCAGAGAGAGAATGACAACATGAGGAGGGAGGGGTGAAAAGGGTGGAGAAAAGGGTGACACAGACTCCAGTTCTCCCAAGGACTACTTACACACACACACACACACACACACACACACGCACACACACAAAATGTTAACTATTTCAACGCATTTTACACTTACACATTCGATCGTGCGAAATGAAAAATAAGCTAATTCTTTAAATGTTTCCCCTGCATATATACAATTATTACTATAACAGAATAGAACTACCCACTCACATAAAAGGCACATACAGAAACAAGCACGGCTTGAATCGTTCTTAGACGAGCGACCGTCGAGTCCACTGCAAGAGGGGGAAATAACGAGCCGATCGAAACTCTAAATATCAAGCTTCTGTTAGCAACTGGTGTTCCATCGAAAGTGCTAGCTGTGGAGCCAGGTCGGTGGTGCCAGGCCTTCTGTTTGCGCTCCTGTACCTGCCGAACTTATCTGTCAGTCTATCTGACTGTAAAAGCTCAGAGCTCCCTCATGCTGTACTACCACCAGTCAGGGCTCAGTGAAGCGCTGCCAGACTCGAGGTGAAACAGCTGCTGTGATTTGCAGGAAGAACTCTTCTGCTGTGACGTCACAAAACCCAGGCACACATGCGCAAACACACACAAACACCCATACGTACCCACACCCACACACCTACACCCACACCCACACCGCATGCGCATACACACGTATAAACACACACACACACACACACACGTACACACACACACAGTGATGGCACAGCCTACCTGACACTTTGCCCATGGTTGAGAAGTATTTCACAGAGGAAGAAAGGAGGGGTTTTTTTGTGGCTGGGGTATTAATCCAGTCACGTTCCCTACTGCGATGTTCTTCTTTTCTCAGTTCACATTATCAAGGATTTAACTGAGATGCGAACACTGCATTCTGGGCCACTGGAGTTGTTCTAATGTCTGCCATGTGCTAATGATGCAATAAAGGACCATTAATATTGTAAGAATTTTATGAGAATTCCTGATGCCATTTGCACAAAGCACAAGAACAACACACACACGCTCTTACACACGAGAACAGCACACACACTCTTACACACAAGCATGCATGAGCAGAATCACAGGAACACACTGCACAGAAAAAAAAAAAAACCCGAACTAAACTACATTATCCATGGTCACCTTAGTTACCCTCATTAGAAAAACAGCGAAGAGGAAAACGTGGCCTCGTGTTCCCAGGAAAAGCAGCAGCCATAGAGTGCTGTGAACATTCGCAGCAGCCTGGCCCGCAGGATAGATGGCCCTGTCTGTGCTCCAGTACACACACGGAGATCTGCTGCTTTTAATGCTTTGCAGCGTTCAGCGACTGTGCTCACAGAGTAGTTATCACCATGACAAAGGCCTGCGTCACCCAGCGTCACACATACATGCATGCGTGCACTTTGATGCAGACAATCTCAGGCAAACACACGATCCCCGGCGCCACGGAGGAGGGATGGCGGGGCGGCCGAGCCTCTTCCGGGGGCCTCCTCTCCGAGCTCCGTCAGCACTCGCTCAGGGCCGGACGAGCTCGCCACACACCGCACCTTCACCTCCACCTCCACCTCCACCTCTACACCAGAACTGGGCCGTGGGACACTGAAGGGTAGAAAAAAAAGTAAACACTTCGCTTTTTATTTGATTTGATTTATTTAATCTTTCTGTGGAGCAACACAAGCGGACGGCACACTTATTCTGGCAAGGACTGTGACGCTCTGACATCATGTCGTGCCATGTCTGTTTACCAATGACCAAATCAGGCAGACATAGAAGCATTTCACAGGTGCAGTGGCTAATTCTTTCAGAGCCTCTACAGTGTGAACAGGAAAAAGCCACAAGTTTTCTGTTTGAATTATGTTATTGTATTAGCACTGGTAGAGGCAGTGTGATTCTGTTCTAATCTGCTGTGTGTTTACTATTTAACCTGTGTGTAAGGAGTTTAGTCCTGGCATGCGTGTACTGTTGTACACTCTAGTGAGTTCACTTGAGGACACAATTTTGGCTTTGGGTTGGCTGCCAACTGCCAAACAGTATGCGGCTCTATAAGGCCTATCGTTCATAAGACCGATGGACTGAGGGCACCGTTGATCACATGCCAATCACAACAAACGCTTTTTCCCTGCACAACGTCAGGTCTATTTCATGCATTGCCACCAAGATCATTTGTAAAAACGCTTTTGCCGTTTTAAAAGCTTTTTTTTTTTTTGTACTCAGAGGTGAAGCTTAACCCCTTATCTATTAATAACCACAGCAGGTTAATTTAGGTTTGAGTTTGTTTTAAGAACAGTTTTGTTTATGTATACCGGAAAGAAGCGCTATGCAACAATAAGCCAACAATCAGTTTGCAACAACTACTTGCAGTAATGCTACTGTAGCCAAGCAGAGTGAGTTCACTGTGGCAGTAAGGTTACTGTAGCCAAGCAGAGTGAGTTCACTGTGGCAGTAACGTTACTGTAGCAAAGCAGAGTGAGTTCACTGTGGCAGTAACGTTACTGTAGCAAAGCAGAGTGAGTTCACTGTGGCAGTAAGGTTACTGTAGCCAAGCAGAGTGAGTTCACTGTAGCAGTAACGTTACTGTAGCCAAGCAGAGTGAGTTCACTGTGGCAGTAATGCTAATGTAGCCAAGCAGAGTGAGCAAAATTCCCTTCCTTACCTTGACAAAACAAAATGGCTGCCACACTCAGTACATTACTGTACATGTACTACTCAGTCCAACCAAACGCACATTTATCACACGTAGAAAAATAATGCACTCTTTGTACGACAATAAAGTGCAAACATAAAAGTTTTTGTGCAATAAATAAAACGAAACAGGTGTGTGTCCTGTATGTTGTTTTACCTGTAGCCTACTATTTACTTCACTTTTACAGTGTTTCTTTTGTGTACAACCACAAATCACTACTTTTTTGTCATTTTGTGTGATTTTGTAAATGAATGAACTGCAAATACATTTGCAACCAATGAAGGAAGCAGTTTGGTAGTAGCTTTTTGAGTGAAAACGTTTGTTAAGTTTCATGGTCCTGCTGTGCCATTATCTGTTTAAAGAGAGAGAAATAGCAGAAACCAAAAATCCACTAATTAAAAACAGACTGCTTCACTTGCAGGTGTGCCAGACAAACGAACAAAATCAGACACATGCAATTGGCATGAAAACTGTTTTTCTCTTTGGCTCTGGCTTTGCTCTAAGAAATAACTGAAAAGGCTGGTATGAGATGGGAAGGAGATGGTAATGAAGGAGTTATGATATAAGTGTCCAGAACAACCACCATCACTCCTGTGTTTAAACACTACTGTTCTTCAATCCAATAGTCTCCAGAAAAGAAAAAAAAAAAAAACTGCAAATAAATATGCACCATACACACATTGAGAGCTAGGGCACTGCAAATTCATGTAGGTTACAAATAATCTTTTTTAAAGGTAATCTACTTCTTTTAATGAATTGTGAGTATATGTGTAACATTTAACACTACTTAATAATTCATATTAAGACGTTAGATTAAATTTAAGCATTAATAAAATACACAAAACTAATTCGTCACAAAGTTTAAGGGGAAAAGCACTTATTTCACACACCTTTGCTCCCCTGCTCCGACGCTGTAGTGAACTTGCCACGGTGGTGGTCTCTCCTGGGCCCCCACACGCACGTGTCTGCGAGACTTCTCAATTACGGCTGTGAACTCTAGGGTCAGCCTCTGTAGAGAGAGGAACAAAGGGCTTGACCCTGGGGTCAGAAGTGTTACGCCGGGAGCAGGCCGGCCCCCATTCAACGAGAGCATGCTGTTTGCTTTGTGTAGGTAAAGACCACTAAAACACTGACTAATAGGGATTAGAAAGTGAGCTCCTTAGGACTGCTGTTTGGGGCACTGCCCCTGACCTCCTGCTTCTGTCAGGAGCCGCAGCGCGCAGTGCACTCACACATGTGCCTTGACGGCGTAGCTGATGCAAGCTACACACAGAACACGCACACTCTATGTTTTACATCTGTCACACACTTCACTTAACTGTTTATTGTAACAAGAACAACAATAATAATCATTTAAATATTGATTGTTTAAATATTCATTTCATTTCATTTATTAGCAGTTTTAACAAATGTTAAATGTTAAAACATTAAAAAAACCCTGACCTCTGAAACATTGTTTTTTATGATGTCTGTGATTTACTAACTTCATAAAAAAATATTTGTCAACATATACAACAGAGTGGAAGAGCCGAACTAACTAATCTTGGTGGTCCAGAACAGCTAATCAAATCATTTATACCACTAGCCATCTGGGTAGAAGAATTTAGTCTAGAGATTTTGAGACTCTTTAATTAATTAATTTACACACACACACATACATACATTATATATATATAATGTATATCTAAAAACCCTTATAAAAATACCTTTATATTTCTACAAAAGCAAGCAAAACGGAATATAATGCAACAATTATTCAAACATTGAAATACTTTTGATTAAAATTTTAAATTCAAATATACATTTAACAGCAACCTATTTTTAACTTATGCAAATCTAAAATTACCCAACTAAAACGCACGTACATCCCCAAACACACACTGATTCACACACTTTGTGCTTAAACTATGAAAGAAGTAAAAAAAAAAAACCCTGTACAACACAAACACTGTAAAACACAAAAAGAAAAACACTACAAAATGTGCTGTAAATAACTTCCGTTAACAGTCCAAAAAGATTTTAAAAAACATACTGTTTTAAGGCTGCTGGCTCAAGTTAATCTGCTTTCATCACCAATCAGCAAAACTGACTTAAATATGCACCATTAATAGTGATATAACACACCTACTACTTCTACACAGAGCACAAAAAGTTAAGGAAACTTTCCTATTTCTTTCAAGGTACAATTTCCTATAATGTTCTCTAATTGCTTCATACTTAAAGTTACATAAGAGAGTATATATTTAAACTAAAAAAAGATGTATTAAATTATAGCAGAAACATATACTGTAACAAAACGTCATAAAGTAGTCTGAAGTTTCTAATGCATGGCTAAAACAGTGTGTAATGGAAGAAATGGTTTTAACTTTAGTACATACATGGATCGATTCGTATGCAGACACATAGTTTTGTGAGGGTGGGGCAGAGCTGCAGTGAATTGCTGAAACAACAAAATGGAGGACCCTGAGAGAACATGGTGGGCACGTCTGATAATGCACTGCTCTGGGCCTGAGCAAGCAGGATAAGAAACTACAAACACTGATATTGTGCATTATTGGACGATGATGCAGGTAAAACGGATTCCAGCCAATAGCGCACTTTAGCTAAGCAGGTACAAACCTACTCCTGTGCTCTTAGAAGCTCCGAAAAAATTCGGCATTTGAGCATTTAAACATACCTGACTGTGCAGCTTCTCCCATGCTATGGAATCTCTTTCAGCACTTTCAGAAATTATTCGGTCTGTCTATAAAAAACAGATAAAGAAAAGGAAATGTGCCATTAATAATAGTCATAAACATTTAAGTCATAAACCCTCAGGACATTATATTGATCTCCAGACTGCTAAGGGTATTAAAATTTAGACATATTTACTTTTTTTCAGATAAAACCATATATTGCAATGCCAGATAGTCATGGTAATCATTTTTGTGCATGCAAAAAAAAAAAAAAAGCTTTCAAAATAGACACAATTGAACAAAATATATAAATGACTTTGTTTTCTTAACAAATTGACTCAACTGTTAGCACTGAAACAACTTTTTAAAATCTGTTATTTTTTAGGGTAGCGCACTCGGATCACTGAAGGAACAAAATCAATAGCACATCTCTAAACCCACTATATTAATATTAATATTTAATGTGTAACAGAAATAACAAAAATAAAGGTAAGCATACTTAGTGGATACACAACATTAAAACTGAATCTGATTTGGATATTTGTCAAATGTTCTAAGGTGCTAAAACATTGCAAAGTACTTTCTATTTCAGGCTAATGTTTCATTTCAACAGAAAAGATTGCTACTTACCAAAGTATTTGAAATACACTAAGGAACGTGGCTAAGTACACACACGCACACATAGACATGAAAAGGAACGGTTTCAGAGACCAAAAGTCCCACTCTCTTGAGATGCATAAACTCTCTCGATGATAAAACCTGATTAAAAGCAAATGACTGACAAACCTATTTTTTTATTACATCAAAAAGATAATCACAATTTTATCATCCCATCTTTTCCCAGACCTACAGAAAAAAAAAAATTTGAACTGAGAAATGACTTTGATTCCCTATGACATAAATTTAAAAACATTATGAAACTTTTCCCAACCGTCCAATGTGATGAGCTAGTTGTGTTTCAATGCAAAAATGACAAGATTAAATGATTCAAGGATGTTCTCACTGTAAAATAAATGAAAGGTGCTATGACAATGTTGCCTCCATTAATTCATCTCACTTTCCCTTTACCAACAAGGAGATGTGCTGCAAGGCAGAAACTACATTTCCATAAAAAGCAAGAGACTGTATATAAATGAAATGGCTGTGTGTATGCATTCTCAGGATTTTTACACGTTAGCCTGAATTTCCGTATTAGAAATGATGTTAACTCAATAACATAACCCAGGTGATAAACTGTTTCCAGATTTATTAAAACACATATTTAAACTGTAAATCAATACTATCTGCATTTTTACATTTCATCATAATTCACTAAAAGATGAAGAAACTAAATCAGTACCTATCTGCATATTTAGATGTCATAATTCACTGAAGAATGAAACAAATTGTAAAACAAAACAGAATATCATGCAAAATATAAAATAATGCAATTGCAATGAAAAGAAAATCAATTCATGCACAGAATTAAAATTTTTATATTTTACGTCTGACTATGAGAGTGTAGATGTTTTTATATATTTATATTTTATAAAATATAATACTCTAATGCAATAAATAGTTATTTGTATTGATAACTACTGTGAAGTGAAACTGCTAAATTATTTTCATTCTAACTGCAGAGGACAGCACACATTTTTTCTCATTTCATTTATAAAATGTTGCATATATTTTCAGGCAAGAAACCTGTATAAACAATCTCATTTTCAGAAAATGGTAAAATAAACTGCACAACGCTAAAGTAAATCAAATACAGGAACGCACAGGCAAGCAGCTTGAACTTGCCTGTTACAAAAACACAGAGACGTCTTTTCCCCCAAAATACAACTCACCTTAAAAAGGGGACAAAGGGAAAAAGGTTGATAAATGACTGATGAGCTTTTATCCGGACTAGTCTCCAGTGCAACTGCTTATTCGTGCTGTTAGTGCCTGTGACACGGATGAGTTTCTAGAACATTCTGTGAAGCACATTATGCTTCAAGAGAAGAGCAGGATTCTAGGGCATTATTCCACACACTCATTAACTCTACCTCTTCCAAATGTTGTACTGCCACAGGAGCAGCTCTGCAAGAAGTGCAGGAAAATTCCTTTAAATGCCAGAAAATACATATTCACCTAGTCACTTCCAAAAAAATAGCTAACATAAAACATAACTTTGAACCAACCCCCTAAAGTTCCAAGCATACAAGTCATTATTCTAAAATAAGGCTGTGCATTTAGTTAATAAGAACAAACTCCACTCCATTGTGATATTAAAAACTGTGATACTATAAAAGCTTGGAATATGGCCATTATTAAGTTATTTCAACAATAACTTTGAAATTAAAAATGTTTTTTAATCAAGGAATAGCAATGTGACACTCTTTAAACTATTATAGTTTACTAAAACTCTTATTATGTTATTTTGATAAATCTGACAAATGTTTAACCCAAACTAAACTGAATGTCTAAAAGATATATACATTCTACACAAATCAGGAACTATTTTTCCTGGCTATCATTTGCCCAAAATATAATTTATTTCCTAACATGCGCACCACAATACCAAGTAACACAGGTGACGGCCAAATGCACAGGGTCTTCAAAAATGATCTATTCTGATATCTACCTGTTTTGCCAAGCTTTCATCCTGGTCTGCAGGCCCCACCAGTACTTTACCAGTTTTTTCATGCCTTATATGCAGGCCAGTGCCGGAGGTGAGTTTTTGCGGCAGAGAAAAAGAGAGATGAGAAAGTGCACAAGCTCTTAACAGTCTCTGGGCCTCTGTAGCTTGTCCTCAAACGTGCCATATTATGACCCATCAACGAGTACAGGACTTCCAGAATTTGCCTCAGCCAAGTCCACACCCAGTCCTACATCTGCCCAGAGTCGTACAACTGCCCCCAGAGCAGTCTGCGCAAATCAGCCTCTTCAGCTTTAACAGCAAGTTCGTGGACCCACACCCACCCAACTGTCCAGTGCATTAGGCAGATTTCAGAATTTGAAACGTTCGATACAACAGCCAGGGTGGTGGTGGTGGGGGTGGGGGTACAGGCTGGCGCAGGAGTATCAGTGAAGAGATGGTAAGGCAGTTATAAAGGGCGTTGTACTAAGGAGCATGGAAGAAGAAAACTTTTGTCCAAATTATGATTCAAATCTAAATCACAGCTGCACCAACTCACTTCCACAAGTACAGTGGTTAGTCTGTGTTATTTTCACTACATGACAAGCTACAGGAGTTAAAATGATTTGGTCCTCCCTGTCCCGTGTGACTGGCACGAGATAAAGCTGCTGTGAGAATCATGGGCAGCACCGGGAACTGCAGTGGAGGGCAGCCACTAACAGATGGATGGGGCTTTTTCACAAATCACTATCGAACAGCCATGTGGTCAAGAATATAGGCAGACAAGGTTAGCACAGGCAGATCCACAGATGTAAACATACACACTGCTAGCCAAAATCTATACACTCAAAACCTGGTAACAGGGAACAAAGAACAAGTCACTTGGAACAACAGCTAGGAATTGCAAGCACACCAAAGAAAGTCTTCGAAAATTAGAAAAAAGATTAAGAGACCAGTCCAAAATTTCATCTCTGCATGTATGGGAGCCATTCCATTCCAGTGTTTGTTGAATTCCAGCCCAGGCACACCTCAATCTGCTTAATGAGGTACTGATTAGATGATCTGGTGGAATACATCACAAGATGCTTAAAAGCTGTGATTAAAAATCAAGGTTTTTCTATCAATTTGATTTCTGATCAGTTCCTAAGTTGTATGGCTTTCTTTGCAATATTTTAAGTCTGAATATACCGAATCTTTGTTCTGCAAAAAATGGCTTAAATGACAATATTTTTAATAGGGAAAAAAAAAATTTATTGTCAGTGTCAGTAGTATATGGAAAAAAACAAAAATGTTAATTTTATAACACATACACATAAACAGGAAAACCAAAGAAAGTGATACTATTTTTCCAAAACTGTACATATGTGTTACTCTTATATACTGTATATATGTGTTACTCCATGAACAAGAAACTGTTAATAATGAGTAGGCGGTGCCAGGGTGGAGCCGGAACCAAAGTGGACCAATCAGGAGCAAAGGAGCAAGTGCAACATTTCCTAGGGCGGAGACTCTCTGACAAGCACCTTTCTGAGTGTATAACACACCACTTCTGCAAGTATGCTGCACTTGTCATTCCTGCTCCAGGGTATTAAACCCCATTACATGTAATTTTGAAGGGATGATATTAGGTCAGCAGAGGAGACTTGTAATTGCAAAAACATATTATCCTGCCATTGTTTTTTTTTTTTTTTGGTTTATTTTTTTATTTTCTTTAATTGTCTTTGTGCAGGCGCTCTCCCAGTGGGAATTCCAGTCTTTAATAGGATGAGGTAAGGTTGGTGTAATGCTAGCCTGTTTCTAGTGCATGTCTTCACTGCTCTATTGCTTAATGTACATCTACTGAAGCCCCAAAGCAGAGAATAACTATATGATGCATTGTCCTGAAGATTAATAAGACTAAATATGTGGCATTTGGAACCAATATTCCAATTACAGTTAATACCTTATGGTATTAATAAGAGTATTCAATTTAAATAACTGTTTTAGAGTGATTACTTTTCAGTTTTACTTTAGGACTAAATGTAGTATTATATCTTCTAACAAAAAAAAAACTGACCACAAAATATATACGAATAACACAGTAGTGACCTTAGCCTATACTGATCAGATGAAAGACATCTGTAAATGTAAATGTACTATTCCTCAAAAATCCAGAATCCTTTTACACTAAATCCTACTGTCAAAGGACAGCCAGGGCAGTGTGGACTTTACTGACCCTTGTTGTTCCAGGTTCCGGTGTTCCCAACAGACAGCCAAAAATGATCAGGGGAGGGGTGTCTATAGATACCAGCAGTCATGAGCACGTAATGCTGCCACTGTCTTTATGTAGTAAGGATGCAGATAAAGGAGCCCCCCCCCCTTTTGTGTAGGGTTTTACATGTCTGGCTCGGACATAACAGGACCACGACAACCACAGAGGGCTGGACTGACACAAACCACACTGCCTTTCTGTGACTATGTTAAACACACACACACACACAGACACACACACACACACAGGCACATATACATTCAAAAAGCTAACTGACAAATACTGTATTACTGATGGGGGACACTGTATTACTGATGGTGGACACTGTATTACTGATGGTAGACACTGTATTACTGATGGGGGACACTGTATTACTGATGGTAGACACTGTATTACTGATGGGGGACACTGTATTACTGATGGGAGACACTGTATTACTGATGGTAGACACTGTATTACTGATGGTAGACACTGTATTACTGATTGGGGACACTGTATTACTGATGGGAGACACTGTATTACTGATGGGGGACACTATATTACCTGACAAATCAATGTCCATCTCATGGCATATTCAATCAATCATTAAATGGACTATTTTAAGGTAATGATTACTGGTATGGGCAAGTGTACCAGAGTCATGATAAAGGACATATGGAGGTCACGTAAGGAAAGCATTACAGAGAGGGACAGTGCTCACAGGGGGATTAATTATGAAGACCTGAACCTTCAGGTTGTGTCTATGTCTGAGGAGCAGCGTCAGCACAGCAGCCATTCAAAACGCACACAAACACTTGTGAATAGGGTCCACTTAATCAGGTTCGCTCTCTTGCTTTCTCTCCCTCCCTCCCTCCCTCTCTCTTTCTTGCTCTCCCTCTCTCCCTCTCTCTCTCTTGTTCTCTCTCTCTTACCCTTTCACAGCGCAGACGTACAAACACACACATACATGCGCACACATGAACAGCCTTAATAGGCAGGCTGAGGTGTGATAATCAAATTATTCTCAGCGCTGGTTGAGGGTTACCATGGGCCTCCTCTGCAGCAGCTTATCCCCAACGGGGAGTAAATCACTCCCCAGACATGTGAGGGGCTTCAGCGCAAGCACACATAAGCAGTCACACGTGTTGGTGTTCGCACGTGTGTGTGCGTGGAGGGCCTCTTCGTGACGAGCCCGTGAGAGAGGGTGAGGGCAGGGAGGCGCTGCGAGATGAAGAGGAGGAGGTACGGCTCCTTTGCACTCCTCTCCCTCCCTCTTCTTGGGTCTGTCTCTGCTGACCTGGAAACCTTCGGGGCTGGAGCAAAGGCACGTGGCTCCGACTTGCTTTGCACAAACAACCAAAGGGCCGTTCGAATGAGGACAGGCCTGACGACAGGCCTGACGACGTGCCTGAAACGGCCGCGCGCCGCGGCTCCGCTCTGCCAGTTCGGTGCCAGCACACGGTCTGTTGTGGCAGCTCGATGTTTCTGTGACACAGGTGATGCGACACAACTAAAAACCTGAGCCAACCCCACCATTAAGGAGCCGGTACCTTCTAGAAGCACACAGCAAATGTCTAATTTGAGAGGACAGTTTCATTTTACTAAAAATGGGGGGAAAAAACTACAAATTCTTCCTCTGTTAAACTGCGTGCAATATGATGACCTCATAGCTTGAAGACAAATGTACTTTTAAAGGCAATGCTAATTTGTCTTTACATTTTTAAAGCATATATTGCTGTGAATGGAGGGACTACTGAACTAACTCTTAGTGAAATTGATGATTTTGAACTCTTTCAAAACATAACTGTTAAATATAAGCAGTTATTATTATCTCTACCTTTTCAACAAAGTGGGCCTTAAAAACAAACAGTAAGAACACATCTTACAACAATTCCAATACATGTGATTAACAATGTATTAGATCGTAGGTGCTCAGTGAGGTTAAAGAAATTATAAAATCTCTAAATCTTAAAATCTTTAATCTGTGAATATAATTAATTGCCATGTATCTTAAAATGAAAACGTTCACTCTATTATCAGCTGTAGCAAACATACCAACAGTACATGCATTTAATCCTGTTCAGAGCTAATGGACTACAATGTACTATTCATGACTCAAAATACACTACACTTTCAAAGGTTCTTCATATTTCAAAGATTCACGAGATGTTCATTTTCGTTAGTGTTTTCTTTAAATGCAGTGTGGAACAGACATTCCTCTGTGGACAACAATAGGAATAGCTGCATGCATTATATCTGACTGGGGTACTGGAAAAATGGTCTCTTTATAGGGGGTCTGGAAAACCTCTAGAGCTTATCAAGTCACTGAGTCAGAGTAATCTGGGTCAGCAGAATTTATGCACAGGAGACTCTGGGTGATAAGGGTCAAATGATGTCATTCAAACAGAATGAATTATCAACCTCAATCTAATGTTAAGCTCACAGAGTGAAAAGAACAAAGTCACATAAGTCACAGACAGTCCTGTTTGTGATCAATTTAATGCTACGATAGATTTTTGTAGTTATTTCTCACTGTTTTCAGTGTTGCTATTATTCATATGGTTGTTGTCAATAACTGAAAACATTTATTAACGTTAAATAATATCTAAATATGCTACATTGTCTGCTGATCTTGAGGAGAGACATCTTGAGGGGGAGTATTATTCACAGTATTTAACACAGGTCCCAGTGCACGTTAAATCACATCTGTGAAGAGCATCAAAAAAGCACACCCTAATTCAGCTTTGCACAGAGCCGGTTAATTTGGTATTCTAATGATCACTCTTCTCATTGGTCACTTCAGAAGGGCACGAGGTAGATGCTGCGCAGTGATGCAGAGCTTTGCAATGTTTTTCAAAAGAAAACTGAAATGGTGACCGCAAAAAAAAAAAGGGTTTAGTCAAGTGGGACGGAATGTTTGCTTGATGTCACATCATTGATCGACAATAAACGGCTAAGTAGAACCGGTTGCAAGAACATAAATATACCACAGACTTTATTACTCAGTATATATACACAATAGTGGTTATGTAGACGATTGACAATGCAAATGCGATTTGGTAAATTATCTCTGCATTAAAGAAATGTTTTAATCTCCCTCTCTCTCTCACACACACACACACACACACACATACACAGCCTGAACTATCTTGCTAGACCAAAGGACATGCAGCTGTCGGGGGTGTCCCTAAGAAAATGCCACCGTCACTCTTGTCCTGCGGCTGGGTTCTGGCAGCAGGTCTTTGCCAGGCCCAGCCAGGGCTCCAGCACCTCTCTTTGCTAAAAGGGGGTTGAAACCCCAGAGAGAGCGCTCACACGGAGCGGCATAACATCTGGACGGCACCGGCAAACAACCAGTGAATCTGCGAGAGGCACGTGGGAGATGAGGAACAATGATCAGGGTGCGTGAAAGAGACCAGTGAGATAACAGAGCAGTGTGGGACATTGCATCGAAAGCTTCACCTGATTGGCGGAGAGGGTTCGCATGCCCCTCCTCACTGCACCTCTCTCAATCTTGAGAAATGGGACTTTTAAAGTGCTGCTCTTTCACTCTTAAATTTATTTTGGGTTTCATTTGCGAGCATGTTGCAGGACCGACCCCAGTAAAGCAAGAACCTAATCCGTCGAAAAAGAGGAATGCTGTGTGCGACTCACTGACTGTGTTGTGAAAAGCTGCAGCTCTGAAAAAGGTCGAACAATGCCACAGGAAACATTACATGAAGTGAGAAGGACAAAAACTTTACCTCAGAAAGTACCTCAGAAAGTACCTCAGAA
>JAOYMR010000003.1:12639217-12687384 GCA_025802075.1 Tenebrosternarchus preto
TGTTGTTGTGTTATTATTGTTGTGAATTCATCACAGAAAACTAATTACTAGCTATTACTAGCTAACTTAATCATGGAATCTGAAGACTTTTGTTATTTTCTTATTATCTTATTTTAAATTATGGCGGGCTCTGGGACTGTTTGAGAATGATATGAGCTCTAATCGACAGTGTACACTTTTTGCACTTCGGATGGCGGGAAACAAGATGGCGGGAGCAGCGCTAGACAGCGAGGTGTTCACAACTCCGTTTAGGGCGGCGACGCATACGGCCTTTATGGTGACGACACCGCGAGGATAGACTGTCCAACAGTGCCACCGTGTGGATGTTTTAGGGAAATGCAATGGTATTGGGGAGTAGGCATAGGTAAGACCATGAATATGCTAATACAGGGTTGCCGAGTTCACTCCTGGTGTGAGTTTGGTCACATCACGAGCTACGCAAACCGTGCAGTTAGCAGGCGTGGACTGAAATCAGTGTTGAAACACTCCCTCTACTGGGATAAATTAAATTTGCACTTATTATGTATTCACTTTATTCCTGAATTATAATCTTTATCAGTTTATTTGGAATGTTACATGTAAGAAGAATCCTAAGAAGACGTTTTTTGTTGAGTGCACATAAACACACACTAAACATACCACACTGATATACTGAATTATTTACAGATGTAGCAAACAGAATAGAGGATGCATTTTAAAATAGAGCTCCAATAGAATCGGTAGACGAATGAATTCAGAATTTGTACATATAAGCAAGGTATAGAAAGACAATCTAGTGTCATATACAGTATATGAACATCATTACCCATGTGATATGGGTCTTTTACATTTTAAAAAGTATTATTTGATTACCAATATGAAATGAGAGTCTTACCTTTGAGATCATTATGTTTGAATACATAATGATCTTAAGCATTTAATATTAACAAGTTAATTGTTTTGAGAAGCCAACTGAACGGTGAATAAAGCCATCTAAGAAGCAGAGTGCTATATAGAACCATTTCTGCTGAAATAGACTTGCATCTGCATTCTGTCTGGATCTTAACCTGTAAAGCTACTCACATTTCCAAAAGACTGTATGGAGCACACATGCATCCAACAGGAATACGTGTCTCATAGAACCCTTCATTCAGTGATTTTTTTTTTCTGCTTTAGTAAACATTAACCAAATAATACAACTGTAGGAACTGTGGGAAATATTACATACATACCTATAACAGTAAAGAAACAAAAACCATATATGTCACATACTAGCACAGTGGAAGAACAAACTCCATGCATTTCATAAACCAATGTGCTGTGGATTTGCTCGGAATAAAATGTTTAGGGAATTACATAACCCACTGTGATTAACAGCAGTATCTTCCGTGCATAAAGTGGATCTCTATGCATGTGGGAGAGTGCAACGTTCCTTTATTCCACACATCAGTCAGAACAAAAGGGCAGGACACTGCCACACTCTCTCAGAGGGTTTCATTACTACTAAAGCGCACTGTAGTTGCCTGCATGTCACCAGATGTTTCTGCTGCTTTGTTTGTGCTTTTAAAAAAAAATCAGATATTCTGGGATGAATTATAAAGAGTCGTGATTTACACAGATGTTTATGTACAAGACATTCATAAAATATATTCTGCTTTGCCTTTTATCGTCATCTGTTTGTCAGAAAGTTGCAAGACGCTTCAGAGACAGGAACTGCAGAAGCATATTTTGAAACAATGGCACAGTAAACATGGTTGCAATTTTCCTCTGTCATCTCGAGGGATTTAACTGTCCGGTTCGTGTAATGAGATTCGATGCGGGCTAGCAGCTCTGGCAGGGCTTTGGAAAGGAACTCTCAAAATGTTGGGTCATTGATAAAAATTTTGTGAGACACATCATCATCTTCTTTCCAGTATCCGAGAAAAATTACACTGCTTTTCTTATCCCCCCACAATCTAGAAGAGCTGAGAAGAAACAGAGACCATTTGTCTGAGCCTCCAAATAGTGAAAGCACTGCTAAAGTGCAGTTTTGGCGTTGAGACCTGTGGTCAAATACACCAGTTAACAAATGCAATTGATGAGATTTCTCTGTTTCTCTCTCTCAGAGAAGATCTTCCAGAACTTTCTCTTGGCTGTAACATTTTATAGCGCAATGGAATTGCTGTCAGAAACATTATTTATAAGCCTCTGCGTTCAGAATGCCAGCAAGGAGCATTGCTTGTACCAGCAATTCTCATATCAACTAGGATTTAAACTGTAGGCACTCTGTAATATAATTAAGACCCTGATGAGTGAGAGTTCCTGAGGGGAAGATAGATGGAGCCCAAGCTAATTGGTAATAATACAAGCAGAAAGCTTAATGTGCTCCATTTGCTGTAGTCGATAGGATTTTGCATTGCATTGATGTCTAGTAGAAACATCCCCTGAAGACATGTGGGACACCTCCACTGCTGAGTGCCCTTTGATCTCGATGTTAGAATGAGAGAGAAAGACTCATAAACGTGGTCCACCCTTTGAAGCTTTATGATATTACACAGGGCCACCTCCGCCTACAATTCCCTCATGGCATCCTGTTTCAGGGCAAACAAGCCAGTATTTGCAAAGAGTATCTTTAAAAGAGATGTTTAATGTGTTTAACTTTGATTCTTCAACCTTCACCCTGCGCTGACAAAGGAATGCTCACTACAGTTAATCTGTAGATACATTCTGAAGCCTGAGCGGTACCGCTGAGAGAGAGAGATCCCTGAGCCACGGATTAGAAGCTATAAAAATCTAAAATATTTGCAACTACAACGTGCTACCACCAGGGGGAGTACGTTCACATTCAGATACAAGAATGAGTCAAACCTGAGGGACAGTGAAACCGTAACCACTAAGAAGAATGCTTAAAAATGTATTTCTGTGAGAGTAAACTAAATGGAAATTAAAAAAAAACCACTGCAGGCCTGGGGTACGGACGAATATTTAATTTACGCGTGAGCTGCAACGCCAGATTAGAGATACAGTGAGTGTGAAATAGTAGCCTACAGTGAATCAATGAAATGCTATATTATGTTGGCCCGCAGTCTCAGTGCTACTTCCACAACAAGGCATTATCACACTATTTATTCTCTATTAGAGAACTGGTTCAAACTTTCACTGTGACGACAGATTCTGCATGCATCATTTAGTGACAGGATTGCTTTTTGTTTGGGGGGGGGGGGTGGGGGGGGTTGGCACTAACTAAGGCCTGTAAACGTTAGCCTTAGGTACATGTAATTATTGCTATATACCAAATGATCTACAAATAGACTAAGTAGCAACTAAGACGTGCTGGAGTTCCAGTGAAATCTCAAAGCAGCAAGAAATACTGTTATCTTAATTTATCTTCAAAATAAACAATAGCTAGTAAACCTATGGACGATCTCACTAATACAATCTGTATTGGCCCCAAAAGAGGGGGAATGGCACCCAGCGGTCCTGTTCAAACAAGCGTACCACAAAGGTGGGCGGATTGGAAATGTCCCCCCTCTGCCAATGGCAAAGCAATGAGACAAGACAGGCACTTCTATGTAACCCGAAATCCCTAAATCACCAGTACTCTACGTCCGGGACCTCACTAAAACAGCCCCTATAGCCAAGAGATGACGGATCCTGTCTCCGCGCCCGCAGCCAACGCACGGTCCGGAGAGCGTGGAGCAGCGTAACGTCAGGAGTTTCACCGACTAGTCTCCACCAGCACGAGGAACACGGCGCTTCTGTGTCCACAAACCTTGAAACCCAGAAGGAGATATATGTTTGTTTCTTTGCTTCGCTAAAGCAGACAGCGGCTATTTTGTTCAATGTCACCATGCGCGTCATCTCATCTTGCGGTGCTCTGCTGTCCATCTACTACCCCCAGATTTTCCTCATCCTCACGAGCGGCAGCTACCTGTGGGTTTGCAAAACTTTTCTCTCAAACGCTGTTTGTTTTTAGTGAAATCTGCTTTAGTTTGAGCATCGTTGAGCACGTATGATGAGTATGACTTTGATTTGTAGATTAAAATGTGTTTTTGTGTGGAGAGTAGCAGGTGCGTTAATGTAAGGAGCCGGAGTCATAGCACGCGTATGACTGGTCACGGTTTGGGCAGGTTTATTATTCGATGCACCTGCATTACATTAAGCGGCACGTTTTGCGCGTGTGCAATGACAGCCTATGTTACTTTGGAGGATAAGTGCTAAGAATAATTCGTTTGCGATGGGAATAATAGATTATTGTTATTACTTTTAACAGATAACCAACTGTGAATGTACTGTTTAATTTTGGAAATACGGATGGCACTGGTCTATAACAAAATAAAAATGTTGAAGCCTTAAACTTTAAACAGTACTCTACAGTGGAAAACAGTAATATAGCCTCTAACAGCTCTATCTATTTTTCCGATTGGCAAAATTGGTCGCTGCAGACCTAAATATTCCGTTGTTCCGTTTTGTTAATGGAGCACGCGGACATTCCCAGTTTTTTTATTATACCGGGAGGAATACATTTCACGCAAACATGATGAAATTACCTGCCAGATACTTTAATAAACTGAGCGAGAATAACACATTATGGCATCAATAACAACATCTCAGAGCTCGTAATTGAAAAACCGCATGTGGAAAAAAGAAATGTGTGCGCCATGAAAGCCAGAATAGAGGGGTTTCTAATTGTATCAAAGCAGCTGAGGCCTCAAGAGTGTTTTAATATTGTCCGTCTATTGAGGAATTAGGAAACCATACATTTAAATCTCTCTTTGGACCACAAACCTGAAGCTTAAAATAGATGAAGTGCATGAACACAGCTTTAGAAGTGGTCTTTAAGTAAGGAATAGTATATCTACTAAACGATTCAGCATTACTTTCGTTACATTTTGTTATCTATTTACTTAGTATTAAACATACATTAAGGCATTTAAGGCTTCTGAACATATCCATAATGGCCTGCATGCAATGATTCCTTCTTACAGATATGTCCATAAGTCTCTGTGGCCTCCACTTTGAATTTAGCCAGCTGGGCTGTTTTTTTTTTTTGCACCATGTTTAATCATTCAACCAGAATTAAAACCCCAGTTACAAGAACCTCAAACTGGAGAATGTTCTAGTATGCTGCATGCCTAACACTGTTAGCTACCTGGTATTGCCACCTACTAAGCTTTTACAGAGTTGTATCAGGATAAGTCCTTTTGGTGTATGGTAATTAAGAAAGGACGAGATTGAAGGACAAATGTCTTGGACTTCTGCCTTAAACATCACATTTTAAGCCCTGGAAAAAGAATGAATGGCAGTATTTTCTCCCTAGACCTGTCTACGCTACATAAATAGTCCTAGAGTATAGAGTATAAATGCTAAAGTACTGAACACGCTAAAGACTTGAGTTACAAGTTTTATGTGCACACCTATTTATTCTGCAGTCATTTTTGTTGTGTATTATTTCTATACAATAACAATTTTGTTGCTAATTTGCTTGGAAGTTGCTCTTGTAAGTGCATGATGATGTTTTTAATGCAGTGTTTTACAGTGTTTTGACTTTTATATCATGTTTACATAAATAAAGCATGGAACCCTTTAAAAAAATCCTTTAAAATCACATAGGAATGAATGATTTATACAGAAATATAACGAAAAAACAGGTCAAGCGCTTGTGGTCAAATGGGAGTTTATGGGACTTGGTTGAATCATCTTGTGTGGCATCTGAATCCAACAGGACAAAAAAAGCATAACAGAAAATGATCTATGGGTAGAGTTGCGATCCATGGTTGACGTGTGTGTGTGCGTATGTGTCCTCCGCTCTGCTAATTCCTACAGGGCTCTATCATCCGTGGTGGCTCTGGGCGCGAACATCATCTGCAACAAGATCCCAGGCCTGGCTCCCCGGCAGCGTGCCATCTGCCAGAGCCGCCCGGACGCCATCGTCGTCATCGGTGACGGTGCTCAGATGGGCATCAACGAGTGCCAGTACCAGTTCCGCCACGGCCGCTGGAACTGCTCCGCCCTCGGCGAGAAGACCGTCTTCGGCCAAGAGCTGCGAGTGGGTCAGTAGCTTGGCCTCGCACTGGCTGCATGGCCGTGGGCACGCCCATGTGGGCACACCCATGTGGGCACACCCATGTGGGCACGCCCATGTGCCGTGCATGTGTGTGTGTGTGCATGTGTATGTGTTTTCATGGGTCGTTGCATACACTTGGCGTTGCTGGGTATGGCCGCCAAATGTTCCGTTTCTGTGGTGGCTTAGCCTGTAAGACAAGGGAGGAGATGAAAGAAGGTTCACCATGGGACAATCTGTCTTTAATTGCTGTGGGTGACTACACTTGGTCTATGAATGAAAGCTAATCTCCTTATTCCACCGGCAAGCAATGACAGGCATCACGCGTAAAACACACACACGCGCACACACACACTCAGACATGATTCTAATGTAGTAAAGTCAAACAGAGGAACTACACCATGGTTGCTGTGGTTCACGTTTGGTGGATTCATTTCTTGGTAATGTGATGCACTCATATAAATGACCTTTCAGTCAGAAATGTTTTGTTTTGGTCGAAGTGTGGTTTGAAGTTGCATTTAATCCGATGGCCCTGGTAACAGTGACTCCTTAAGGGGTTGGTTTGCTCAGAGCTGGTGCTGCTTTATTTCTTTTGTTTAATTAAGTGGATTTGTTTCTCAGCTGGGGTGTTGTTTCCTGCAGGCTTTGCTATGACTGAACAACGCCCCCCTCCCAGGTTCCTTCCTAATGCCTATTTTTCACTTTAGTTCATCGTCATTATCGTTGCTTTCTTTGTTTCTAGTTAAAAATTCACATTATGACAGATTTTTTGCTATAGACTTTCGACAGGTGGAAATCCCCCTCTGAACTCCACTGATGACCGGTGAGAAGATATCTCCATTCAGATGGAGCACAGGAGATTGAGGTTGACATGATCAGCAAGATGCATTAACAACTGGGCTTTCAAGTGCAACAAGAGCCTGCATGTCTTTGCTGTGGCGAAATATTCTTTACAGAAAACAAATGCAATTTGATATTTATTTCCTCTTCAATGAGTTTATGTAAATCTATTCAAAAAGGGCAGGGTGCCACGGGCAGATTAAATATCTCTTCTAGTTACATGTTTGAATAGAAGACTGCATATTAATAGTTCACACTGGGTCCAGTGTTATCATTGGTGCATATGTATATAAGACAAAAGAGATTATTAGTATATTCTTCCAAATATGAAACAAAAGATGAGAAATCAGTATGTAATTATGGGATAGGGACCCAAATTATTGAGGATTAGTAGATTATTTTGTCAATTTTCTGTATTTGTACATATAACAAATCAGTTAACTTTACAATTTATAGTTGTTGAGTTTCTCTCTGAAATTTTTACATATAAGACCATCCACTACTTCACTAAGACCATATGCCGCTCACCATTAAAAAAAATCATAACAATAACAACAGGCCCTCAGGCCACTGATGCCCTTCAGTGGTGAGCGCTTTGTGCCACCAGCAGGGGTCACTCATCTCCCCGTCTCCCCCTTCATATAGAATCTGTGAGTGAGTGAGGGTCGCTCCACGTGGACATACTCCACTTTAGACTTGGAATTTTTTATTTATTGCTTGGAGCCTGAAACTGTTTGGGATACCACACATATTTCCTGTGCTTCACCAAAATGAAAGATTCCAGCAACCTAATAAGCATTAAGCATTAGTTCAAGTGTGCTATGTAGGGAGAAAACCCCTGAGTGAAGAGATAACTGTGGCTGGACTGACCTGATGTACACCTGAGCAGAGCACTCAGCTTGAGCAGTGATCACCTGCTACACACTGCCCCATATCAACACCAACCACGTATGCTCTGGGCTGTATTTTATTTTTTTAAGCGTTATGGTTACACAGGTCCACCAATGTTCCCAGCCCTGCAAAAGAACCATGCCTCTCGAAGCTGTGCCTGGCTCAAATGAAGAAAGCCCCTTCTCCCCTCTTCTCCTCAGGCAGCAAGGAGGCAGCGTTCACCTATGCCATCACAGCGGCGGGGGTGGCCCACGCCGTCGCCGCAGCCTGCAGCCAGGGTAACCTGAGCAACTGCGGCTGCGATGGTGAGAAGCAGGGCTACCACGACCAGGAGGAGGGCTGGAGGTGGGGCGGCTGCTCGGCCGACCTCAGGTATGGCGTCGAGCTCTCCAGGCGCTTTGTGGACGCCCGCGAGGTTAAAAAAAACGCCCGGAGGCTGATGAACCTGCACAACAATGAGGCAGGCCGAAAGGTAACCCGGTCGTTTTACTTACGTTTTAGTGGTAAACTCCTCAAGAGTACACCTGACAAACGCGCAGTAGGGATATTCAGAGCCGTGCCCTATATCTGAGGTCCAGGTGCACCACACCCCATCTGCATCTGGAGCTCTCAAACACCACCAGATGTCATGCTCTAATCGACAGAACAGGATGGCATGGTCCTCTTACTACATTAGGGTGAACGCTGTTATACTGGGAACCAACTACAACTAGTTGAGGTAAAAGGAGGCAAAGATGAATAAAAAAAATGTTTAAAGCGTAATAACACATGAAATGTATCTGAGAATGGCACATAGGCATGGAACTCTCTGAAGACATGGACTTCCAAGTGTCACTGCAGAAGTTTGCAGTGGCCATTTTCTGTAGCTGCTGACTCTGTATTCCAGGTCCACACAGTATATGACGAAGCCAAATAGTAATCCATGATGGAGAGGTTCCACCTCTCGATTAGTCTGGCCTGACCCGACTCACGTTCTCCTGTTCCATCCATCTCTTTGGAGGGCAAACAAAAGAACGCCGTTGGGCATGCAAAGTCCGCCTCTAAGTGGAACTGCAGGACCCGATGGAGCTGGCTGTGGAGTCTGGGCTTTGGCTGGGTGGAGCAGGAATGTGAAGGGCAGCTCAGGCAAAGGCAGCAAGCTGGAGGCCTGCCACAGTCGCCCCGCACGCCGCTCACCGAATTACAGCGCATTAAGTCAGGATACAGGATATTATCGCTAGTCTCTTTCTCTTCCTCTGTTGCTCGTTCATGCACGGCCAAAGCATGGCTGGCTCATCTCTGCAGACGTTTAAGAACAAAAAAAAAAAAGGGGTGGGGGGACGGGGGGACGGCAAAGATCCAGTCTGATCAGTAGCATAAATTATTGTTTTTCAAAAAAAAATTATGCATGGAGAAATGGAAACCTCTGGTTTAAGAGATTTGGTTTAGTGGGAAAGGGAAAAAATTATGTCACTATTTTATATATACACATCTGTAAAGCAGAAGGATTCGATCATTTAGACCAAATTTACAATACCTTTTTATTCAGACAAAACGTGAACAAAATTAAATAGTTAAATGTCAGCAAAACATATGGGTAACACATCAAAAAACACAAACAGATCCATATTTAACTCAAATGTAATAGTATACACAAATGGTTACTTGAGAGTCATGGACATTTTTCTTGTTCTTTGATGTGGCTCTTCGGAAGGTAGTGAAAATTACAGGGTATGTTTTGGCAAAAATCTAATTTTCCCTCTCACATCTGACATATAGCTGGCAAGTCTTACTGAGGCACTGCACAGAATCTATTGAATAATAGGGTTTGGTTCATATTGCAGAAGAGAGTCAAAAGCAGAATGTCAAGAATTTCCTCCATCATTCAGCTGCCCGAATCTGCTAATGCCACAAACGTCAAATCTGATGAAATAATTCTCAGTGTCAAATTCCAAGACATTAACAATACATTTTTTGTTTATACAAAAGAAGTATGTTTGCATCATAAGTAAATGCTACATTTAAAAAAAGAAAGAAAAAGAACTAATTGGAGGAGAAAAGCCTTTTTTTTTTTTATCATCTAAAGAGCATAAGAAATGTGAAAAGGAGCTTGACGGCCAGGATTCAACTCCTCACATCATTTCCCTGATCTGCTCTGAAATACTGCAGAGTTCATATTCGCCTAGCTAAGAAGTGGTGGGTCTGGCTGTGCTGTAGTGAGGGACAAGCTGATTGGTGCAGGCCTGTGGGCCAGGTGGTGTCCAGGGTTGCTTGGTAACAGTGCGCCTGCTTGCGTCTCTGCCTCTGCAGGTCCTGGAGGGGCGCATGAAGCTGGAGTGTAAGTGCCACGGCGTGTCGGGCTCTTGCACCACCAAGACGTGCTGGACGACGCTGCCCACGTTCCGGGAGGTGGGTCACGCTCTTAAGGAGCGCTACGGCACCGCCGTGCAGGTGGAGGCGGTGCGGGCCACGCGCCTCCGCCAGCCCTCCTTCCTGCGGCTCAAGCAGACGCACGGCTACATCAAGCCAACCGAGACGGACCTGGTGTACCTGGAACGCTCGCCCAACTACTGCGAGGAGGACGCGGCGACTGGAAGCGCGGGTACCCGGGGCCGCCTGTGCAACCACACCTCGCCGCACGCCGACGCCTGCCACCTCATGTGCTGCGGACGCGGGCACGACACACGCCAGTACACACGCGTGTGGCAGTGCAACTGCAAGTTCCAGTGGTGCTGCTTCGTGAAGTGCAACACGTGCAGCGAGAACATGGAGGTGTTCACCTGCAAGTGAGGGTTAGGGTGGAGGGTACCGGAGAGGAAGCACAGGAAGGCAGGAGTGGAATCACCTTGCTGTTTTAATTTTGCACATCAGCCTCTCATAAAGAGTGGGGGTGGAAGACACACAGGTGAAAGAAGGATGCAGAGTCTTTAGGGAAATACAAATATGCACTGAACGCAATCGGACCCCTGGAAGGATTTTTTTTTTTTTTTGCCACATGTGGGGAAAAATACAATGGGAACACCTATAACATTAGGAGTATGGAACTTTCCGGGTCTTGTGAGAGTCAAGGAAGAGCAACAAAGACTCTTCCTGCTGACAGTATCGTCAGACTGATGCGCCAGGATACCGGGGCAAACGCTAAAAAAAAAAGGGATGAAAAAACAATGAACATAAGTGAAGAACTTGCCAAATGCTCCATGGAGGGCTAAGGCAGCAGAGGAGGAGGTGACTCCCTCTGCATAAAATGCTGGAATACTTTAAATGTTCAGTCACACTGTATCTGTTTGAACACTGAAAAAGACTGCCTTTCTTTTTTTTTTTGTTTTGTTTTGTTCTTTGGAGATAAACGTGATGGTGCGTAGATGTGTCATACTGGCCCTGTGAAGGCAGATGTTTCTTTTACAGCTCTGAAATTGATTGCTACTGATATGTTGCTATTGTATTTCCATATCTCATTCTGCACTACAGCAGACTGAAACCGGGTGTGTCAGATTCGGAGTTCGCTGCATCAGGCCAGTATTTCTGTTCTCTGCTTTCCTTCTGCAGCTCTCTGAGAGAAAACAGGCCCACTCCATCCACAGCCAACTGGAAAAGATGTCAAGCAGTCAGTGAAAATTCTGGCGATTCATATGGTGGTGGTGTGACGGTCTGATTGGCTGTCGCTCTCTCGACAAAAGCACATTCCCTTGTGGGAGTGGTTAATGTTGAAACAAACAAACAAAACAACACCACCACAAAACAACAAACACTTGTCATATCACAAAAACACAGTGTGGCAGTGAGACGTGGTTTGGTTTGTCTATCTACATTCTGTCTCTACATTTAACGTACTTGTCCACATGTGGCTGTGGAAGTCAAAACACAAGCCATTAAGGAAACCTGTGGAAATGAAATTAGGTGTCTGAACTGTGCAACGAGGTCTCTCACGAGTTCCACAGCCATGGAACTCCACACCACTGGCTTGTACAGGACCATCTTAGCCAGAACTGGCTGAGCATGTGGAATTCGCCCAACCACACAGCTGACAGTCAAGGGCACAGAACTATTTTAGGTAGCAAGATATTTTTGTTTAGACACATTTTAAGGCTGACAAATTTGTAAAAGTATATTTTTTTATGTAAAAATATGGCACTTTGTCATGTATATTCAGAAGAGTAATTATTAATACTATTTTCCTTATTATTATTATTATATTTTCTTTGTTTCTTTATAATGTTGAGGACCACAAAATATGCTGTTCCAAATTAATTATGTATACAACATTTTGGTGACCCCAAACCCAAACCCTAACCCCCCCCCCCCCCCCCCCCCAGTATCTCAGATCTCAGATTTCTTGCTATTTCAGGTATAATATGAATTCATCTCATTCTTTTGTAGCCTGGTCATACTTGTATTCTTAATGGCAGCAAAGTAAAGCGGTAAGTTAATAAATAAAACCATCTCTGGATAACTATACTGCAGCGCCATCGTTGTTGATCTTCTGCATTTTTGTCTGTAATCAGAGCCACACGTCAGCATTCAAGAACTGAGGCAGGGCTTTACTTAACAGCACAAGAAAGAACCATCAGGCAGGTCCAAAGCCCATCACAGCAAGGACAAGTCCGCCAGCAATTCAACAACGGCTCTAGGTGCCGAGTGTCGGTCAGTCAGATTTGCTGCACGGTGGAGGGGTGTCCTGCTCTAACTGACCCCCCCCCTCTTAACTGCCCCTCCACCCTGCCCCGGGAGCACTACCACAGCTGCTCTGTTCGTTTCTGCGCTCTCTTCCTGCGTGTGAAAGGCATTTTGGGCAGCCAGCGATGTGGAAGTAAAGGGGACATGTTTTGTTAGCTGTCTGAACTGGTGGCCGCCGGAACCGCATAAGCCTCCGGCATTATAGCGTGGATTGTGGGTAAAGTCCACCACGATTGTTTCACACAAAACGTTCTGTCCTTGAAAAATATGAGGCAGGGCAAACACAGTGGTGCGGAAGGAGAACAGGCCTCCACGGCCTGCGTGTTATAGACATGTCAGGATCTCTTGGCGCATTTCGATAGTGCGAGGGGTGGGGGCAAAGGGGATGAGACATGCTAATACTTCTGGTCGGTATGACAGTGTGATGCACAAGGGCCAGGTCCGACGTAGAAGTGCACGCAGTGGACAGAGACACTGAGAAGGTCGGGTGGCTGACAGCTCGTGTCCTCTCACCCAGCGAGATGTTCGGTGTGCTGCAGGTTTAGTGGAGAAGGGACGCTTCGCAGTCGGAGAGCGAGCACACACCGCTTAGCCTGCAAGCTTTCACACAGCAAGATACGCGAGTATTCATCAAGCTGTGTAGCTCTGTAAATAAACGCAATGTTCCTGAAGAACAAAGCAAAACCAAAACTGTTGAGGGGACCCAAGTCCCACAGCTATTGAGAATCAACTCTTATGTTAATGGATTGGGAGGCCCATAAAATTCACTGGGTTAGGGATTAACCTCTATTCGCCACTGGTCACTAGAGCCTTTTTGGTGGCTGAAAAGCCAGGAAGATATGGGTCTCCTTGTTTCAGAGGATTTGAATCCTATTCAGTGGGAGCTGGAATCAAAGCCCATTAAGGACATCCCAGTCTCCAGCATCGGTTCCTGCAGAAAAACCCTTTAGTGTCTCTCTTGTGCTGACCACACAAAGCAAGGAATCTTCTCTGCCTCCACTCCCACCTGGGTCCCCTGTAAGGACTGGATACTAAAATGCCCTCTGTGGGCAAAACAGATCCAGTGGATGTCTTAAACTGTCTGTGGAGAGAAACTGAAAGTGTGTGGCGAGAGGATCGGGATGGATGGGACAGAATGGGTTAGACGTACATTGCTAGTGGTCTCCATGCCAATCTTCCTTCTTCAGCGGTCTGAGGAGCAGGCTGCCGTCCCTCTCCTCCACACGGAAGCCCAGCTCTCTGAGCATGGAGAGGTCAGCCACCCCCTGCCTTCTCAGGCCTTGCACAATATTCTGGTTCTCCAGGTTGCGTTCTAGGATGTTCCGGATAGCGAAGACGGCCCACTGGCTTATGACTGGAATGTGGGTGAAGGATAAGCACGAACAAACAAACAGCTGCTTTCCTACGAACGAATCAATGATGTGAACTAAAAGGTCATATGTTGAAAGCATGGTACAAAAAACAAAAAAAGAATTACATTTTATTTGTAGTTCTGTATTTAATCCTGCAAATTATTTTAAAGTATATTAAATTAGGTTGTAAAATTTAAAAATGACACAAATGTGCTTTTTCCTCTGCGCCTCTGTGCTCAGCTTTGGTCCTGGAAATCTACTACCCTGTAGTGTTTGGTTCCAACCCTAATCTAATGATCTGGGTCATCAAGTCCATCAGAAGCGTCTGAACATTAGAACCAAATGTGATGGAACCACCATCTCCAGGGTGGTAGATATCCAGGACCGGAGTTGGTGTCCCCCCCCCGACACAAAGCCGAGGTCTTTCCCCACATCTGAGGTGGGGCCAGCAATACATGCCTCTACCCTCGACAAGCCAGCAGAAAGCGATCATGACGACATTCTGAACGGGAAGCGATGTGCAGGAGGAAACGGGCTCCACGTCTTCTTAGGACAGGGCCATGTTGATTTGGCAGGACTGGAGTCACTACCCTAAAAATGCTAAATGTTTCAGAACTTGACTGGAGTGGTGATTTTGCCCCAGATATTTCACACAGGAAGACCGATGTATGAGGCTAAGAAAACGATCATGGACTGAGCTCTTGTATGGCTCTTCAAATCACAGTACGTCTTCCACTTGGCTGGAGGGTAAAGTTACTGGCAGGGCGCATCCCTGGCCACACGCTTCAGCTAGTAACATCTACATAGAATGATCACTCATTTCCCATGACACTGTGCGGTAAACCCTCCATTAGTAATGGAAGCTAAGGGGCTTCCTCCCCCTCTCACCCCCACCCTCCGTTCTATTTTCACCTTCGCGAGCGATATCTTAGCATTTTTCGTGGCGGCTGCTGCCAAGATAGAAGGCCTTCATTACTGTGACCACAATGACAAAGCGACGGAGGGCTATGAGAACTCACAACCAAGGATACATGGATTGTTGCTGTCGATGCTGCAGCTGTCCAGGATGAGGGCTATTCCATCCAGCTCTCGGATCTAGAGAGACACGTTTAAACAACGGTGAGGACATTTCATGTCTGAGGGCTAACGGCTCCATGCAGAGCAGTTGCTCTGATTTGGGCCCCCACCCAGCAGGATGGTTAGGACTTGACAGCTCTCCGCGTAGCTGAAGCACATGTGGTGGAGTTCTGGTTTGGAGCAGTTACATCGGGCTGTGGTGATTCCTGTCATAGACTGTATCTTACCATACCCTAAACAATGTGTTAACTGCAATTCAAGAAGCTCAGCAGTGAATCATAAACCACCTTATTTCTAGAAAAAAAGAGAATGTGACAGAGGAGTACAGGCCTGTGTGTAGTGTTGTAGGGTATACCAGCCACGAGAGTGAGAGAGACAAACAATTTGAAGAAGAAGGAAAAAAAAAAAAAAGTGAAAAAGTGAAACTCTAGCTAGACGTCTGAAGAGAGCACGTCTGTGGCCTGTCTGGCCCTGATTTGCTACAAGGAGGACAACCAATCAGAACTCACTGTCGAGCAGCAGCCTTTACAAGTGAAGGATTACATGACCCGACAGCGGATCTTGGGAGTTCCTTGCTATTGTTTTTTGGCCTCTGACCCTTTGACCCCATTTAGTAGGGCTGGTTTGAGCCCCTGTCCATAGCCTACTGAATGAGTCAGATCTGAAAGGGTGCAAATGACAGGAGAGGTACTAACAATGGAGTTCATTAAAAAGAGAGAAATGGAGCAAAGTGGAAAACTACTTGGGGACTGGGACAAGAGATGATACAAGCAAAGAAATTCAGATTGGTTCTGGAGGCTTCATCAGTACATGCTAATCCCCAGATTAGTTTTCAAGGAGAGAGCCTGCACTGATAAAAACCCTGCAATGACAGGACCCCAGCGGTTAACAGTCCATAAGGAACAGAACCACAGTAAATTGCACCTTACATGCTCTGAAAACACAAAACCAGCCCTGTTTCTAGCTTTTCAGTCGTGAAAAACCTTTTACATTAAAAGAATGTGTAGAAATCATTAATCTGTGAGAAAAATCCTTCAGTATTTAAATCTATAAATTCCACGTATTGCTGATTTCATTTCAATTGTGTCTTAATTTAAAAGAACAATTCACCCTAAAAGTTCAAATGTTACTACTCAAAACTGAAAGGTAGTAAGAGCCAATAAGCTTTAGCAAATGTTACTAATTAGTAATTAGCTTTAATTGATTATTAGCCATGTTAATGTTTTTTGATGAAATACCTCTTTAAACTAACGTGCCCAATAACTTTATATAGTTGGTTCCTGTTGGGGGTACCTGGTCCTGATTAGTCATGTGGCCATGGCACAGATTCCCGATCAGTCGAATGAGGTGTGCTTTAAAGCTGACTGCAGGGTGACCACCAGCGCCCCCTGGCTCTGTGATAGAGAACTCCTGAGCTGCACTGAACACATTCTTACTGGCCTTCCCCAGAAAGTGCACTTCCTTTAGGAGATCTAATACAGGGAGAAACACATTAAAAAGAAAGAGCACACAAAAGAGTGCATGACAGACTAGGTGGGTGAGTGAATGTGTGCAATAATGAATGAAAGACGTTCGTTTAAAAAATAGTGGAGATTCACTAGTGTTATGAAAATGCTATTCTCGTGTAGAGTTTCCCCATTCAGAAAATCCATATGAAAAAGGAAGGAAACAAACAAACAGCAAACAGCATGCTGACCGCCTCGAATGTATTTACCAACTGTTGACAGGAGAAGGTCTGGTTGATCTTGCAGGGTTCTAAAGTTCCTCCGGTCAGAGGTCATCTCACAGAGAATATCCAGCAGTCTGACCACCGCCAAGGCCTTCTTCACAGAAGATCCCATAAAGAAGTAATTGACCATGTTAAAAAATGTTTTAAACCTTGATTTTAATAACACATGATCCATGGAGTACTGGACTAATTACTTGGTCATTAGCTGAGGAGGCAGAGCTGAGAGAGAGAATCGCCTTGCAGCTGTTCTGGAAGCAGTATGCCAGGAACTGGCCAGTCTTCGGTGGAATCAGACAGGCCTCCTCTTTACCTTCTCCAAGCTGGGCTAAGATTAGCTCCAGTAATGTAAGCCTTTTCCAAAAAGCAAAGCGAATACACTGATTTCTGTGTGGGCCTTTAGTATAATTCACAATGAAGATAAATGCATCCAAATCCCATTTCATATAATTTGCTAATATACACTCGCCATCTGCTTTATTAAAAACAGGCCCATGTTATTAACAGAAATAGCCCGTTAGAATACACGACCATCTGTTGCCATGCAGAAGAAGTCATCATCTAGCTTTTCATCAGTGATCATCTTAGAGCCACTGCTGACTGGGTATTTTTGAGTGTCAAACCAGCTGTGATTCTGACGTTATGTAAAATCCCGAGGACCAGTGCTGGACCTGATAAACACATCCCGTCCACAATTACACCACAGTCATGTCTGTGTCAGTGCTGGCACCCACAAAAATATCCAATCAGTAGTTCTGTGACCAGTGATGAATAGTGTAGAGGTTAGATGGCAAAGTATGTATGGCAAAAGATTGACTGAAGCCTGTAATTAAAAATTTTAAATAGCATCCGTAAAATAGGTGTATCTACCAAAGTGGTCAATGAGTATAGGACTGGAGTTTCTAAATAAAACAACTGGCAAGTATATATTTAGTTACCAATTAAAAAATGTCTGTATGACTGCAATGCAATAATGATCTTGTAGAAGAATGATCATGTGTGCTTGAACTCTGCTTAAAAGGTATAATCAAGCCCCACCCATTTACCTTAACCTAGCCCCTCCCATCAATATTTTTTACCAAAGGTGCATAAGCACAACATAATTTACAGGCAACCTTGTCCTAATTGGGAGAATGCTGGAGGTCCACATTGTTTTATGTCGTTTGTTTGTTTTCACTAATGACAACGCCTGGAACAGCCACAAAGATTGTAGCCCCCCTGCCCAAACATACATGATGTTAAAAAGAATACATGCTTTTTGTAACAGGTTATATTTTGCAAGTGCTCTTTGCCTTTCTTGGTCATTCATCTCTGCATACATCCTCCTGATGAGCTCTGATGATTTGAAGAAGTGCTGTGTGACAATCAAGATTCTGCAAAACACAAAATACAGATTCACTGTCAAGTTCTTAGAAGCCTAAAGTGCCCTTCTTACTGTTAACACACTGATTCTGAGCAAAGAGCAAATTATTATGGCTCAAAAATAGCTGCCAACATGCAGAAAAAGGCCCATTAGTAAGGAGCAGGACCTCATCCTCTGCAAAATTCAACATACGTCCAGTCGATGTCAGGCACAGTCCTGCAAAGCTCCATGATCTTCATCGCCACCCTCAGGTGCTGAGGTTCTGTCCACAGCTGCTCTGTTTTGTCTTCATCCAGACAGGTGTGCAGAATCATGCAGGTATATGCCATGGCCTTCTCATCATGCAGCTCCAGGAGATCCCTGTAAGGACACAGGGCCTAATTCCAAGTACCATTCATACAGAACCCTTCTCTAATGGGAATTCAAATACTGATCTGGTTTGGTGTGGATTCACTCACAAAAATGTGTGTGGAAAAGCCTGGTTCCAAATATCAGCTTTGCAGAGCTGGTTCCCAACAGCAATGTTACCAAGAAACTGAATCCCACATCGCAGTGCTTACAAAACAGAGGCACAGACAGTGACTGATGGCAGAGACTGCTGTGATGACCAAACTACAACATAACACAACAGACACCCCTATGCAAATACAGTACATACATACACATGGTTTTTAAAGCACATACAATTTGGTCAGACAAGATGCAATAATACTCAACTGCAAGCAGAATCTGTCATCCATTCAGACTCATAAGTCGAAGAGACTTACCATCAAAAATGTTATCAGACTCTCCCGATGTTAGCTTAAGAAGCTTTCCCAAGACTCCTAATGATACGTCAATACAACCTTGATCCCTATTTGTGAGAAATTATTTATATATGTAAACCAAATGAAATGCTTCAATATATACTTCATTATTAGTGACGAAAGAAACGTTAATTACCTTAAAACGCACTGGTTGCGAGGACAGTGCACGCAAGCATTACGCTGAGCGCGGAAACACTCGGCTGTAAGTTGAAGACGCATCGAAATTGACCGTCCTTCGTCCTCTTCGTTCAAAACGCGAAACTCATCATAGAGACTCGAGAGCACTGCAGAGAGGCTGTCCAGGAGTCCCTTTTCAACATCACATCTGACAACATAAACCATTACTGCCATGTCAAATGACAGCATACGCATTTAGTATCAGTAAGACGAACACCATCATAATCAAGCGATTTTTTATTTGGTAAAGAGGGATGAATAAGTGCTATGCAGTAAATCGCGTGTGTGTTTCAGATCATTCCTATCAGTTTATGGAGAATTTTGAATAATTATAGCCAGCTGTATTATGTATTAAGGTACTGTCAGTTAATTAACTTTATCTTTGACCGCTGTTGATTACAATAAAACCACTTTCATCATTGCCATGGCATCTTATTAACTCCCGAAGCTGGATTCACATGTCAAATTGCTTTGATAAGGTGACACGATTCATTCTACCAGTACGACGATACAAGTTGTAATTAAATGAACACGTTTTAACAGGTACAGCAGGCGATTTTACATGCGGGTTCTGCTTAAAAACAAAACAAATATAGTTAGCTGTGTAGCTAGCTAACTAGATAACTTTGCCTCATCACCAATGCAACCTTGGTTACCTAACCTAGCTAGCTCAGAAGCTAGCATTAGGCATGGCTACGTTCTCTGTTTACAAGGAAAAAGTTTTCCCACCTGAACTGTTCGTCTCGTAAAGCCTTCGTCACAGTCTGTAAAGTACTGAGATGCTCCAGAGTGTATCTGCCCGTGCATATTTCATCGATTACAGATATTTGGCTAAACATGCTCTCTGAACTAACGGTGACAGCCAACGTGAATGTGCTGCACCAATCTCTGTACAGATTGAAAGACGAGATTTCAAAATAAAAGTTTAACTGCACGCTCATTTCTTGTTTTCCGATCACGTAGTGCTTTGTACACTTGTGATTTTGTAGAGCTGCAATTTGCGAATTATGTTCATAATATTTATACTTAATAATATTTTGAGAACTGTAAAGCCATAGTGAAATTAGCATATTAGCCTTTGTACTGCAGTACTGACAGTTAAAGAGATACATCAATATCACTTTATAAATCAACCGTTATCAGTCTATGCCTTTAAGAATTACATCACCACCACTACTATACACCAGTCCATCTGACATCCATTCATCGGAATCAACTGTTTAAATGGTTCTATTTTCACAAACAAGTTGTGGGGACAGGGATTCCAGCTGCAGCAACAAAGGGCAACTTTCCGTTTTGATTTTTCATGAGTGCTTGAGTATTTTTGGTTCTTGGCTCCGTAGTCTGTGGTCCGTCTTATATTTTCTCTGGTCTAGGAAATGCACCAGAGGAAGCTGGCTGAGGCTGAAAAATATAATTACAGGTGGTAGCATATCAGACAGCTATCCTCTGACTAGGGTGGGCCCACAGCTAATACACAGATGGTGTGTTGGTGCAACCAAACCTTAAGATAGATTCATTGATCATATGAGAAGGGAGAAAAGGGAAAGCATCTACTTAATGGATTATGGAAATACTGAAAATGTTCTGCTCAATATAACTGTAACTCCAGTGTCTTTGAGAAGAAGAGAAAAATGTGCCATAAATCAATGATTACAGAGCACAGGAGATAAATGTTTATATAAATGCTAAATAAGTAAATGGAAAATAAATATTCACTTCTCAAATCAAAGACTATATAAAATATTCTATAAAACACAGTGCTGGAATGCATTCAATAAAACTACTTATTCTGACCACAAAATGGGTCTGTCTCAATGCCATCCTGGTTTACCTGTCGTGAAGTACTACTATACAATAATCTATGTGATAAATATAAAACCAGAAGGTTTTCTCATTCAACTGACAGCCACATCACAGCATTTATGCATAATCTGTAACAATGAAACATATATGGAAGGGTTATCTATTTCTAAAAACATTATGCAGCCATAGAGATACTCAGAGCAGCTGATTGGTGTGTTGTTTTCTTAAGTTCCAAACACTCTCGTTTGACATCAGGAATCTCTGCCTCTTTTCAAGACGAATCACATCTGGCTTTTGTCCTCCTTGTTTCCAGCATTCTCCCATCTAAACTCTCTAATTACTCTCTCATTTGACCCTGATTCACTGGAGAGAAAAGCACACTGGGACTGGCTGCCAGAAGGTTGTTCTAAGAAGCCCTATTGTAGTAAAGGAGTGGCTGCTAAGGAATAAATTCCTTTGTGTTTATATGTTCTGTCAGTGCTCCTTTTCTTAGAAGAGCACTACTGACATTTGAGTTTAGACGTTGCCAAAAAGAACTCAGACAGCCACCAGAATTGTTTGTCTACTCTACAGTCTCCCTGTTTGTTGTACAAATGGGAGCCTGTTCCATGGAGGGAAATGCTTAGGTGATATGATATGCTTGCAGTCTGGATGCTCTGGGCAGTGTCATCCACACAGACACATTTTATGTGCTTCTAGACTTATAGTTCATATACGAAATTTCTGGAGCTACTAGAAAAAAATTTAGTTATTGGAAGTCTGATTTAAAATATGGAAACTGCTGACTCATGTGTTAGATTATTTTACTCAACTACATTCACTGTACTGAATACAGGCACTATTTAAAGAACACAGAATTTGAAATACATAATAATACTCCTTACACAATATAACCACCACAAGTCTGTTACTTTGGCCTTCCTGGACACAGTGTGGTAAAAACAAAAGATCATTTCTCTTGCTCAAGGCATAAAACTGTTGTCACAAGCATGCGGTCTTTCCATGTTTGTAAGTTTGAGAAACAAAACCACAAAATGGTTGTGTAGTGATGGCTGGTACTAATGCTAAGTTAGAAAAATACATCACCTCCCAAAACATTAAGTAAAATTTTCAGGCACCAAGAAAAAGAATGAACTGTCTGGTGTTAAAAACAACACATATAACAGACCAGGCAAATGTGGAGATTCAGGTGTCCTTGCATAGTTCAGATTCCATACAATGCCACACAGCCTGCAGGCATATAGACAGATTCCATAAACCATAGCGGAAAAGATCCAATTTTGGAAAATCATGTCTGAGGCTGTTTCTCAAAGATCATTTACAGTCAGCCTATTGATTACTACCCAAAACCAACAAAGAAAGCCATCATTCATCTTCTCCACAGTGATGACTCCCAGCCACAAACAGCCCCACTTACTCACTGGCCTCCACGGATCTAAATATAGTCACCACAATTATTTTCACTCTTTTGTACTAAAAAGGGGCATCCCTGTTTCTCATAGGGTTTGATTAGGCAGTTGTGGAACATTATTGGGAGCAAAAGAAGATGTTGATAACGTTGTCAGGGTTCTTGTCACTAAACAGTAACTCACAGACCTGGTACTAGGTTTTGTCCTTGAAGAGATCCAGTGGTTGGGGAAAAATATCTATAATAGTGTGGACTCAGCTGATGGAATGCCAAATGATGAAATAAAAAAGGAGGAATGCAAGGAGACACCAAGTCTCTGAATATGCAATGTATTATGGAGAATATTTACAAGTACATGAAGAGGTATTTTCAGGTCATGTCACTACATATCCCAAAACAACTGCCTCCCCTACTGGTCGTCAATAGAATTACAAACAACCTGCACTAACACAACCTGGTATACCAATGTAAAAGCACAACAGAGAAGTGACAAAACAAGTTTTCAAGACATCTACTGACTTAAAGCATTACAAACAAGATCTGTTGTAAACACAAAAATAATCCAAATATGTTGCCTTCCTAAGGACAGTCCAGTCATTTAATTTACAGTCTTGATGGAATTATGGTATCAATTATCTATATGAATAGCTGGTGTAAACGATAAAGACTGAAATCATTAATTCTACCTGAAATTACACTATAAAGAGAATATAACTGAAATAAGACATACTAATAGTATTGTTTATCAAGAACCTATAACAATGAATAATAATTCTGAGCTGTCATAATTTAATAATTATTAACAATAACATGTTTTACTGTGTAAGATGGCAAGAGTTGTACGTGGAACAGAAAGTCTGACAAAACGATTAAACACAAGCTTTTTTGTATAACTTGTGTATAGCAGTCTGTGGGTCACAGTGACAGCTCTTTGGTCTGCCCCACTTGTCCTGTGTTTTTCATTTGTGGTTCCTCTGTCTCAGATACAGTGACTGGCTCATCAGACACCACTTCCTCTTCTTTCAACAGCAGCTGGCCATCTGAGCATTCTGTTTCTTGAGTGGCATTTGTCTGATACTTTCTGATGAACTCTGTGCTGGTAAGTGCCTTGTCATATTTGGGGCACCTAGACTTTACTGGCAGGTGTTTCAGCTTGTCTTCATGGACATGGACAAGAAATATGGCAAATGCTTTTTTAAAAATTATTTTTAATTTAATATACATGATCGGAATTAATTAAAAATGTGAAATGAATGTGAAATTACATGCAAATACAACAACAAATACAATATTTAACAAAAGAAAGCACTGTGTGTGTGTGTGTGTTTTACCTGCTGGTGTGATAGGCTTCATAAGATGGTTCATCTGGACATTCCACTGTCTCATATGGTGTGCTTTAGAATGATTTTCTGACATTTTCTGAACAATAACAGAAAGACAGATAAAAGATAAAGGACAACAGCATTTATCTACTTTCCTCAATTCTGAGTGTAGTTTTCGGCTTGCTCAACCCCAGTTCTGAGTGCTTGTTTTATTCATTTTCTTTTGCATCCCTTCCTGATTCCTTCAACTTCAGTTTTTTTATACCTCCAGGATGGAAGGATGGGTTTCCACTGCGTCTGGTAGGGGCTGTTCTGAATGGGAGGTCGGCTGGGGGTTGAAGCATGAAGAAATCTCAGAGGTGAAGGAGGTGGAAGAGGCAGGAGATGGTTGCAGCACCTCATCTTCTAGGGTCTCCTTTGTCTCCTCTAGGGTCATTTCTGCAGGAGTAGAAGTTTCCAAGTGTCTCTGGAGGAGCTGCAACTCAGACAACTTCCTCTGCTTCTCTTCCAGCTGTCTGTGGGACATACACACCCACCCAAGAACACCCCCCCACACACACACACACACACGCACACAGACAAAAGTACTGATCATATCTCAAACTTAGATGGTGTGCAGACCTCGACGTGAGTTTCTCTATGTTTGCAGCTGACCTCTCTGCTTCACATCGAGCTCTTTCTTCTTCTTTTCGAGCCGTTATTTGCAGGTTGAGCGCCTCTTCCAGTGTCTGCTGCGTGAGCTCCAGCTCTTGGATTCTCTCTTTCTGTTCCTCGACTTCTCTCTCCATCTTAGCCAGCTCAGTCACCAAGATCTCTTTGGCCTGAGTATAGTTTGAAATGGCAAAAAATGTGTATTTACTTCTGCTACTTATATGAAACAAAGAAAAAGAGACTTTTAAATGACAGTCAAGGAAGAACAAGATGATTGTCATTATGAAGACCAGGAAATAGGTTCGTTATCTTACTGCATTAGCCTCCTCCAGCTGTCTCTCCAGCTCTTGCTGCTTCTGTTTCTGCTTCTCTGCTTCATGCGCCTCCTCCTCTTTACGTTGGGCTTCCTTTTCCATGTGTTGCTAAGACACACATGCACGTGCACACATATACACACACACATACACACTTGAAATAACTGGATACAAACCAGTTTCAGCCAATCTCACTTCACTCCCCCCTTTCTTGTACCTGGATGATGTCTATGATCCCCAGGTCTAACTCCGCATGCTGTGTCCCCAAGTCGGGCTGCTCATCCCCAAGGCTGGGCTCACTCTGGCCGCTCTGTCTTCTCTGGTCATTATTATCATTTGGTCCTCTCTGGTTGCTGTTGCCGCTCTGTCTTCTCTCACCACTCAGTCTTCCCAGGCCGCTCTGGCTACTATTTACACTCTGCCCTCCCTCATCGCTCTCACTGCTATCCCTTCGCTGGCCACTCTGGCTGCTCTGGCCACTCTGGCTGCTCTGGCCACTCTGGCTGAGATCTCGCAGCTCCCGCCTGCGCAGCTTCAGCTCTTTATGCAGTGAGCTCTTCCTCTCTGTCTTCAGCCGGATGGCTGTCTGCACCGCTGAAGAGCAACCAGAGCAGTCACAACAATATGGGGCAAACAAGGCCAAATATATTTCACACCTAACAGTAGGCATCAGTGGAAAATTACTCATTTTTAAATGTTATCTTAATGTCATCTTAAAACACTGTGTTCATTCCAGCGCAACTTCAATTTTCTTCTAAATAAGAAGCACAGAAAATGTTTTCTAGGAAAAAGCTCTCACCTTGAATCCACTCCACTCTCTGTTTCTGGTCTGATGCACTCATCTCATATGTCCTTCCTGGAGTCTTCACACAGAACAAACAGCGTCTCCCTTCCTTATCAGGCATGGCCTGGCAGTTACACGACACAATAATTAAGGCAAACCTAAGCAGTTTAAAAGTTAGACCTAGTTGTTATTGATACACAGGAACAAAATTTGATGCATAGAATCAGATATAAAGCTAGAGATATGCATATATTTTTAAAGTAATTTTGTAAGAAGGTATTACTGGTTTATATATATACTTTATATATATATACTGTGTATATATATATATATATTCCGTATTCCGATATGGATAGAATATATATAATACATTCTTTTGGAAATATTACAAAGTCGTGATGAGTCATGGCTTATTTATAGCACTGAGGTTAAATTTGTATTGTGACCCTCCTTGAAGAAGGCAAATTCTGAAACGTGTCGAGGGAGTCTTTGTCTGTAGCCATGTCTAAATAAAGACTTTTTAAATTGTATGAAGAGTGCCATGGAAGTCTTCTGTCTAAAAACTCGAATGTTTGTAACCGTGCACAGGGTGCATACCTACTATGCTCAAATGACTGAACAGCTAAGACTGACTGTGTTATATCACAATAGGAGACATTTAAATACATGAAAATATTAAAAGTATCTATTTAATGATAGAATTTCATGTTGTCATTTCCTTTAAACTAAAGTTAATTTGATTATAATTATAATTAAATACCACATCTGTAAATTCCACATAAGTGATTTTACAGATATAACAGATATATAGCTTGACAGATAGCCATGTTTAAATAAGGAAATAACATTAACAGTGTATTTTGTTCAAGCTCACATATTCATACTTGAAGGTACAATATCAGGTTGAGGGCAGTACAAATCAAGGCAGTACTTGTTCTACCAGCAGGCAACATTTAAGTCGACACACTTAAAAGAATAAAATAACTCGTCGAGAACATCAATTTCTATAATAAATAACAGCCTTTATTTATTAAAAAAGGGTGTAATACTAACACTTTTAATAAAGTGTTTTTATGGTCTGTGTTTCAAATGTTTCTCTTTTTGCACTAGGTATCTCTGAACAAATGCTGCTTAAAGTAAGGTGTTAATTTTGGTGCCTTACAGAAAACCTTTGAATATACAATCCTCACATACAGCAAACATTTAAAAAACAACATGCATCAGGGCCTCTAGTATGGCAGTAACATAAAAAGTTGTGAACCCATTTTTTTTTCTTCATGGACTCTTCCTGTTGAACTCTCACCTCCACTGTACAGCTTTCATCTAGCTGGACCTCCCCTTTCTTCTCCTTCAGATCCTCGCTGACGTAGTACACCATGACGTCTGGCTTCAGCACAAACCAGCGCTCCTGCCAGTTTCTCCGCACATGACCCTTCTTCAGCATGTAACCCTGTTTCAGAAAAGGAGAAGAAGGTATGGTGTGCAAAATAATTTCAGTGACCCTTCCTCAAAACTGTGGGATGGAAATGCTCAAACTGAAAATGAATTTAACATCATGTTATTTCACTACTGAAATGACACACTTGACTATAGTAAATAACCATAGGGGCAATTCAAGACAAAAATTCTGATAAAATGTAAATTATTGATTGTAATTTAAATTCATGAAACACCACCAAACACTATTCTATTACTATTTTCACACTTAACTGGTGGTCACACAGACCTTCACTGGTAAACATCTATAAACACAATGAGTCTGTCACCTTCTTCAGCACACTGTGGTACATTTCCATGAAGACCTCATCGAGGGCCAGGCTGAAGGACTCCTTGCTGTCCACCTGCATGAAGTTGCCAGTACTTAGGTGCTCTAGGAACAGCCACACAGATATCCCTCCATGCAGAGAGAGCTCCTGGGCTAGCAGGGACTCCAGCTGCTTACCATCCCACTCCTTACTCATTGCTGCTGAGATCTTCTTCAGTAAGTACTCCAGCTACACAGAGATCATGTGTATGTGAGGGGTCAGCATTTTGAAGGTTCATAATTCAGTGCAAGGACATTGGTGAGATTCATAACAACAGCATACAGACTCTACTGAAGCTTCTTAACTCTCATTAGGACTTTTTGCAACTTTGCTGCTGGCAAAAAACATACCACAAAATAGAGTGCTCATTTGACACATATTTTAATAAGACACTGCAAAACATGCAAGTTGCAACACATGCTCAGTATTTGGTAGATCAAGAGCATGGATAATCATGAGGAAGCCAGAGGACTATACTTGCTACCCTCCTCAACTTCCTTCTCTGCAGTACTGCTTCAATATAATCACAAGTCACATGGCAGCCCTCACTTAACCACTATTTCTAGATTACACTTATAATCTTTATGCTTCTCAGATTTCAGATGAATGAGCATGACATAGTACCTCCCTATAAGGTACGAGATAAAAGTAAGAATAAAACCAAGCTAACTTGACACTTTCCGGCTTCAACAAAAGAATTAATTTACAAAAGAATGGAAAGAGTTATCAGGACAATGTCACGTTTATTAAAGTAAGAATTCTGTAAAAGTTCTAGAGCTAAATGTGCCTGTTGTATACATGAGAGCAGAATTAATAGCACTGAACTGAAATTAACACTCTGCTATTTTAAAGCTGGTGTGACATTTACAATTCTTGCTAACTTCTGCCACACACAGTCTAGCTCTTGTGTACAAACCCAGGTCACCACACCACTTAAGCTTACTGTTCTGTATGATGTTCAGCCAAAAAAGTTTTTTGATTGGTTAATATAACCTGACAATGTTTACATTTTTTTGTTGCTGATAAAAGGACAGCAACAGAGTAATTTCTATCATTTAGTTCACAAATGTGTTCTTAAAACACAACATCAAGATTCTTTGCAGATATAACCAGGTCTTATCATTAGTTTTAATATTCATGCAGTTATATCTGTCACCTCCATACAAACACATGCATGTACACACATATACACCCCCACACACACACACAGATAGATAAAGTAAAAAAAAAAATACCTCAGACAAGGTGATTATGAGTGGATAATGGTCTTCAGACAGCAGATTAAACAGGCAGAAGAGTTTGAAGCAATCTCGTTGTGAACACACACCCTGCTGAATATTGGGCTTAAAGTTCTTCTTAGCTGCCATCATCCAGCACAACTCATCAAATGTCTCCTTGTTGAACGTACCCTCAATGGCCTGGGAGCCATCATCAACCAAGGACAGACAGAGGGTCAAACCAGGTCAGCTTAATTAATAAGTAAAACCAGGGTCAGCTTTATTAATAAGCATTTTCTTTTGCCAACAGCACTCAGTCTTTTTTTATGTGTCTATCTTGTATGCTTACATTATATGCAAACAATAAGACTAACAATCAGAAATATGCTTCTTCAGTTACATATCATCAGATGCTATCAAAACATAATTTGCTATTCATGGTAGGCCAATCTAGGCATCAGAAGGGCCTTTCAAGCAACAGCAAATCTAATGTACAAGAACATTCAACATGGATTTTCACTTTGTTCTCTGTTCGTACAGTTAGTCCTGAAAGTCACGTTAATATTTTAGAAATAGCAAATACTATAATTCACAAACAGCAAAATCTGGGCGGAGACAATACTTAATCCAAATACTGGTAAAAGTGTTGCAGTCAGTTACTATGGTAAGGAAATATATAGGAGAATAACCTTTGCCAGAATGTACTTGTTTAGGTATGGCATATAGCCTTGGTTGGACACTGGCCCATTATCGTTGTCCTGGAAGTGCTCTTCCAAAGCCACGGGATCATGAGGGATATTCAGTGCTGTGTACAGATTGTGGGAGAGGACCTGTGATATAGTGAGAGAGAGAGAGAGACCTGGCATGAAACACAACACAGTAAAACACTTTTCTTGAGAAAGAAAGAGAGAAAAGACTTCAGTGGTGCTTGCAACTGTAAATGATTCTGTTGTCACATAACTTCCCATAGCATCTCTTGCCCGTGTTGGACCACTGTATAGACAGACTAGTGTTTATTGATGTGTCACAAGACCTAGTTTTAACAACTTATCTGTCGGCTGACATGTGGTTTCCATAAAAACAGGACTGTGAAGAGGTGAGATGTCACATATTTGAAAAGAAAAACAAGCTCACCACCACCACATTGGTAGTAACAAAAAGAATTCTCTTCTTTATGAGTGTAGAGAGAAAGACGTGATCTCTCACACAGCATGTCTGGACCTTTACTACATGTTGTTACAAAACCTTAACCAATTGGCCTCGGGCAAACGTGTTACAACATGAAGTTACCTCAAAAAAAAAAGATAAGTTATTTTCAAAGAGGTCTGTGTTTTAAAGTCACCCAGTACTAAAGTATTTTGAAGGGCAACAAGGAAGCATGTAAAGGTCACCACACACTTCGAATGTCCAAATAAACCTACATGAATTAAAATGGTGAATTACACCCTCACAATATTCTAAACTTCATCCATTTCTAAAATAGCTGTCTGTGAATTAATAGCCTAACGCTCTTCACAAAAATAACCACATAAGTGCATTTAGAATTACTTATCAAACACACTATGCAGACAGTGAGAGAGAAGGCTAGGCTTATTTCAAGACAACAGTGAGAAGTTTTACCTTTAGTTGCGACTTGGACACTTTTCCGCTGTGTTCCGCTTCCAGTGAGGTGAACGCATACCAGATGGACTTCAACAATTCGGATTTTAAATCCATGACGGAAATGAGAGTGACATTACTGTAGTAATACAAGTAGAGGAAAGGTTACTTTAGCGCTGTGAGGTCCGCTGGTACTGGTTTACAGAGAGGACGAATGCCCTACTACAGCGGGGCGCGGTTTTGTAACACTCACGTTAGCTTTCACCTCTGAGTTATGGCTTCCGGGGAGCTCTGTGAAAAGTATTCATCTCGTAATATACAATCTCCGGACATGGATAACATTATAACAATTAGATAATTACTAACAGTAGGTTAGAGAGCGGTTATATGAATCAGTTATATAAATAAGTGAAAATATATTCACTGAAAATATAATTATTTAAAAATCTCCATCATGCCTAATGATATACATTGTTGATAGGTCGAGCTAAAGATATGTCAAAGTCCACTCAGCTCAAATATATGGGATAAACTGGAATGAACGAGTGTCTGGCATGTTGTTCAACTTCAAAGCTGCTTTAGGCTGGAATAAATACATTTCTACATTTACCTGGGGAAATGTTAATTAATGTATTTTTACAAAACTGCCTAACCCTAACCCTAGCCAAAAAAAAAATGTAATTCTGTAATTTTTTGTTTTTGAATAAAACGATCTTCAATTTACTGCTACACACTGAACGCAAAAACACCTGTTATGCCTAAATTAAACGAATAGAAGATCACAAAGGTATTTAACTGAACAACAACAAATGAATGCAGATACACTTTCTGCTTGCTGCTAACACATGGTGGCATATTTAAATGTAGGCATTTTTTAACACAACACCAGCAGGAGAACTGACGAGATAATTTCAGCACTCATGAAATGCATAGGAACATGTAGATTAGATGGTAACTAGGCAGAAGAGGGGTTTACCATTCATAGCTGAAGTTTCAAATTATGGTTAGGATTATGGTTTGAATAACTTAGGTAAAAGTTAAATGACACACTAAGGTCTAAGGAAATTCAGTAGATTCAGTAGATGGTGCTATAGTACAGGAGTGTCTTCAACAATACATCTACATGGAGAAATGCTCTTTCAACGTGCAGCTGGGCCATGGGGCACTGGACTAAAGTTCTAAATGCTTTATTTAAAGGTTTAACATATTAGGCAGGTTGATTGGTTAGCTGAAGAACATGTACACTCATGTATGAACACATTGGCTTTATTAATGGAATGCATTCATTAGATGTTATAATGTATATATTCCTGTATATATTCTCACAATCAAGCATTGCTTGAAAACATCAGGTGGTGTTGAAAAACAGGATGAAAGCAGCACTCTGAAGTCTTTTCATGGAAAGTAAGAATTCCAGTTTTAGAAACATAGATATTGGAACACTTCTGAGTTCTGAAATCTGAAAAAATCAGCAGGAAAGCAGATAAGGTGTGCAGCTGTTACATAGGGGAATGAATGAGCATAATAACTGAATTACTAGTTAGTTTAGTTTTGTTGTGTTGATAACGTAAAGCAGTAGTAAAAAAAAAAAATCTAATATTGCAAAGCTACATTGTAATAAATTGTATACTGATACATTTCAAGCACAGTTTTACAGGTTAATATGTTTATAGTTTTATAGGTTTAATAGGTTAATATTAGTTAGTGATATTGTTTACCTGATATTGTATACTCTTCCACCTCATCTGAAGGGAATGTAAAACAAAGATTGGGTTCATGGTCTTTATAAAGCTCATTCCTTTACTGTTTGAAATTCTTTTGGTTTTAATTAAGTGATTAAAGTATCCAGTTTTGAAAAATGACCCACTTGATCTGAATTTATCCATTGTATGATAACTTCAAAGCAGGCGCACATGGGTTACACTATCCATAGCTATTTGTATTACAATTTCCATGTAAACATTTCTGCCTACAGATGGCGCCTCCTTTGTATCACTGTTTGTAACTGTTCCAACTTGCAGTGAAATGCATGCAGCATATGTTACATAACTCTGTCTTACAGAGAAGATCCTGTTCTAGAATCAAATTAGTCTGTTTACAGTAACGAGTTCTTTTAAAACGTGATTGGCTCATATATATATAAAAAATACCACCCTGGAACACAGAGCCCTTGTGCCAATATGATCACAGACTGTTGAAGAGGTCAGCATAACGCATGTTATTGAATTGCCCAGTACAGATACATCCTAATGTGGTGGCTAGAACTTGGTTCCTTTAGCCCTTTATTTAGAGCCATGTTCATTAGCCTGAACTGTGCTGTAGATGATACCAAAAACATACATGCATAGAATATAGAAACATAGTAATTCTCTCCTAGGGAGGAGATGTTTGTACATATTTGTGTTATTCCCATAAGAAAGAGTCTATAAACCAGCAAACTAGCTAAAAAAGGTGGTATAACCATAATTAATAATATAGTTTTCATGTTTATTTAAACTACCAGAATTATGGACCCTGGGAAAAATTGGACTTAGCACACAAAGTACAATTAGTTATTATCATTATACACTGTAGGCATCATCATTATGTATCATTATTTATTTTTAAATATTTATTTTATCATTTAGTAACATTTTTGTAATGTTTTTGAACAAAATTAATTTATAAAATAATTCCTTTCTTGGTAGCTCCAGATAGCTCCCAATCATTCTGTGTATAGTTTGTGGTGGAAACTGTACTTTCAGTGAAAATTGGCTGTAGTCAGTAAAAACAAGTACTAAGAAATGACCATACCCACATATCATGACATACCCACATAGCAGGCTGTGTTGACAAATTGCCCAATTATTGTGGCTTTGTCATGTTCCCATTTTCAGTTTTTGGAACACTGATACCACATTCTATTGGAATTCTGAGATTTTATGTTGTCATGAGGTAGATTTATACCAATTTCAGAGTTTCCGAAAAATAAGTGTTATATATTAGAGGACCTTCACAAAATCTTTATGTCATTTGAACACACCAAAAAAAAAACTGCATATATAAAACCAAATGCATTAGTGAAGAAATATACCTGGCACCTTTACTTTAGTAGGTAGCATACACCTATTAGTACATTTTACACAATTACAGACGGCAGCAGGACTGACTGCTGCAGGTATTTCTAGTCAATAATGGTTCTAATAAAGTTTGTGGTGAGTGTATGTAAATGGAACTCTTACTTTTGTGACATTCTAACCACACCAGTCTTATTTTCAGATTATTCATTATTGCTTGGTATGAGGGCCAGACAATGGAAAAATGCTGTATTATTACAGCTTGTATCACTGTTTGTGTTTAAGCACTTCCTTATTGGAACAGCTTACCCAAAAACATAAGCTGCTTTAAAAATAGAATTACAGAACAAAACACACATACTAGAACACTGTCCCAAACACAGGCAGCTCTGCAAGTCATCCTACTAGGAAACTATGGTAGAAAACTCAAACTATTATTGCTTAACAATAAGGAATGAACACCAGACAGTCAAATACCTTACCAACATCATTCAAAATAGTGTCTATGTACTTCTGTATAGTTCCTGCTTGTATACTGTTGATGTTGTCCGAAACTTGATAAATTTCTTTATAATTATGAGCTAAAATTTTATTTGACATTAGCCTATATTAGAACCTTATCGTGCTGATGATAGCAGCATTGAGCTTTCTTTGATACAGTGATAGAAAACACGCGAACACACCAATGCTCAGCTTTTACAAGTGAATTATCTTTCCTACGCCAAAAGTACATTCACATCCTCAGCTGGTATAACTGTACACTTTTGAAATACAACCCGGCATAAGCAACATGTAAAAGCAGTGGTACTTTGTCTAGTCAATTATATGTAAAAATCATACATCATACATAGGGTTAAAGACCCAAAGAGTGATGCTGGGTAACAGGTACCATAGTGCTACCCTCTCAAAATGTCACCTGCATTACATCCATGATACGCCTCCCACATGTCAGCATGCTTATAAATAAACGTAAAAGACAGGAATGTCGGTCTTGCTCGGAGAGAGAGAAAAAGAAGAAGAAGTAAAAGAAGAAGAAGAAGAAGAAGAAAAAGAGGAAGAGGAGGAGGACGAGAAGCTGCAAATAGCATGTTAAACTAAAAAGTATGCCAAGTCATGGGTAATCTACATTTATTCTCAGCAATTTCAAACTGATGTGAGAAGCTCAAACTTAAAAGTTTAGGTAAGATTTATGCATTTTTAAAAATGATGATAAAATGTTTCAACTGTAATTCATAATAATGATTAATGTGCAGTGTATTATGATCAACATGCAGTCACAAAAACAGAAATACAAGAATGCAAGTGGCTTAGGAGGAACATGCACAGCCAGATGCTACTCACAGGGTCGCTGACTTAGGCTCTGATCTGGCTACTACTGTACATTCTTCTAAAGGAGTGGTTGTTGCTTTTTTACTGTTATTCACAATACAAACATCCTTATTCAGGGAGATGTTTTGTGTTCTACTCCATTGTTTTCTTCATCTCAGAGGGAGTTTCTTATATTTGTGCAATTTACTTAATACAGACCTGGGAGAAGGATTGTTTACTGACCAGGGAGGGACTGGTATAAAAAGACATTTTATTTGATTTATTTTCACGTTTGTCTATTTGTGCAGATTTTGAGCATTTCTTTTAATTACAATTACACTTTCATACATTCCATGGATAGCATGCTAAGATGGATCTGATATCAGCGTTAAATAAATGTAAAATCTATGCACCAGCTTAAACGTATATCATGAAAGCTCCAGTCCATTCTGCCCACCTGCGGAAAGAGCTGTGACCTGGCTGGATATTTCATAGCAGGGACTCACCACTAACATGAAAAGGTATGACATCAAATCTTAGGTTATCATCCACGATGGATGTCCAGAACCAATACTGTGTGTCACGACCCATTTACTCCATACGTGCTTTTGAGCATGTTAATGAGAGACAAATACGAGAGACCAAGAGCCTTAAAGAGAAAGTCAGCAGTTGCTGCAGGTGAGAATTTTTAAAATCCCTATGTTACTCAATATATACATAATAAATAATATAATTATTTCATTTAACTTAATTTAGAGAAAAGACAAAAAAAGCATTTTTTTTTTGCTGCTGCACATCACAGCAGTGTATGTGTGAACATTTGCAGACCTGCTTTGCTCATTACAGGTGCTCGCCTAAACGGATATGGAATATAACTAAGATGTTTTTCCCAGTACTTGACTGGTTTCCGAAATATCAAATCAAACCGTGGCTTCCTGGTGACATCGTAGCTGGAATCACAACTGGAATGGTGTGCGCCTTACAAGGTTAGCATCACTTAGTGAATAAATACAATAAATGACATCTGTCTTTATTGCATTGCAGAAAAAAAAAAAACATTAACATTTCCTGTTCTTTTTCACAGGCTTGGCTTACTCTCTTCTGGTGAATGTTGATCCAGTATATGGACTTTATGCGGCTTTCTTCCCAATCCTCACGTATTTCATTCTAGGCACCTCCAGACATCTCTCTGTAGGTAGGCTTCATCTCTCCCCTGGATTGTCCTGCATTCAAGAAGGCTGATATTCTTGCATGCTACTTCTAAGAACGATCGGTGCATTTGAAATGACGGAAGATGGATGAGCCCCTGTCTCTTCTCTGCCTGATCCTGCCCAGGTCCATTTCCGGTCACGTGTCTGATGGTTGGGTCTGTGGTGTTATCGCTTGCACCTGATTCTGATTTCATGCAACCGGCAAACACGACGGGTGTGAACGGTACAGCACCGCTGGTGTTGAATGTAGCAGCGAGGAACAGCCACAGACTTACGATAGCCGCCTCCATGACTGTGCTGATTGGACTGTTTCAAGTACGGCTTCTTTTTAAGAAATCGAATCCATAATGCAGAGACAAACAAACCTGTTTCTGAATCTAATGTTGCTTAATGGTTTAATTATGATTTATTATTAATTGTACATTGAATGACTTCCAGAAATTAGATGAAGCAGCATAATTAAAAAATGTAAACAGCACCTCTACAACAAGGATTATTCAGATTAAATGTAAACATCACCCCTACAACAAGGATTATTCAGATTAAATGGAGGAACTGAGGGACCTTTCCTTTGATTTGAAATGTAAGGTTAGGCTGTTATTGAAGTGCTATGTCCCTTTATGATTAAACAATTGTTCATATGCTTTCTGTTTCCCAGTTTGGTATGGGTGTGGTCCAGGTGGGATTCCTAGTGCGCTACCTGTCTGACCCCCTGGTGGGAGGTTTTACAACAGCAGCAGCTTTGCAAGTAGTTGTCTCCCAGCTCAAAATAATCTTTAATGTTCCCGTTGGCAACTACAATGGCGTCCTGTCTCTCTTTTATGTGAGTTTGTGGCATCACATGCACCATCACCAATTAATTTTAGGCACTTTTTTAAGATTATTGGGTGTTGGTGTCTTGAACAAATGCTCATGTTATTCAGATCTCACTCCTTAAAAGGTTACATTATAGACTGACTTTTTCATAGTGAAAAATGTCTCATTATGCTAGAGCTCAGAAATAGTCTGTCAAACTATCTCTGAGAAAAAAATCATTGTGTTAACGTGTGATTTAATAGTGAAAAGGTGATCCAACAATGTATTCAAACAACAGTCCAAAGTCAAAACCAGAACAGTGACATTTCCAGAGGGACATCAAGCACAAAGTAAAAAAAATCAAAAGGACATTCTCCAAAAACAGAGCTGATAAAATGCCAAAGAACAGTTAGAAAGCAGGAGAGGACAAAACACTATAGACCTGTCCAATACACACTGAATTAACAGCAAATACCTTGCACTGAAAAGACAGAAATAGATACAAACGGGGTAACAAGGAACAGGTGAAAACAAATATTATTCCTGGAAGAACAAACATGAGACAACTATAGGGTTGTGTAATGGTTGAGTGCGGAGGTCCACCTGACTGCCCTGGGGATTCTGGGAAGTGTAGTGTGGTTCAGACCAGCTTACAGGATCTTTAAAGTTATTGCGTTCCATTAATTAATTTGTATATAAGCAACAGTATAATTAATGACTACTCTAAGTTTAGTGCACCAACCAGAGACACGATAGCTTCTAATAAACATGCTTTTTATTTTACCATGCCATAAAATAATATTTACATTTTGAGAAACTGTTGTACTGATTGCAGTTAATGAAATTTCTTTTTAGACTGTTGGTGACGTTTTTAAAAACATTAAGCAAACCAACATGGTGGATCTGATTGCCGCAGTGCTGACCATCATTGTGGTGATGATTGTAAAAGAGATAAATGCCAGATTTCAGAAAAAGCTTCCTGTGCCTATCCCCATTGAAGTTTTCGTGGTATGTATCTGCTTTATTCTACTGTTCGATGTTATACTTACTTACCTCTTGACATATGAAGAAAATATTATACCAGTAACTTGCCTTAACAAGTTGTAAGGTAGCCATAAGATATAGAATGGTTTCTCACACTCTAGATGGGCTGTCTTTGTTCTTAACAGACCATCATTGATGCAGGAGTATCTTATGCACTGGACCTTAGCACCCGTTATGGTGCTGGCATTGTCCGCACTATCCCTAGAGGGTAAGAGCACTTCATGTGGTATAATATGTGTCAACAGGGCATGAGGAATATAAATGTTACTTAAAGGCAGAAAGTGTCCTCAAACCATGTTTTTAACAAAATGTTTGTGTTTTGTTGTCTTATTGCTAATGCAAAATTCAAGCCAGACCTGTGGCCTGGCTGGTCATTATAATGTGTGTGTGTGTGTGTTTGTGTCTAACAGGTTTATTCCACCTCAGGCCCCAGATGTATCACTCTTTAGCACAATTGCGGGTTCCAGTTTCTCCACAGGAGTGGTGTCTTATGCCATAGCAATATCAGTTGCTAAAGTCTATGCAGCTAAACATGACCTCACAGTTGATGGAAATCAGGTACATGTGCATGGACAGGAATGAATACTACCTGTAAAATCAAACTAACAGAAACTTGCTTTCTTCGTGATGTACTTGAAGGAGTGCACCTTATCAAGGTCACTGCCACCAGCTAAAATGTAGATAAAAAAGGCTTGTACTCCATTTATCTCTGAAACCTTGGAATGCTGATCAAAGAAATGGAGCACACCATCACATTCTGCCAGTGTCAAACTGACTTCTCCCCCCTGTCCTACAGGAGCTCTTAGCATTTGGTATCAGCAACATTTTCTGTGGGGCTTTCTCAGGCTTTGTAGCCACCACTGCACTCTCACGCACAGCAATACAGGAGAGCACAGGGGGGAAGACTCAGGTACACACAAACACATACACACACACACACACACATACACTCTATGTAGCCTCTGCAGTGCTGTGTGTTCTCAGCGCTGAGTCTGATGCTTTTGCAGGTGGCAGGGCTAATCTCAGCTTTCCTGGTGCTCATAGTGATTGTAGCTCTTGGGCCTCTTCTCCAGCCACTACAGAAGGTTTGTAAAAGTGCTTCAGAATATGAATTGAATTCCACAAGTCCATACAATATCTCCAAATGAGAGGTCATTTATGGCCAGTCTTTACAATAAACAGGGAACACATACAATAACAAACACCAAACAAAAACATAGTGGTCAAATGTTATCATTGGTATTTAAACTATAGGCACAAAAAGCTAAATAATTTAATGTGCAAATAACTGTAATGGAAATGTAACAACCTGCTGAAAACCTACCGTGTCTGTTCCAATCTGTAAAACGCCAAATAATATAAACTGCTACAGTTATGCAACTAAACACCATCTCTTCTGTTCTCCCTCTTGGCCTTCCAGTCAGTGCTGGGGGCCATTGTTGTCGCTAACCTGAAAGGCATGTTCATGCAGGTGCATGATGTTCCCATACTATGGAGGAAGAACAAGGCTGATTGCGTAAGGCATCGTTACCTTCCAGACACAAAACAGTAGGCATAACAAGCCAGACAGTGAATTTAATGTTCATCAATGTACATGTATCAATGTATATGTAATGTTTCATCAATGTACATGTATTCAGTGTCAGTCGGTGTCTTGAAGATTCAGCTGGTCTAGTAAACATGCGGTTTTGGTGAAGGAGAACAACCTTGAGTTGTTTTATATGTTGCACTATATGTACCGTTAGTAATGTATGTAACGAGTTGCTGATGATATCCTTATTTTCTTACAGTTCATCTGGGTTTTTACATGCATCTGCTGTATTGTTCTGGGGCTGGATATAGGTTTGCTTGCTGGTGTAGTGTTTGAACTAGGCACGGTGGTAATCAGAACACAGTTGTGAGTATCCTTGACAACTATAAATGCCATTTTATGACCTACAAAAACCCAGAATGCAACATTCTACTGATATATATTACTAAATAGTATTTTTCAAAACAGTGAGATCAAGTAAATAATAAATGTATCAGTCATGTTTTCCCTGCATGATGAAAACTGTGTTCATCATCTCATCATTTCTTCTAGCCCCAGCTGTGCATCCCTTGGAAATATACCCAGCACAGACATCTACAAGAACATGAAGGACTACAAAGCTGTAAGAAAAACAGGAATAGTAGCTCATTTTTAGTTAGAACCAATGCTTCTTTTGAATGTTTTTTATTTCAGTGACCCCAATTTAGTAAGATGTTTCTTTGTACTCTCAATGATAGAATGATATATTTTCCCTTATTCTCTTTCCTTTCAGATTACTGAGTTTCCTGGAATAAAGATTTTCAAATGCACTGCACCTATATATTTTGCCAACATTGATTACCTAAAAGACAGAATAAGAAGTAAAGTGAGTTGAGCTTGATCTAAAATAACGACAAATGTCATTATATGAATTGTACATGTGATAATGATGTTATCTTTCTTCCTGTCGACAGGTGGGATTTGATGCAGTGCAGGTATTTAAGAAAAGGAACAAAGCATTAAAGAAGATCCACAAACTAATTAAATCGGGGAAGCTGAAAGTCACACAGGTACACAAACAACCACACAGCACATTGGATGCCACAGTATCACATTTACAAGTATTTACTTTCCATTCAAATGACTTAAATCCAATTATTTGATTTGATAAAACTTTCAACAAACTAATTTAAGCCATAATTTCCCCAGAACATATACACATAACATAGGTCTAATGTTCTGACCGCTAAAACTAAAATTCACTCAAAATTACTCAAAAAATGATTACACTCACAAAATGATTGAGTGCAATCCTGTGTAACCTGTAATTTAAACAGGTTTTTTTCTCCCCAACTATCCTAATGTCTGCTGCAGAATGGGCTAGTGCCATTGGAGCCTTTGGGGGTGGACAATGAAGCTTTTGAACAGGACCCTGAACAGGTGGAGCAGGACGTGGAGGGTGGAGCATCTTCCAACAGAGAAGTGGAGGTGCAAGTAGACTGGACCTCTGTGCTGCCTGTCAATGTGACTGTACCCAAAGTCAACATCCACAGCTTGGTGATGGACTTCTCTGCTGTCTCCTTCCTGGATGTGATGGCTGCAAAGTCCCTCAAATTGGTACTTTCCTCATTCCAGAATGAACTGTTCTCTGTTTAGATAAATATTTATTTATCTTTAATGGGACAAGAGATGGATTAAAACAAGCTATATAAACTTAAAAGGTTTTGAATGGAAGCATTTAAGCATGAAAAACAGATTATGGTATTTTGAAGACTTATGCAAACTTTGCAATAATCACAACAAAAAAAGATTTCTAGGAATTGCATGTGAACTGAAATGGTAATAGAATAATTCACGGTACGGTAATTGTTTATAGTAACCGATCTATCATACCTCTGTCAGTTCTTGATTCTTTGTCTGTTTGCATTCTTGACAGATTATAAAGGAATTTATACGCATTGGAGTCAGTGTCTATATTGCAGGCTGTGATGGTATGGCTTGTATCATAACACACATAGTGTCAATGATTTGTACAGAATAGCAAACCTCTCTTTTGAAAGCCAAAGTATTTTACATTTTGTACTGTTCCTTATTTTAAAATACCGTAATCTTAAAAGACAAGATCACAGTAACTGAGCTAAAATAAATTCCTAAACAAGAATTACAATAAAATCTTTTTTTTACAGTAACAATTACAAGACCTTTCATAGACCTACACTTTCAGATAGAACAGAAGAATATACATTACCCTGAGTTTCTGGGTTCTTCATTAACTCTTTGTGTTACAGATGAGATTATAATGAAGATGGAGGCCATGGGTTTCTTCGATGAGGTGGTGAACCGAGGCATATTGTTCCTCTCGGTTCACGATGCCATTCTATACATCAAAATGGAAACCAGTGACAATTTAGATGATCCAATGGCAGATAAGGTATGTCATACAGTCTTGGCAGCTCTGCCCCCCTCCCCCAACCTGTGAGTTAATGCCATTGTATGTAAATAAAGGAAATTAATAACTAGAATTTCTTAGAATAACAACATTGATTAAAAATTTTATTGAAAAACGATTGGCTGGAATTCAGACTCGAATATTTATGTTGGACATCAATGACAACGGTGTAGCAGGTGAATCCTGGTGCTGTCATTTGAAAAACCAAAGACCTTTAGTGAGAGATGATGCCCTCACCTACCCTCATTTTAACCCACAACTATTTGGTGGTTGCGTAAATATAGCACATGAGAAATGTTTCCACACAAACTATACTAGATGATCAACAAGAAATATCTTGCTGTGAATTCATAAGATGACAAGAATCCAGGATCAGTTTCCATGTAGCATTACTGCCCGATTATGTTTTGTCAACAGATTAGACCAAGAATTTAATTTTTCCATTTGAATCTTTTCATAATTCATTAAAAACCACAAAAATATTATTGTTACAAGCCTGCTATTAACGCTGTGATGATTAAATATTTATTACAGAAACCATCAATCAGTGGAAAACAGGGTATTCAGAGGGAGGCAAAAGGCAGAATAAAAAAGAAAAATATAATACAAAATAATAAAAAAGGAAAATATAATACAAGCAGCAAATAACCATCTCTCTTATGTTCAGATTTCACAGATGCAGGATGACAAAGAGCCGCCACCTTTCATTGAAGATGATGACCTGCTTGAGACCTACAATAACCAGCACTTGGTAAAATCTCCTTGAATCATTCTTGTTACAGTGTTTAACGAATATGTTCATGCGTTCACTATTTAACATAACAACCTACCAATATTTAACCAAATAAAAAAGTAATACCACTCATGCTATTGATAGTAAGATTTCACTTGGTTTTAGATTCTAAATTTGATTTTAGTACAACTAGCCTTTCCTGTTTAACATCTCTTGTTTAATTTTTAGGCTATCCATGGGCTCTCAAGCTGAGCCCAAACCACCCCACTTTTCATGGACCTGTTAAAAAGGCAACAGTGTCTTCCTACGGAGTGTAAATGGGCAATACCTTTTTCTTTAGACAATTCTTAGACAACACAGCCTGAGTGAGCTTGGTTATTTTCTAAAGTTATGGAACACTGTATACACAAAATGTGTAGAACATGGTTTTCTGAATTTTCAGGTCACTGTTTATTTTAACCATGGAGTTGAAGGGAAAATCTTCATTACTAGTGTTCTAAATTTAGTCTGACATGAGTTTTGATGTGCCTAGGCTATTTGTTATTGTTTAAATAATTATGGGAGCCCTCAGGGCATTAACATTTAAGACATTTAAAATGTATAAATAGCCTATATATAAGACAACTCAAATATTTTACATATTATAAGACACATCAATATGGATAAATAATTTCAGATATAATTTCTTTCCCACATAATACACAATGTAATAGCATTCATTCAACCACACCTCCAGGAACTTTAACTTTACTAAACATAACTCATGATATGAGACCATATTAATCTGAGGTATTAAGTCATTTAGTTTGTACTTCTCAGCTGTTTTTCGGGGCTCCATAAGCCTTCATTTTAGGAGTCTGAAATTTTCAAGCAAGCCCAAACAGGTTTCCGTAATTAATTCCTTTATGTGTATTTCCTTTTAATTTGTGTCCTTCTGAATAGAGTTCCACTCATTTTGATATTCTTACAGTTCTGAGGTTACGGTTTTTAAACTTTTGCCTGTTTTTTTCCAGGAGCGTTAAATATCTGGCATAAACACCTTTGTGGTTTTGATCACTTTTCATCCCTCCATCTTTGTAGGATATCTTTCAAAAGTACGATGTTTTCAAGATAGTAAAACCAAAGCTGATTTCAATTCAACAAAAGCACTTGTGTTTAAAAATTCAATAATAAAATAATAATTATTAAATAAAATAATAATTATTATACTGTATAAAAACTATTGCTGAGTTTATGTATATTAGCTGTCTTTTTGTATATTAGAACTATACTACAATGCAAGATTAATGTATTAAATGTTCTTTTTCTGTTATCAGTATTTACTAGAATCATAATCAAATATGCCTGTAAATACTTTCTGGTAACTAAAAAAAGCCAAGGTAACATTAACAATGACCAACAATTGTCATACAAACAGATAGGGCTTATAAAGAAAAGAACATAATAACACAGAGATGGTTCAAATATTCAAGCAAAATACCCAAATATACACCATCTGATGCACCACCTGAGTGGGGCCTGGCAGTAACCCAAAAAATGTGAATCAGAAATCAAAACTTACAAAAGCCATGTGCAGTGGCATCACAGACTGACGGAGGCAGCTGGTGAGGTTGGGGGTCTCCATCACAACATCAAGAAAGAAACATTATTTCACTACCATAAATTTCTTCAAACACTAGAATGTTTCAGTGCATTAGTTTCAGTTTTTTACAATGCTACAACACTAAGACTAATAAACTGAAGAAGGATTCAAATGCGATGCATCCTGTGTTATAAATAGGATTAAGAGCAAGTGGTAAATTTAAATGTAGTTAAATGTATATAGACAGGTTCCTATGTTTTAAATATTTAATTTTACTGAGGACCACAATAGCTTAGATGCATAGATGCCTGCCTCACTAATGTTTGGCTATTTACTAGGACTTATTCCTCATTACTATCTATGGGACTCCACCCTTTACTTGATATAGCACTGCCGGAAATATGTAATAGTGTGTCTTCAAATAAATGCATGTAAATCAAACTTAGCACTGTGACCAATAAAGTTCTATCTATCTCTCTCTATATATATTTATTATTTTGATTGTCCTGTTTAAGCTGTGCTGTACAGATATATTGGTCCATTTATTTAGAATAGGATACAATGATTAAACAGATTTTACTCTGCATGTCAGTTTTATTTAATTAAAATACATGCATTATAATTCTCTGATACAACCACTGTAAAACAGAGTATTTAATTTCTTACCCAATTGTTTTAGGCCAAGGATTTATGCAGATAAATTCAGCAATCAGATTGTGTTATTTGATTCATGGCCAAGTTCCTTTTGGACTGAGATAAAAGTTCAAACTGCTCAGTCAAGGGGAACAAGGAGTGAACCGTTGCTTGGTGCTGTATGCCTGTCCATCTTTAAAGCTGCCTCAGACCTGAAAGCATTTCCAGACCTGTTCAATTGTTAGGGGAAATATTCTCTTGTATCCTGGACTGGATTGAAACTAGTTATGTTTACACAGTTACATGTACTTTTGCTGTTTTTAATATTTGAATATTTTCAAATCATAATTCAGATAATAATAATTCAAATAATAATTTTATTATTTATTTTAAGCCAAGATTAACAAAAAAAAGCAGAACAAAAGAACAGCAACTTTCATAGATAGCAACAGTTCTATAGACCTAGAATTGCTCAGTACTTGAAAAGTTTTATTTAAAAAATCTCTATTTCCACTGTGTCCTACAAAACTTCTAAAACCAAAAGTCACACTAGGGGGAGACAAAAATGTGAGTTAAAAAAGTTGCATTATCCTCCACAGTACTACATATCCATTATGCCATCACACAGTCCAGTATTTAAGCTTTCAAAAGAAAATCACATAAAACAGTGAAAATGCATTCACTAAAAGGAATGTGTTTTATCTGTTAAAGCAAAAGAAAGATAATAGAAATAGAAATAAGAATAGAAATAGAAATAGAAAATGTGTGAGTATGCGTGGTAGGTGTGGTGGGTAGGTAGAACCGGGATGAACTTTTCACATTTAAACACATTAAACATTTTAATATTTTAAAATAGAGTAGACTGTAAAAGAATGTCAACAGAGATACTGAGAATTTGTGTCTATGGAAAATAGGGAGGGGGTGATAGCTAAGAGTCAAACTAATGCCCCAGCTCTCTGTGGATACAGCAATATTACAGCAGGCAAGCTTTTTTTGTAATCATGCCTTAAGACAACATCATGACAAAACAGCTAACCCTCTCTTTTCCATCTACATGTTCTGCTGGAGACATTCAAGTAAACAAGAACTACACACTTTTGCTTTTGGGCTATCTGACCTAGTTGGACCCCATTTGTAATGGGACTGTTACTGAAACCAAATGAATTGAATAGAGGTTTCTCCATGGAGGCAATTCTTGGAATAAAACTCAAAACACAGTATCTGATTTAACACAGCACAAGATAACAGAACTCAACATGTAAAGATAAATGTATAAAAAAGTTGAAATAGAGGTGAGACAATGGAAATTTTAGTAAATAAATAAATAAATCAAAATAAATAAACAAGATGAAAGAAATATGTTAATTAAATGTAATAAATAAGTTAATAAATTATAATAAAAACAGTGAGTAAATGAATAGCTTACTTTTTGGTTTAATGGCTGATTAAATTTTGTAGTATTCTTCTGTTCTGCCCACTAATTTTCATTAGATTTCTGACACTACCTGTCTCATTAATTATCTGATTAATTTTCCTGCTCTTGTTAACGTAAGCACCTACACTGAGACAGTTAACCGTACCATAAACATAAACTCTGTCTGTTTCTTTCTCTCCCTCTCTCTCTCTCTCTCTCTCACACACACACACACACACACAGTCTGTCAACAACACACACACACACACACACACACACACACACACACACACACAAACACACACACACACACACACATAACAAAAGCACCACTGTGCACAACCTTAGGCACACTGTTAACCAACATTCCCACATTTTCTAACTGAGATACACACACTTTCTCCCATGATGCTGAGCAATAGTCACAGTTGGGAAGGTGCATTCTGTGGACCACTGATGTCATTTCCTCTAAGCTTCCCACAGGTCCACTCCACCTCCGACAGCCCTGCTCTGCTTATAACCCCCAAAGAGTGCAATTCAGGTCTCACTCTCACAAACACAGGCAGAAAGGGGGAAATAAGGGGTGCAGAGAAATCAGCCTACAAATTCAACATCAACTTCAACAGTACTGATTGCTTGGAGGAATGAATGTAATTTAAGTAATGGGAGGTCTGTTTTCCCCCTCATACTTTTGATCTGATATCAGACTACAAACAAGGATGGACAGGTAAGTTCCAAAATTTATAAAACAGGATTTTGTAGGAAGATCAACAGCAACAATAATGTATCCATACAACCAAAAATATATTATAAGTCAAGTAAGTAACAAAGGCAGAAGCTGGTTTTGGAGGTGCATGTTTTGGTCTAGCAGACACAGTGGGAAAGCGATGAATTCAGTCGTGCAAGTTGTTTCTTAGGACTTCGGGTTCTGATCTGGTGTTTTCTGAACATTGAGAGGAAGCGTTCCTGCTTTACTCTGGATACAATCCCTGTATTCAGGGTGCTGCTCTCCCTTCTTTACCTTCCTTAGCTAAGATGGGTTTCTTATATCATAGGTGCAGATTGCTCAGACATGGGAGAGTGGTTCCATATTGACCAGGGAAAAACTGGTGTAGAAAGGAACAAGACATGGGGGTAGGAGGGGAGAGTAGTGAATGGTGGTCCAAGTACACTGGGTTGTCTTTTGACCTCTTGCAGTCCTCAGATGTTGCATAAATTCTGATAAAATAAACTAGTCTGTAGCTGACACTATCTGTCTGTCTATCTGACTATCTGTCTGTCTATCTATCTATCTGTCTGTCTGTTTTAGCTATTATAGTTAGCTATTGTTCTAATTCGAACTTAACTAGGGAAAGGTAAGTTCGTATTAATCACTTAGGTGCATATGATCTATTCTTGGTTTAAACCTTAATTTATTAATTTGTACTAAACTATTAGGAAGATGCCTCAGTCACCATGTGGACCTGCTCACCGCTACTGTGTATCTCGTCCGCTCTACTCAAAACAAACTTTTGATGAGGAAAATAGGAGACGACCATTGGAGACCCCGAGCTTCAGAGAAAAGATTGGGATCTGTAGGTCAGTTTCTTTTGGACTTTCTAAAAAAATACAGAAGGGCCAGTCAATGTTACAATGTTCTTTTTTCCCCACTTTGTTGTGTGTGGTTTGACTTTTTAACAGCTCTTTTTCACGTGTATTTGTATGAATGCACGCTGGTGCATTACAGATGCTCTAGTGACCGAACCAAGCAAATTCTTAAAGGGCTTTTCCCGGTCACGGATTGGCTGCTCAAGTACCCAGCAAAGCTGTGGCTTCCGAGTGATATTGTATCCGGAGTCAGCACAGGATTGGTATGTTGTTTACAAGGTAAGCATCTCCCCGTGAATATAATAAATATACTCTACATATATCTGTAAGACATTTATTATTTGTCTTCCCTCCAACAGGATTAGCTTATGCCCTGCTGGTGAATGTTAGTCCAGTATATGGACTTTATGCTGCTTTCTTTCCAATCCTCACGTACTTCTTTCTTGGTACCTCTAGACATCTTTCTGTTGGTAGGTTTCTCAGTAAGTCAAAAGCCAACACTATTTCATACCTAAATGTTTCATTAGTTCCACGGAGAAGATGGTTTGAGACCTTGTTGACAAGAGTGTGCCATAAAAGAATGTAAACAAGGCATCATATTCTACTAAACCCATACAGATGTCCTGACTGGTGCCTCTGTGTTCCTTGTTTGATACTGGGCAGGTCCATTTCCAGTCACCTGTCTGATGGTGGGGTCTGTGGTGTTGACTCTCGCTCCTGATGAGGAGTTCACACTCCCTGGGAATGGGAGTGCTGTGAATGGTGCACATGTGGATTCAGAAACAATGGACTTGGATGTTAATGCAAAGGAAGCCCAAAGAATTGTAGTAGCCTCCACGATGTCTGTACTGATCGGGCTGTTTCAGGTAAGGCTTTAATTCTGTACTGTAATGCAACAATGTAAAAAAAGGAAAGAAAAAATAAATAATCTAGTTCAGGTATGTATTTAAAACAAACTACATTTACATTTACATTTACGGCATTTGGCAGACGCTCTTATCCAGAGCGACTTACAAAGTGCTTAGGGATACT
>JAOYMR010000003.1:12691905-12703175 GCA_025802075.1 Tenebrosternarchus preto
TACTCTAGAAGATAGTCTTATGGTACTGAACCTTCCTATGCAGCTAACTTGTGGCCTGAATATACAATCAAGTTACATGCAAACTACCATGCAAGGACTTCAAAAAGAATACATTTTGTACTCCAGCATCCCTTGGAATAACCTACAAAGTGAACAAGAAAGCACAGATTCTCTCTGCAAACTGCTATTAACATACACAAATAAATAAAATAAACCACATAGAGTGGGACCAAGAGTACGTTTTTTAATTTTTCTGTCAGTATCAGCTTTGCAGCATGCACTGAAGCATCTGTTGTGTGCTTCCTTTTTCATAGTTGGGAATGGGGGTGTTTCAAGTGGGCTTCCTGGTGAGATACCTGTCTGACCAGCTGGTGGGAGGATTCACCACGGCAGCTGCTTTCCATGTGCTCATCTCTCAGCTCAAAATGGTCCTGTCTGTTCCAACCCAAAGCCACTCTGGCTTCTTCTCTATTGCCTATGTGAGTTTATGACATCAGCATGAATGCCCTTTAGGAACCTGCATAAGGTTCCAACAGCCTTAAAAATGTTCATTGCTTGATTTGGATTCTGGTTCTGTTGAAATAGTCAGGGCATCCTCATAGTCGCACACATGGAAAAATGAAATGACACTCTCAATAATTTACAACAATATTCTCAAAATAAATTTGTCACTGACTGTTACCCTTTTCAGTTCATATTAAAACAAAAACATTTAAAACAATAGTTTAATTCATTGTCATGACATGGCTTCAACTACCCCATAATATATATCTGTAACATTTATAGGAACCTAAACTTCCCAAATAAGAATTAATAGGTTTCTCACATAATGTGATTTGCCTGTAGACTCTAGGTGATGTGTTTCAAAATATTAAGCAAACCAATGTGGCTGACCTGGTTGCTGGGTTACTGACTATAGTCACCGTGATGACAGTAAAAGAGGTCAACACCAAATTTCAGTATAAGATTCCAGTTCCGATTCCAGTTGAAGTGATTGTGGTATGTACCAGCTTTTACCTCAGACATAAAACATTTTTTGTATATAAACCATGATAAATTTGGTTGTGATATAGTATATCAGAATTCACCCTTTCTAAGGTAATTTCTTTATATTCTGTTTTGCAGACAGTGGTTGCTACAGGGATCTCTTATGCAGTAGATCTAAATTCCCGCTATGGTGCCAGTATTGTTCACACCATCCCAACAGGGTGAGAGCAATTCCTGTGGCATTTCCTATTTCCTGTGCAGGACTTTGGAGACACTCATGATTTTTTTAATTGACCCACTGGTATTTATGTAATTGATGGAACAATTCAGATAAACAAATGTTGCAAAACATTAATCCCAGAAAAACACTGTTTTTTTGTGAGGTAAAAGAGGGAGCAATGTTAAACATAAATGTAAAACTCAATAATTCAGTCACCATATGAGATGACTGCGTAAGGTTCACTTTTATAGGAAATTAGAATATTGTCCAAGACTTTCCATGGAAATACCTTACAAATGTGTTTATGAGTTCATGTGTGAATGTTCATGCGTTCAACAGATTTGTTCCAGCCCATCTTCCAAATATAGAGCTCTTTGGGAATATTGTGAGCTCCAGTTTTTCCACTGCATTGGTGGGATATGCGGTGTCGGTATCAGTGGCTAAAGTCTATGCAGAAAAATATGACTACAAAATTGATGGTAATCAGGTATGTGTAGAAGAACTACAATTTCTCCATGTATGACTGTATGTGTGCAAAGAATAAGTGCATGTCTTTGTGTGTTGCATAATTAGGTCTGTGTGTATGTGTGCTGCTGTACAAGGTGAAATATTTCCTGAAATCAGATACTAATCTGATAGTATCTCTTTCACAAGGTGAAAAGTTTCTGTGACGTAAAAGAGGGAGTGCATTGATTGACCTTACAAAGGTCACCAGCACTGGCCAGAACAGAGATAAAGATAAACTGATGGAAAACAGAGACTCCCTTCACTTTGAGGCTTTGGAATGCAGAGAACACAGTGTCAAACTGACTTCTCCCCCCTGTCCTACAGGAGCTCTTAGCATTTGGTATCAGCAACATTTTCTGTGGGGCTTTCTCAGGCTTTGTAGCCTCCACTGCACTCTCACGCACAGCAATACAGGAGAGCACAGGGGGGAAGACTCAGGTATACACACACGCTACCACACACACACACATACACACACACACACACAGCAATACAGGAGAGCACAGGGGGGAAGACTCAGGTATACACAGGGGATTCACAAACATTGTGATAGTCTGACATGAGAGCACAGTAGGAAAAACCCAGGTACTAAAACACACACACACACACACACACACACACACACACACACATTTGCTTTCAACATACCAAATATTACTTTATGCAGCTTTTGCAGAGTCCTGCGTTCTTATTCTGATTGTTATGTTTGCAGGTGGCTGGGTTAATATCAGCTTTGATGGTGCTTATAGTGATTCTGGCTCTTGGGCCTCTTCTCCAGCCACTACAGAAGGTTTGTAAAGTGTCCAAGACACATAGTGCCTATATTGTTATTATCATATCATATCAACAATATAAAGTCCATTAAAATGTAGAATCAACCTGATTGAAAGGCACATTAAGGCCATTAAGGGATGCAGCTCTCTTGTTAAGCCTTTCTCACAATCATGCTGTTATTGCATATCTTCATTTCTGATTTCCAGTCAGTGCTGGCTGGCATTGTCATTGCCAACCTGAAAGGTATGTTCATGCAAATCAGTGATGTGTCTGTACTTTGGAGGCAGAACAAGACAGACTGTGTGAGTAACCCAAAAATGGCACAGTCATGTGGCACATAAACATATACCAAAAACACACAAGACCAGAAAGTAGTTTGTTAATGATGTAAAAGAACCTCTATTAAATAGTATATGGCTAATTACTGTAACATTTTCAGCACATTGCACTGATGATACACTATTATAACAGCATTATATAACTTATTTTATAACTTTTAATTTTACTTTTATCCCAGTCTAGTCAGCTCCAGTTTAACCTTTTGCTAGTTGATACCTGTACTGCACCACAGTACCACCAGTCTCTCCTATGTGAAAACATCTGCTGATATATATGAAAACATCATAGCGCTGCTTAGCATAACTGGTAGTGAGCGCTAATAACTTTGCTTGCTATATGATATGTGTCCATGAGCAAGTATGTCAATAATTGTCTAGACTGCCCCCCCCCCCAGAAATGTGTCTAATCCACCTGAAATGGATAAACAGTCTATGGCATTTTCAAACCGGGTACACATAGAAATGGCTCTAATTTGGCATTAGACTACTTTAAAAATTATTTTACATGAGCAGGAACAATATTTCAAAGATGTTCTTAATATTCCAGGCTTCTCTACCATTAAGTGGAAGGCTTCTTTTAACTTTGCCAAACATGTTGTGGTTGGAATAATTCAGGAAATTACTGCGTTCTGTCACATGGTTCTTTACCTACAAAGTTTGAACACCGAAAAAAAGTTTTGAAACTTCAAAGTTAAATTACAGTTTAATCACATGTGCATTGGTATTATGGATAGATAGGCAGTTGATTTCAGAAGTATTTTCAAGGAATGTAATGAATTTTTACAATCCCACAGTGTATTTGGGTTTTTACGTGTATTGCCTGCATCGTGCTGGGGTTGGATGTGGGTTTACTGACTGGTGTAGTGTTTGAACTGGGCACTGTGGTGGTAAGGACACAATTGTAAGTAATGTTTTGGCTATTTTTTAGTTTAAATATGCATGAGAAGAGATAATATTTTAACCTTCATTTTATTTATGTGTAACTGCTTAATAATATTAGATGTATACCTTGTAGCTATGCGCAGGAAGGTAAAACCTGAAAAACTTTGGTATTTTATGTGTCAAAGAAAACTAAAACACAAGCTTTTGAATTCATGGAGATTATCAATGTATTAGCCAAGATACTGTGTGGGATCATTGCTGCCTCATACGTCACCATGTAATGATAACCTTACAGATAAAATTCCACTACTGTCTGGTTTTGTAATACAGTGACATCACATTAAGGTCAAAGTGTACGATTCTACAGGATGTCAAATAAATTTAGAGATTAGTTACCATAAAAGACCCATAAATCTTGCATAAAATTAGTTTACAGAAATACAGGCACAGCAGATGAGAGAAGGAAAATTATTTAAAACACTTACAATGCATATTTCAAATATATTGAACTTTAAAGTGACATTTACATTTTGGTGAGTTTAGTAAGTGGACAAGTGCTAAATTCTAGGGATATGCTGCCCTAGACCTTTGCTGAAATATGGACTGTTTATTGTGACATATTCAACTAATAGCCAATCACAATTCTGGATTATCCAGCATCTGATCAGGCTGAAATTTGGAAATGATTGTCAGAACATATATTTTGTCACATCTGGACAGAGTCAACAATAACACTCTGGAAAAGCTTATACTGAAATTCTGCTTGCAAGTAATTGTGTATTTTTTATGCAGCCCTGCCTGTTCATCACTTGGAAATATACCTGCCACTGACATTTACAAGAATATGAAAGACTACAAACATGTAAGAAAACAGTAACTGTAACAAACTGTCTAATTACTTAATTGCTTCATTTAACATTATTTAAAAATCAATTCTACTGTTCTGAAGGTTTATCAGTGTAAATCAAAAAACCATCATCATAAAAAAATGTTTTCTTTTCAAAATGAACATTTTGCTCTCAGATTGATGAGATTCCAGGAATAAACATTTTCAAATGTAACTCACCCATCTATTTTGCCAACATTGATTACTTCAAAGAGAAGTTAAGAGATGCTGTGAGTTGATCATTCTACTGCCATTTATCATGTTTGCCAGTAATTAATATGGACAAACAAAGGAAAGTTGGATAAGATGCAGCCACTTCTGGTATTATTCACAGTGTTACTGTTAAATATCTGTTAACAGTTTAATACTTTTCCCTGTTTTTTTGATGAATGAACAAATATGTACTTGCTGAGCATCAGGTGGGATTTGATGCAGTGCGGGTGTTTAAGAAAAGGAACAAAGCATTAAAGAAGATCCACAAACTAATTAAATCGGGGAAGCTGAAAGTCACACAGGTACACAAACAACCTCAGACCAGAGATTATAGTATTACATTTCCGTACTTAAATAAAAATTTTATTTCACCTTTACGTATTTTTAGATTTTTGGAACACAACAAATGTTTAAAAACTGAGTGAGACTGATTAGGAGGATGTTAATGTACTATGTTGTCCAAAGCTGACAGAAAGTAAAAGTTGCCACAGTGAAATCTAGTGTAATCTTACCTTTGATACAAGCCATTGATGTCTGCTGCAGAATGGGCTTGTGCCAGTGGAGCCTTTGGGGGTGGACAATGAGGTCTTTGAACAGGACCCTGAGCAGGTGGAGGGGGAATCCCAGCAGGACGTGGAGGGTGGAACATCTTCAAACAGAGAAGTGGAGGTGCAAGTAGACTGGACCTCTGTGCTGCCTGTCAATGTGACTGTACCCAAAGTCAACATCCACAGCTTGGTGATGGACTTCTCTGCTGTCTCCTTCCTGGATGTAATGGCTGCAAAGTCCCTTAAATCGGTACATCCTCATTCCAGAATGAACTATTCTCTGATTCTGTCTGGGTTGAGCATGTATTACATATAAAGGGTCATATTGAATAGAAATACCCACAGATACATACAACAGCTGGCCCATCATTTATAACACAGGTTGATTAAGTAACTTTAGTTTGTGAACAGCATATAGATATGTCCATGCAAAGTCTGATATAACGTTGCTATCAGCTGTTTATTGGTGCTGCTTTTGGCATGACTGGAACTACTTGTGCGCTATACAGTTTTCAAACACTCTTCCCAGACAATATGAAATAATTATTAACCAGCATTGTTAATTGTTTTCATTACGAAACATTACTTAAAAATGGCTTTACTGAAAGCTGTGATATACTACACATGCAAAATGTCGCATATCCACTGTTACATTTTCCACAAAATAGACAATTATACATAACAATCAATCGTTTGGTCATATGACAGATTACTCTTAGGAACAATGACAGATTGAGAAATATTCTCTAATTTTCACACTAGTATATAAAGCACGAAATGTTAAGTAACAGCATGGCCCTGTTACTAATGTTTAGCATTAAATTTATCAGATAAGAGATTGTAAAAGACAACGCTGTGTGTTGATCTACAGTGTTTTTAGATCAAAGGTACCATTCATTTTGAACTTTGTGTGTTTAGTGATATGGCTTTCGTAGTTTACCATTAGTCATTTTGCTATGTCTTTGTCCTTCACAGGTCATAAAGGAATTTATGCGCATTGGAGTTGGCGTTTGTATTGCAGGTTGTGATGGTATGGCTTGTGTTGATTTGCACACGATACAAACAACGACAAAGATAATAGACGCTCACACGGTTAAACACACACAACGAACAAGTCGCGTGCTACACATTACGATAACAAGACGCTAACAAACTCACACACAAACATGCACGCGTGCAACAAGGAAACACATACAGTACAGAAACGAACATGAACGTGCACACACGGGAGAGGGAGGAATCGAGGGCAGTGTCATAACGGACACCAGTCAACATTCATATAATCACAGGCATTCCGACAACTATATTTTTGTCTTAGTAAATTCTAAGGCACAAGGTCAATTCCGCGTATTAGCAATGATTCCCAACCATGTTAATTTATTTACTTTTAAAAATGATCATTTCAGTGGGGGGGGGTTTGTTGGTAAATAACATATTCTTAACATTATCCTTCCAGTTTTGCATCACGGCGTGTTATAAGTACCTGAGCAGCTCTTGTCGTTACAGATGAGATTGTCGGGAGAATGGAGGCCATGAGCTTCTTTGATGAGGTGATAACAAGAGGCATGCTCTTCCTCTCTGTTCATGATGCCATCCTCTTCATCAAGTTGAAAGCCTCCAGCGGGATAATACCAGATCCCATGCTAGACAAGGTAGGACATAATTAGACTAATAACTATCTTAGCTTAACTCTAGGTGAGATGTGAGCTTCACAAAATATGCTATGGTTAAAGTGTACATTAAACATTTATTAGTAATGTCTATAGATTCTTGTATTTGTTATTGTTTTAGATTATTTAGCAAACCTTGTATTTATGCGACAAAAATAAGCAATGAATTATTGCAGGAGAAAATCCTCATGTGCTTAATGTAATGCATTTGGGGATAGCTGAGATATTATTAACCTTTCAAAGATCTTTTATGCAGTGTAGCAGGAATCCTTGTAAGCAATACTGTTTTGCTGGATGACATAGATAAGAAATTTTGACACATACTGATATCACTATTTGCAAACTTACCTTGATACCTGCTACTTGATACCTGCTACATGATACCTGCGTCCAGATTTCACAAATGCACGATGGAAATGTGCTGCCTCCTCTCACTGCAGATGCTCAGCAGATTGAGACCTACGACAGCCAGCACTTGGTGAGCACTATTTCTTTTGCTCTTGGTAATGTGTTAATCAATGTCAGTTTTTTTTTAAGCCAAACCTCTCTTCATTTACAGGCTATTCGTAGACTTTCAAACTGAGCCTGAACAAATCTCTTTCGTTATTGGACCCACTGGCATTTCTCTCCTGCCACATGCTCCCAGGCTGGGCCATAAAAGTGAACAGAGACAAAAGTGGAGACTGAGCCATTTCTTCTTGCTTGGTGGTTACATAGCAAGGTGCAATTCCTGCCTCAAATGTTACTGACATTTGTTAGTTAACAACATTTGTCCCTAATGTTGAGATTCTTTGTGTCAGTAATGCTAGCTACAAATAATCTTTGCCCATACTAATCTTATCTGTTTCACACTGTTGTTTCCAAAAAAGTATGTGCAAAAATCTAGATGTAAATATTTGGCAGTTTTATAAGGAAGTAGTCTACTAATGTAGCTATATTTTCCGAAAACCTTACTGCCAGAGCATAACTTTATGAAATAAAAGTATGACCAACCTCATTTTCTATCTTTGGTACTTACTTTTATTTGACATTTTATTTTTATTTAGCATTAGGTTTATTTCACAAAAAAACTGCAATATCAACTGCAAACATGCCGTGAAAATGTCTTTCTTCTGACTGTCCTTTAATTTCCTGTTTTTTACTTACCAAGCAGACAGAGAAGTTCAGCTGTCTTTAGCTACAGCTGGCACAAACAGCACCATCTCTTTACTCTCTACTGACTAATAAATATTTTAGGTCTATGTACATATAAAGAAATAAACGTTCACTGGGATTAAAATGCACATAATTGTTGCATTCTCTTTAAGACTTACAATGTCTGGAGTGCTCTGGTAGCTTCTGATTAGTTAGAATACATATAGTAGTTTCAATGTTTGAACAAACAGGGCTATATTATGCTACAATAAAGCACTTGTGTTCCATTGACATTCTTCTGTTGGTTACTCTGAAGGTCTGCTGTGTGCCTTTCTCTCGTCACTTTTAGTAACAGTAGCTAAAGGCATTAATCACACAAGCAAACACGCACGCACACATATGCGCACACGCACACACACACACACACACACACACACACACACACACACCTACCTACCTACCTACCTTGTCCTCCTAAAAATTTTACTTGCATCCAGTCCAACTTCACTGCCTGACACTAGTTGAGAGGTAAGTCAAAGTAAATCTGTTCTTTTATATCTAATATGCATCTAGCTAATCTGTGAAGAACATAAATCAACAGGTCCTTTACACCTACATTGTTTATTCATAACCAGAACAAATCTAAAAGAAGTAGTATCAATAATCAAAATCCCTGAGTCTGCGCTAATCAACTAGACTTTTCACAGATACACCTTTCCTAAGACTAGTCCGGTCGTTACAATTGCATTAGGATGTCCTGATGTTGACAGCAAGAGGTGTAAATTAAGTTAACAATATAATGGTGTACCTCTGTGAACTGATTAAAGGACAGGTCTGACCTTAGTGTGATTATTGCCCTAATTACTGATAACGTCACTAAACTCTTTGAATTTGTGTCTATCTCTTTTGAACCTTCTGATCTGATCTGATTATTTCTAATCTCGAGCAGTGCCTTAAGGATAAGTACTATGACTATGCGTCATATGAAAAATTATTTAACTAAGAGTGTTACGAATTTTGCCAATAATTTATCTGCTGTATAGATACATATGAGTGCACTCCTCACAATTAAATAAATATTTATTATATCTTTTCATGGGACAACAATAAAGATATGACACTTTGATACAATGTAAAGTGACACTTGTAACAATGTAAATGTGACACTTTGATAAAATGTTCAAAATAACTCAACACACAGCCATTAATGTCTAAACTGTTAGCAACGAAAGTGAGCACCCCTACGTGAAAATGACCAAATTATGCCCATATGTGCCAATAAGTTCCAATATTTTGTGTGGTCACCATTATTTTCCAGTACTGCCTTAACTCTCTTGGACATTGAGTTCACTAGAGCTTTACAGGTTGCCGTTTTCCCTACCCGGTATCATGTGACTTGTTAGTGTTACAAGGTCTCAGGTGTGAATGGGGAGCAATTGTGTTAAATTTGGTGTAAATGTAGTGTCGCTCTCACACAGTCTCATACTCCTCACTGGAAGTTCAACATGGCACCTCATGGCAAAGAACTCTCTGAGAATCTGGAAAAAAATTTGTTGCTCTCCATAAAAATGGCCTAGGCTATAAGTAGATTGCCAGCACTCTGAAATTGAGCTGCAGCACTGTAGCGAAGACCATACAGCGGCTTAACAGGACAGGTTCCACTCAGAACAGGCTTCGCCATGGTTGACCAAAGAAGTTGAGTGCACATGCTCAGTGTCATATCCAGAAGTTGGTTTTTCAAAATAGATGTATGACTGCTACCAGCATTGCTGCAGTGGTTAAAGGGGTAGGGAGTCAGTCTGTTAGTACTCCTGTGAAGATGATACACAAGAAAGCTCGCAAACAGTTTGCTGAAAACAAGTCAACTAAGGGCATGGATTTCTGGAACCATGTCCTGTGGTCTGATGAGACCAAGATAAACTTATTTGGTTCAGATGGTGTCAGGCATGTGTGGCAGCATCCAGGTGAGGAGTACAAAGACAAGCGTGTCTTGCCTACAGTCAAGCATGGTGGTAGGAGTGTCATGGGAACCATTAATGCCAACTTGTACAGTGACATGCTGAAGCAGAGCATGATCCCCTCCCTTCGGAAACTGGGCTGCAGGGCAATATTCCAACATGATAACAACCCCAAACACACCTCCAAAATAATCACTGTCTTGCTAAAGAAACTGAGGGTAATGGTACTGGACTGGCCAAGAGTCTCCAGACCTAAAGCCTATTGATCATCTGTGGGGCATCCTCAAACGGAAGGTGGAGGAGTGCAAGCTCTCTAACATCCACCAGCTCTGTGATGTCATCATGGAAGAGTGGAAGAGGATTCCGGTGGCAACCTGTGAAGCTCTAGTGAATTCCATGCCCAAGAGAGTGCTCAGCAGACCAGAGAAGGGGTTATTTCATGGAAGATGTTCTGACAACCTCAAAATAGATTCTGTTTCCTTCATATGCCATTGATTTCCTTCATATGCCAGATTCACATATGGAAAAAACTCACTGCTGGTAGAAGATTCACATATGGAGGACACTCACTGCTGGTAAAAGACTGCTGAGGAACACTGGCTACAAATCAGAATATGATTCTACATCTAAAGAAAGAGATAAAACCTTTCATGTCCATGTTAATTTAATCAGATAATCCAGTCATCCTACAATGAGTGGGAATATTTTCTCTCTCACACGGCTCTCAATGCACCTAAAACAGGCAGATTAACAGGTGTTTTGGGAACTGGAACAATACAGAACTGAAATGGCAGGGTCTGGAGAAGTGAGTAGAGCACTCAATCAACTACAGTGTGACAGCCTGCTTTGAAACACAGAGCGTGAATGGTCTCTATGGTAGACAAGTCATTAGGTGAATGCAATCAGGATTTTATCAAGAAGAACAATGGTCAAGGAGATGAAACCCATAAAGGAGGCATTAGGTCTGCTGTTAATGATTACAGAAAATGGGTATTTATGGCTGGAAAAAATCGTGAGAATCACACATGAACTCAGATCTTCCTTTCAGAACTGATTTATAAAGAAGAGGAGAAACCTATATGGGTTACCAGAGACAATAATAACCTGGATTTAAAGTATTCAAGGTAAGTTCGAGATATTATGTCTGTCTGTG
>JAOYMR010000003.1:12703203-12738810 GCA_025802075.1 Tenebrosternarchus preto
ATATGTGAAGTGAACATTAGACAATCATTTCCAAGCTAATATTTCAAAACACAATGGCTTGGGAAGTTTATACACTACGCATTCACTTTTTTATGTGGTAGACCAAACACACTTTTTCTTCTCCTCCACCACTTGCTGCACGATAATGGGCAGATTTAATTTACGACAGAAAATACCTTAATGAAGTTAATCCACAGCAGAACAGGGCTTTGCCTTTGTTGTACTGCCAGTTTATGATTTGTCCTGTTTATAACACGGTGTTCAAAGAATTCTGGGATTAAAGGGTAAATCAACAGAGATTGATGGGTAACAGGAGTACCTTTTAGTGATCTGCTCTTTTGAAGGGTTGTGAGGGCAAACCTTGTCTGTACTGATTTTGAAGCTCATGAAACATAAGGCAGCCTGAGAGTTAGAAGCAGTTACTTCAGAAGTTTAAAGCAGATACAAATACAATCAACCAGCTCTAGACTGTAGTTTGGGGAAAGAAATGCTTATACGGAAGATATTGTGTTTTTTTGCTTATTGATGGAGACTATAATAAGAGTTAAAGTAGAACTAAATATGCTGGTGTGGTGGTCAGTAGAAATAACATCACATTCCTTCAGCAGAGGTTCCTTCAGCAAGCGTGTTCCAGAGTTGTGTCATAATAACAGTTTTTTGTTCTCAGGATTTAATTGCCAACACCCACGAAAGAAGTGTCACAATGATGCGGGCATCAGTAAATCAGTATGTGGTGACCAGACCACTCTACACAGAGGACGCTTTTACACAGGACTATGAGAAAGTCTACAGGCAGCGCAAGACCAAACTGGACCATGTTAAGCAATATTTCACGTAAGTCTTAAAAATAATTTTGCTCCTCAAACAATATATAAGGCTAAAGAAAGGTAGTAAAAGTTTTGTGGACATATGCAAGTTGTCTAATAAAAATCATTAGTATAGTATTCTTTGGAAAGACTTTTAAAAAATGCAGTAATTAGCAGTTAGGTGATTACTAGACAGGAAAACAAAACCAAGGCTGAATAAACCGATATACTCTCCATGTGTGCACGTGTGCGATAATACAGATGTGATTGTAAACGGGCAAAGAATGCCCTCCTGTCTTTGCTGCCCATCATCGCGTGGATGAAAATCTACAGAATCAGAGAGTGGCTGATGGGTGATGTAGTATCTGGGGTCAGCACAGGATTGGTGGCTGTATTGCAAGGTAAACTACAAAAATCATTCACATCCTCCAAAGCTTAGTTGTTTCTGTGTCTGAATTCATGATGACAAACAAGCAAATAACCAATAAAAAAACATGTATCGAAATGTAAAAATATATATATAATTTTATTCATGGCAACTCAGACATTACATGGTTTAAATTACATGTGATGCTACAGCACTAATAATCATCATTGCAAAAATATGTTTGCTCTTCTAAACATTTTAAATATTCTAAACTTTTATTAGTATCTAATGTTGAAAATAAAATTTGTGCTTAAAGTATAATGTATTAACAATAATTATAAAACAAACACTGCATTTTAAGGAGTGGTAGTGTGAACTTTATAAACTACACTTAATTTTAGTTTATAGTGTCAGTCTTTTGGCCCACATCACAACTCCATTAAGATTGAGTTACAAAATAACTTTATCAGATAGTTGCAGAATTCATGTTAAGATTGTTTGAAATAAAGAATGACTTTTAAACTTGTTTTTGTTCTTTTTTAGGATTAGCATATAGTTTGCTGGCATCTCTCCCTGCTTGGTATGGGTTATATGCTGCTTTTTTCCCAGTGATCATCTACTTTTTCCTGGGCACTTCTCGACACATTTCAGTGGGTGAGTTCCAGGCACTATTTTAAATTATGTGAATATGGGAAACAACAGAGATGCATATGACCTAAAATGAAAAGACTCAGAATACATAGGATACATGTCATTGAAGCACAGCCCCAGTCCATGATGATGCATTTGTCAGTGAGCTGCAGTATCAGCAGTGAATGTACAAACAGGCCTAAGCCCTGAAAACTATAGTGGACAAATGCACATATAAAGTTTCGGCTTCAAGATGTCTTCTACTAACATACTGATTTTAGCTATGTAATGCACTTTTGTCTGTTTACATGGACAGCAGTATGCCAGAGTTAGAAACCAGATAAATGAGATCAGATTATTCAACTTCTTAAGGTAGTTTTAATCAAGATTTTGATGATTCCACCATGCATTTTGCAAAATGCTGGCCTTTAGTTTCAGAGCTCCAGCTACGAAACTGAAGAAAGAAAATTTGTCACCTAAACATGACTAATTCACTACATTTGAGGTGGGTGGGGGGCATATTTTAACCTAAGCATATTGAATTAGGGATTGATAACATGGCATTGTTGTTTCTCCTGCTGTTCAAGTGTCTAACTTGTGCAGTCCACTGTATGTTTCTATTCCAGGAGCTTTTCCTGTCTTGAGTCTGATGGTAGGGGCTGTAGTGACCAGACTGGTTCCTGAAGAGGGTCCTTCAGCCAACATCACAGGCTTTGAGAGCCTAACGATGAATGAGAAAAGAGCTGTAGTGGCTGCCTCAGTAACTTTTCTCATTGGCATTTTCCAGGTAGGCCCGGACCTCTCCTCTCCATAACCTTAGGTTCACTGAATCTTAGAAACCATTCTTTCTCCATCTGTAAAGAAACTATTATCATGCTATGCTGTTGATAGCAGGAGCTTACTGACCTAACAAACACAACTTGTTACATCCATTCAGGCCTTATGACAAAAACTTCTATTCGAAATCTGCATAAATCACACCAAAATTCTGAGAATTCTGTTCCAGGTTGTGGAAAGGCAGTGGGACCACCTAATATAATTCTGCTCTTTCACTCAGCTGGCCATGGGTTTGCTGCAGGTGGGCTTCATAGTCATTTACCTATCAGATACTCTGGTATCTGGGTTCACTACAGCTGCTGCAGTACACATCCTGGTATCACAACTCAAGTTTGTGTTTGGACTGAAGGTACCAGGTTTCAGTGGACCGCTCTCCATAATATATGTAAGTTTACATAAGTTACGTTACGTAACGTAAGTTGCCAAAATAGTTCAGTTGCCAAAATGAATCTTCATGGACTGAATTTTGTATCACGATAATGTGCCATATTATAAATCACATTTGACCATACTCTAAAGTGCATTACCTATCTTTGAGAGCTTCCTTGAACTTATTTAGGACTACCCCATTTTCTCTCTCTCTCTCTCTCTCTCTCTCTCTCTCTCTCTCTCTCTCTCTCTCTCTCTCTCTCTCACTCTCTGTTTCACACACACACGCACACATATCTTATCTCAGCACTAAAACATGATGCTTGTCTCTGTGCACTTGCGGTCATGCTGTCATGCCACGCTTTCATTATTGTTGTTAACTGCAGACTCTGGAGAAGGTCTTTGGCCAGATCACTTCCACAAACCTTCATGATCTAGTCACGTCCATTGTGGTGATGGTTGTTGTGTTAGCTGTGAAGGAGCTCAATGAAATCTTCAAGTCCAGGCTTCCAGTGCCTATCCCAATAGAAGTCATCATGGTAAGTGTGGATGGTGAATCACTACTCATGATTGCAGTGTTCCACTATCAGTGTTATTCATTTATAAATGATAACAGAATAACTGCTGTTGATTTATGAGTGATGCGGTGCTGATTGTTTTTATTGATCTATATCATGCTCTCATTTATGAAACTGGAGAAGCAGCAACCACAATTTCACTTTTTTACAGACTGTCATAGCATGCGGCATCTCCTATGCTTACAGTTTCAAAGAGAATTATGGTGTGGATGTTGTAGGAAGAATACCAGATCAGTAAGCAACAGATTCTTAAAGATATTTCATTATTATCCATGTAATGGTCAATGTAAGTAAAATAAACATACCATGCTTTATCTTTCAACAGATTTGAGTCTCCCATGGCTCCTAATCTTCAGGTCTTTCAGGAGACCGCAGTGGATGCTTTCCCTATGGCTATAGTGGGCTTTGCCGTGGCTTTTGCCGTAGCAAAAGTCTATTCTAACAAACATGACTATGTTATTGATGGAAATCAGGTCAGTGTCATCATCATATACAGAAACTCTTTGCCATGAACCATTATCCTGTAAACCCCTACCTTGGAAAGAGAGCAACCCATATACACTTCTTTTCAGTGTAGTCCCTACATCTTAGTATTCCTCAGGGTTTTTTTTTTTATTTTTTTTTACCAATTTACCAATAATTAAATACTGCAATAGCTTTTTTAAAAACTTGTGATGAAGTAATTATTAAAACATGTATGCATTTAAAGAGAAACAGAAATTAAATAAATCTGCAGAGATAACAAATCTCCAAGTTGTTATTTGTCATAATAATGTCTCTACAGGAGCTAATTGCTTTTGGGGCAAGTAACATCTTTGGTGGAGCATTCAAATCTCTGGCAGCCAGCACAGCTCTTTCCAGGAGCGCAGTGCAAGAGAGCACTGGGGGGAAAACACAGGTACAGGCCTTTATAAAGAGCCATTCTACACATAGTACCCCATAATACTTCTTCTTTCATATTCTTGCACAGTGTCTGTTTGAACCAACAACAAAATAAATAGAAGTACCAGGGATTTCTCTGCCATGGATTCTACAGCAAGCATGTTGGAGTCTGGTCCTGGACGGCTGGAATCCAACAGAGATTGATTATTGCTCTGCTCAGACACACCTACTAAACCTGGTGATTGATTAATATGTTGAACATCAGATGCATTTAAGCAGGTCAATAATCTAACCACACTGGACTCTGGCCCTCTCGGACCACTGTTTGACACCACAGTGTTACATTAACTAATATTAAATACACCTGATTCAACTCATTAATCAATCTCCAAGATTAGTAGGTGTGTCTGAGCAGAGCAATCACCAAACTCTGCTGGATTCTGGCCCCCCAGGATCGGACTTTGACACCTCTGTTTACAGGATATGTCTCAGTTACTGCCTCTAGAAATTATTTTTCAATAACACAGAAATATTGCCCTCTAGTGTTCATGCGGTTAAAATCCATGGCTTTAAACTCATAAAGTCTAACATCAAAACACAATGACTCACTTTAAGGTGCCTTGGAAAAGCTGCAGTTTGCTTTCTAAGTTGTAAATTGTAATATTTTCAATGCTTTATGGCATGAGACTGTCTGCATTTAAAATGAGTTAATAATTTTCAAAGAGGGCCTACCGTTAAACCTTACTTGGGCAACAAAAACAGGGTTAAACCTTGAACCATATTCTGTTCATCAAACATTTTTATTACTTCTTCCATTACTTCTTCCAAAAAAAAGTAAAGGAAATAGTTAAATAAAGCTTTTGTAATTTTCTAGATTGCTGGTATCCTGTCTGCCATCATTGTCCTTGTAGTTACCCTGGCAATAGGATTCTTGCTAGAGCCATTGCCAAAGGTAAGGTTCAGACTATCCTGTTTTTTGATGTCATTCACATAAACACTCCATCCACAGATAAACATCCCAAAGCTTCTTGTGTGTTCATTGAACCTTTTACATATTATAATATGTAAAACCAGAAGTGCATGTTGAAACAGTTTGGGCTCCGTAGTGGCTGAGCTTAATACCATCCACACTTGTGTGTTGTACTGTGTTTGCAGTCAGTGCTGGGGGCTGTAGTCATAGTTAACCTGAAGGGGATGCTGATGCAGGTGTGTCACGTTCCTTATCTGTGGAAGAAGGATCGGCCTGATTGTGTAAGTTCCCTTTGCGTTTCACTTTCTCTGGTCAGCACATTCATAATGGCTTTCGTAAACACCTGCCCATTCCCTCCCTGCAGTTTGTCTGGTTGGTGACCTGTGGGGCCTCCATTTTGCTGGGCCTGGATCTTGGGCTAGCTGTAGGACTTGGAGTAGAGCTGATTGCTGTGGTCTTCAGGACTCAGTTGTAAGTTCAGGCAAATGAGGCTAACTGATCAGTCCACCGACTGACTAATGAAAAGGCTGCCCTTCTTGTATCTGTACCAAGTACAGGAATAGGTTTTAACAATATAGAAAATCTTTTTGCTGGCTTAAAGTTGAAAACTATAAAAAAAAAAACATGAAATGTAAATCCATAGGAGGTTGATTTACCCACTAATAGAAACATTTTTCACCCCCCAGCCCACGTTGCTGTGTATTGGCAAACATTGCTGGGACAGACATTTACAGGGACCGAAAAGACTATGCCAATGTGAGTGAGTTATAATCACAATTGACCCTTGTGCATAACACAACCCTTAAAGCCAGAAAACACTCAAGTTCCTGCTGATCGTACTGACATTCCATACATTGGTGGACAAAAACAGGCCCTTAGTACAAACATGAAAGCAATATTAAGGAAGTGGCTGAAGTCTGACGTGCTGATAATTACACTGTAGTGGTGCTGATAGGTGTATCGGTGCATATAAATGAAACTGAACTGAATATGACAACATTTTCTTCATTCTTTCTTCATTCTTTCTTTCTCCTTCTCAACGTTACACAGACATATGAACCAGAAGGCGTGAAGATTTTCAGAATCCCTTCACCGATCTTCTTTGCAAATATTGATTTCTTTAGAGGCAAACTGATTGATGCTGTAAGTAGAAAGAAAAATATATGATACTGCTTACACATTGCAATTCAGATTTACATTTCTCTGTTATGCCCTGATGATGAACTCCATAAGACCTCCATAAGAACTCCATATGACAAAAAGACACTTGTTTTCTACAGAGTAATGGTTGACATCAAAATACATTTGTGTTTATTTAACATGCGGTTATTTTTTATGTGTTATAGGTGGGCTTCAGTCCCATGAGAGTACTGAGGAAGAGAAATAAAGCTCTGAGGAAAATCAGGAAACTCTTAAAGAAAGGGGAACTAATGCTCACATCTGTAAGTCCAGCAAAGAGTCATGGTAGTGCACTTTCTGTGCTCAAACATGCACTCTATCAGACAGATCCTTATAAGCAGTGCTAATCTATGTGCAATACTTCTAATGGCAAACAAGCTTAAATAGATCAGTAGGCAAGAGACTTCAGTATTAAGTGTGGAATTTGGCCTTATGAGAGGCAACAAGCTTTAATATCCCTTTTGGCAATTTCAGTATCTTACTCGTTGTAAACTTGTTAGTCTCCTTTGACAATCCTTTCTGGCTTCACAGAAAGGACTGCAGGCAACTGGCTCTTTGTCTGCTGAAGACTCTGAGGATGAGTGCAGCATAGAGGACCTGGACCTGCCTACAGACTTCTCAGGCCTCCCTGTTCAGGTGAACTGGAGAGCTGAGCTTCCTGTCAACATTTCGGTCCCTCCAGTGGACATCCACAGTTTGGTCTTGGACTTCTCTGCTGTCTCCTTCATCGATTTCTCAGCGATCAAGGGCCTAAAAATGGTATGGAAGTTGCTTGCTCACTTAATGATTTACTACAAAAGCAGTACATTAATATATATTAATGTATGTTTATAAAGTTATAAAGAGATAAGATAAAGTACACTGTAAACTTTTTATAACAAGTGAAAAAAAATGGTATGAGGGGAAAAAAGAATTGTCTACATTTTGTAAATGGTATATTGTATATATAAAATTGTATAATAAAATTTACAGGCTTTGAAGGAGTTAATCCGTGTTGATGTTGAGGTTTACATCGTGGCTTGTGACTGTAAGTCAGAACATTTCCTTATGACTGCATCCAGGATATATACCATAGTCATGCCACTGTCATGTTGCCAATGCAATAAAACAGTAAATAATTATAATGCAGGCATAACCTTTGAATTCTGGTTTGCAGCCTATGTATTTGAGAAACTGAAGAGCTGTGAGTTTTTTGATGATGAGATTAAGACGTCGATCTTCTTTCTAACCCTCCACGACGCAATGCTACACATCCTCCAGCTCAATCCACCCCTGAGCTTCAGTGAAAAGGTAAGTGAGCCTCAGCACAGTAAAGCTCTTCCATCACTACCATTCTCAAAGATGGGCTGTCTAATATTGCAGAGACCTAGGCAATAAAACAACAATTTAAAACTGGAATTTCAGGAAGAAAATTCCTAATAAATTGCCTACCACAGGTTTTCAAGAATGTCTATGATGAGAATAATGGAAACCACATGCGAAGCAGAGAAAAAACAGTGAGTAAACATACATTTTTTAGATTCTTTAGGAATTTAAGAAATCATTTAATGAAGTACCCAAATACTCAAGAAAAATGTTCTTCTTTGCAGGGCAAGGGACCAGAGACTAGGTTTTAATAAAGACAATCTGAATCTGCTGCTGGATGCTGCAAATCTGAAAACTGTTTTAATTCTGTAGATAGAAAATCTATTATATTGTACAGTTCACATGTGAGGCATCAATGGAGATTTTAATCTTTCAAGAATATGTAGGAGAGCATATCTGTATAATCTCTGGATGTATATATAATCTGTATAATCTCTCCATGATGTCTCTGGATTACTGGAGAAAAAACATGAACAGTCTTTTTGAGTGCTGCTTTTGTATGTGTAAAATATTTTTGCTATAGATTTTGTAGTACAGTGTGTCTTGTTTGTTCATATCACTGCCATTCAAAATAAACTTCCAATATTTCCCATGTATTGTCTTTGTTTTTGATAATAAATATTCCAGAAACACATCTACTTCCTGTGTTTATGGGGGCAAATATAAAGGTAATAATTGCCAAGACGTTTTTATTACATTAACAAATGTGGGTGGAGTGACCTAAAACCAAGCAAATGTGTTGCTACTTCAGTGGAATAATAAAACACGTCGATTGCTCTATAATACCATATTTTTATTACTGTCTGTCAGAATGCTTTTTAGATCTGGTGGTCCTAAAGAATGCAATTGATCTTCTAACCATGTAACATAACAGATAAACAGACTTTTGCAATAGCGTCATTTGCACTGACACAGTGTTACTCAAACTGAGGAAAAACACCTGAGGAAAAAAAACAAAAACAAAATAATAAAAAAAAACAACATAGACAAAACAAAACCGAACCAAAACAAAGAGGTCAGATGTTGTTCTTTGTGTACTCTGAAACAGTTGCTCTCATAAACCCAAATGAGCTATTTCTGCTAAATGATTGGACTGGACTTAAGCCACAGATGGTGCCATGAAATGTTCATTGCTCTCTTCAGAATGGTGTAGGTCAGAATAAGAATTGTCCTTATCTGTCTTTTCTGTGCTCAGTACAATAAACTCTCTAGGTTAACACTCCAATGTTAAGAAATAAACACATTTCAGGCAATCTGCCAGATATTTTAACTGGTAGGCTGTTCAGGGTCAAGGATATTATGGATAAAGCAAAAATGTTTTTAATGACGAAAAAAAGTAACCAAATAGATGTAAATTCTTCCATACAAGGAAGGATGACTCAGTTTTCCATTTCTTCATGCCATCCCTACACATACTAGTAAATCATTTAAGAATCAGCAAAATAAAAGGAGATGCTCTCAGTGCACAAACCTCAGAATGCAAACCCAAGAGACACTATCTTCTTCTCTGATTGACTAGACTTGGATTTTTCAAAGACAAATGGAACCACAAAAAAGATCACTGAATGTACGGTACCTGGTAACAAGACCAGTGTTCTCAGAGGATTCCTTTTCGAAACAGTATATGAAGATCTACAGACGACACAAGAGTCTACTAGATCATGTAAAGGAATATTTCACGTAAGTCTTTGATTTATACTAATTAAAATGGATTAAGCGAAAAAAATAAGGTGAACTTACAATTAAAAAAATCCTGTAACTCAGATAATCATAAAATAACACTGCACTTTTTTGTCTGCTATGTGAAAGTGTGTAATGGTTTTGTTTTCTTTGGTAGATAGTAGATCACAGTCAAGTCAAGTACCACTATCACAGAATCATAAAAAGTCAAAGGAAACAACTCTTAAAGTTTGTAAAACTTCAGAGAGTACTGTGCAGACGGGTGTGATCAATTCTGCCTGGTGTTTACTGCAAAAAATAACTGGCGGGTCACTGTGGAGCATCTGATCAGAATGTCAGAAAACTATTGTACAACTGAAATAATAATGATGTAATTGATAGCTAAGCGTAGTGGTCCAAATTAGTAGTAGGATGTAAGGATATAACACATACACACAAATGTAGCATAATTTGTATGTTTGTGCTTTGTCATAGATGTGACTACAAACGGGCAAAGAATACAGTCTTGTCTTTGCTGCCCATCATTGGCTGGATGAAAATGTATAGAATCAAAGAGTGGCTGATGGGTGATGTAATATCTGGGGTCAGCACAGGATTGGTGGCTGTGCTACAAGGTATTTGTTTGGTTTGTTTTCTTATTTTCCTGCAGGCTGACTGATACATTTATATTACCTAGGCTTACAGCTAAACTACAGTGTGAATGTCAAGTTTAATTTGCACTTCAGGTAACTGTGATTAAGTGTTGAAATTAAGCATGTGTGAGAAAAGACTATGTACAAAACATGGTGGTCTAATAAACTGAAAACCAGACAGTGTTTAGTATTGCTAAGCACTTTCTGAAAGATTTGTTCTTCCTGTTTGTTCTTTCTGTTTTTAATGACAAGGATATTTTCATGCAAGTTGGTTCTTAAGGATGAGAAGGAACTGCAGGAGAGCCTTCACATCCTGGTTATAATATTTTTCTAATGCTTCCACAGGACTTGCATTTGCTTTGCTGGCTTCCTTACCACCAGGATATGGACTATACTCTGCATTTTTCCCTGTAGTAATTTACTTCTTCTTGGGTACATCCAGACACATCTCTGTTGGTGAGCAACTCCTCACACAGTATTAACTAAGCATCTGCTTAATAATTTGCATACTATTTATGTGGGGACAACAGTAATCATATGTATGAATTTACTTCATTTCTTATCTCTCTCTGACCCCCTCAGGGCCCTTTCCCGTTCTCAGTATTATGGTGGGTGCTGTCGTAAACAGGATAGTACCTGATGTGGGACTTCCTGCTAATATTACTGGATTTGAGGGACTGACCATGGATCAACAAAAAGTTATAGTGGCCTCTTCTGTTACATTTCTCATGGGGATTTTCCAGGTAATGTATATCAAATTACACCTCTCTCACTATACCGTATCTCAAAAAAGTGAGTTCACCCCTCACACTTTTGTAAAGATTTTATTATATCTTTTCATGGGACAACACTGAAGATATGACACTTTGATGCAATGTAGTCAGTATACAGCTTGTACCAGTGTAAATTTGCTGTGCCCTAATGGTTCCCAGTGGTTTAGACATAACCACTAATGTCTAAACCACTGGGAACTGTAACGTTTGAGTCCCGGAGGGTTGCAAAAAGCCGACAGGACTCACGTGTGTGAGTAAACCACTTTATTTTCGGTTTAGTGAACACAAACTGAAACATGGACATCTACATCGACAAAGACTGACAACACATTGTGACACATACACGTTTTTAAACACTCACCCTGACGAGACACAGGTGCAACGTATTACAAACACAACAAGCTCACACGCCACACCGACCACACTCGAACATACACATACACTCATTCATACAACAAGACAACAGAACACACCTCCACACAGACACGCCCACACAGACACGAGACAGGGGAGGCGGCCAGGGCGGCCACCGTGACAGGAACAAAAAAACACCCCTAGCACACTGAGTACTTTAAATTGCATCAAAGTGTCTTATCTTCAGTGTATTCCCATGAGCAGTTATAATAAAATATTTAGACAAATGTGAGGGGTTTACTCACTTTTATGAGATACTGTATGTGTATTTATGGAATAACTTGTTCTCTGTCATCCCATTTCTTCATATGTCTATGATTTTCTCCAGCTGGCCATGGGTTTGCTGCAGGTGGGCTTCATAGTCATTTACCTATCAGATACTCTGGTATCTGGGTTCACTACAGCTGCTGCAGTACACATCCTGGTATCACAACTCAAGTTTGTGTTTGGACTGAAGGTACCAGGCTTCACTGGACCCCTCAACATTTTCTATGTGAGTAGAAAATGAACTGAGCAGGGGAAACTCTGTGTGTGTGTGTGTGTGTGTGTGTGTGTGTGTGTGTGACATTGTGCACACAACAGAGCAATACACATTTCACACTAAGCCCATCTGCATGAGCAGATGTACTAGTTCATCCTCACACACCCTCATGTTCACTCCATGAATGGGTTGGAAATGTTAAATATGCTATCAATCACATTCCTATGGGTAAGGAAGGACAAGGGGCCTTCACATACTTCCATTGCCAAACGGTATGTGAGTGCATTTCTCCTCAGCGTGCACTGATGCATTTGCGGACTCTGTCCGGTGAGCGCTGGGAGAAGATGTAGTAGCAGCCTCCTTGCTGAAGAAGGTCCCAGAGTGGTCTTTTCTTCTCCCAGACTGGTGCTGAAGCCAGTTTATGGAAAAGTCCTGCAATACTGTGAACTATTCTAGTTATTCAAGTCATCTCTGAAACTCAAGCACACTTTGCAAGTTTCTCAGTTTTGTTTAATTCTTGCAATTTTCTATATTTTCTTTAAGCACTTGTTCCTTTAGTTACTCATTTCAGTGCAGACCTATAAGCAATAGTTTTGATCTCTGCTTTCAGACGCTGGAACAAATTTTTCTTCAGATCACTAAGACAAACGTGGCCGACATGGTTACCTCTGTTGTGATTGTGGCAGTTGTGTTTGTAGTGAAAGAGATCAATGACAGATTCAAGTCTAAGTTGCGGGTGCCTATTCCAGTTGAGATCATCATGGTGGGTGTTGTGACACAAATTACTTTTCAGCTTGGTTGCAATTTTCCCACATTTTGACACAAAATCCTGAGGTCCTCATGTTGCTACTCTGTCTTCACTAGACTACCATTGCCTGCGGAGTCTCCTATGGATTTAATTTTAAGGAAAGATTTAAGGTGGATGTGATTGGAAATATGGTGAATGGGTAAGTATGTACACCATTCTCTATTCAGTTGGGGGACAAAAACAACTCAGCTCTGATTGGTCAATTTTGACCTTAATGTGTGATATATAACTGATTGAATCCACGAATTAGATTCAGCATATATATTGCAACCTCTGTTAATAATAGAATAAATTCTATTCTATTCTATTCTATTGTATTCTATTCTATTCTATTCTATCCTATAGATATGAGCCTCCATTGGCTCCAAATGTGGAGGTCATGAAACAAAGTGCAATGGATGCTTTCCCTATGGCCATAGTGGGCTTTGCAGTGGCTTTCTCTGTGGCGAAGGTCTACTCTGTCAAACATGACTACATTATTGATGGAAACCAGGTCAGCGGTCAGCTACAGCTGAAATCATTTTCACATATCTGACAGTCTAAAAAGACCTTTTGGAGACATGGAGAGAACAGCTCTCCATCAAGAATACAGAATAGAAAATGAATGTCATGTCTTCTAGTACATTTGTACTGCACAAACAGGATATTTCTGTACAGTGAGTCAGTGTTTTTTTTTATGAATTTGTTGTCTATAGGAGCTAATTGCCTTTGGAGCAAGTAATATATTTGGAGGAGCTTTTAGAGCATTTGCAGCCAGTACAGCCCTCTCCAGGACAGCTGTGCAAGAGAGCACAGGGGGGAAAACCCAGGCAAGCACAGAGATTCTTATTCTGATTTGTTACCTCAGCTTAGCCTGTAGTGTAATCGCTTTTGTTATGAGTGTTTACCATCATAGATGCTTATAAAAGGACTTATCATTCACCAACAGTTTCTACCATTTTAGATAATGAATGTGAAATGCTTCATCAATAAAATGAGAACTAAATATGAAGTATTACCTTTTTTCAGATAGCAGGTCTGATCTCTGCAGTGATAGTATTGATCGTTACCTTTGGAATTGGATTCCTGCTTGAGCCACTGCCTAGGGTAAGTAAAAAAGTTGAACTTAAATGCTCATTCAAACTCTGAAATAAGAGCACCATGGCAGTAAAAGAAAAAGAGGAAATGACATATTAAGATATCAAAATCTCTAATTCGTCTACATAATTTTTCACAAAACTGGGTAAAGCAGTACATACAAACTACATGAAAGTAGTATTAATTAAATACTTTTTAATCCCCCCCCCCCCATACTGTCCAAACACATCTGTTTTTATTTCAAATATGTGCCCTTTGTTTCTCTAGTCTGTTCTAGGAGCTCTGGTGATTGTGAATTTGAAAGGTATGCTGATACAGTTCAGAGAGATTCTTTACCTCTGGAAGAGGGACAAAGCTGATTTTGTGAGTGAGCTCTTTGATTCTTTTAAAGTAGGAACCCTTTAGTCATGGATTTGAGCTTGAACCTGATCCAACCAAGACTGTTCTAATAATTCATATGTCCATAAATACATATAAACAAATACTACTTTTCTTCTGAGCTGGGCTTATGCTGACTCTTATGCTGACTGTCCTTCTCTCCAATGTTCTGTGTAGGTTACTTGGGTAGCAACCTGTGCGGCTGCCATTGTTCTTGGGCTGGATTTGGGACTGGCTGTGGGGATTGGTATAGAACTAATCACAGTGGTCTTCAGGGTTCAGTTGTGAGTGTGGGCAGTATGATCTTCACACAATATGAAGGCCAAAGTTAACTGGTTTCTGGTTGACTTCCAACATTAATTTCCCCCCCCCCCCCAACAGTCCACGCTGCTGTGTCCTGGCCAACATCACAGGCACTGACATCTATCGTGACAGCAAGGACTACCTCTGTGTGAGTGTCTGATAATGTTTATCTCACACCCCAATGCTCCCGTCTGTATAGAAAGAGACAGGTCATTTTCCCTTTTTTTACTTCCAGATTTATCAACCCGATGAAGTGAAGATATTTAGAATTCCATCACCTATCTTCTTTGCAAACATTGAGTTCTTCAGGGATAAACTCATAGAAGCTGTGAGTTACTCCTCTATTGTAGCTGCTGCACTATCTAAGTAGTAACCTTTGTGTTTCAGTGGAGTGTGGAGGAGATTAAAGTAATGCATAACCACAACAATGACAATGCATCTTACCTCTCTCCTTTCATCTCTCTCAGGTAGGTTTCAGTCCTCTTCGAGTCTTAAAGAAGAGGAACAAGGCCCTGCGGAAGATAAGGAAAATGATCAAGGATGGAGAACTGAACGTGTCACCTGTACGTACATGGGGTTAACTATAATCATGTCACAAATCGTTTCTTGTTTGCCAGCTGACTGAGCATCCATTTAATTTGATTTGATACTTCTGTTTGGAAGTATCAGTAGCACTGATCATTTTTGGCTAACTAGGCTACTGCCCTGGTCCAAAAAAGCCATTGCCTGAAATCTGCTGCAATATTTTGAAGATTAAAAGATACTATTGTATACTAACATTTTTATGAAATTTGCCATGTTCTTTTTCAACTAGAGTGGCATCAAGCCCATAGCTTTTTCAGCTTCTGAGAAGGTAGATAATGAGAGCAGCACAGATGACTTGGACCAGCCATCAGACTTCTCAGACCTCCCTGTTCAGGTGAACTGGAGAGCTGAACTTTCTGCCAACATCTCAGTCCCTCCAGTTGACATCCATAGTTTGGTCCTGGACTTCTCTGCTGTTTCTTTCATCGATATCTCGGCACTCAAGGGCCTTAAGACGGTAGAACATCTCTTTAAATGGTTCTTTCATTTGTGCTTCTGAGCCTATGAGACTAATTCAAGTGTCTCCTGCAACAGATTGCAAGTTAAATAATATTTCCTGCATTTACAATAAATGTGGAATCAGAATCAACTTTAAGAACAATGTTCTGAAATTTCAGAGCAAGTGTTCTGAAATCTTTTTTCTATGCAGACCTTAAAAGAGTTTATTCGTGTGGAAGTTGAGGTCTACATTGTTTCCTGTGATGGTAATAATCTTTTTAAGATTTATTGTACCTTGTCAACGGCTCCTTATCAGGTGTTAACTGCTTGCATGCTATCTCTGTAGTGTACATCCGCGAGAAACTGCATGACTGCTTGTTTTTTGATGATGAGATCAAGACTTCCATATTCTTTCCAACTCTGCATGATGCCATGCTACACGTTCTAGAGAAACATCCAAATTGCCACTGGGACAGCCAGTGGAAAGAGGTACAGCATAAATCTCACAGGGAGCAAAGACAACTGTGTGGCTATTTCCTCACTTTATGAATGAACTATTTACTGAAATAGCTTAACCAATGCTTGGTGAGGAATAGATGCACTAAATTTATTTACATTTATTGCAGCTGCACTAAAACTTCCAGTGCACCATTATCATATATGACTGGAAGTTTTAGTGTAGCTGCAATTCTTAGAACTGCTGACATTGAAAATGTAATTGGCACTGACCTATGAATGCCATGTGTGTTTGTCTGATTACAGGAAACAAACCAGACCAATAAACTAATTCTACGGAGATCTGAAAAACCAGTAAATGAAGATGTTTTATACTAAATTGTATTGCCGTTTAAAATACAAAGAGTACATCGTGCAAATATATGTACTAAGGTAATAGGATCTTACTTTATCCTCAGGTTTCTACAACCAAACTATAAGTGTGGGGGATGAACGTCTTCAGTCACATAACCAAGCTCATACCCTTGAAGATGAAAGGAATCTGCTTATATCTTACCACACAAACATGGACATTTCACTACATTCTACATTATGAGAAAGTAAAGCCAGTGGATCACAGTGAAACACAACTGTTGGATTTGAGGTTGATGTAGGTTCGTTACATTACATTATATTGACTTAAAGGTCATTGGTTTGAGAACATTTCCCTACAATGCCAGTTTACTTATCCCCATTTTCACAGTACAGGTTTCCTTAAGCACTTGGCCAATGATCAAAACAGTTGCATTCAATGCTGATGTTTACAGTTATTTTCACTACATAGTAAAGCCCAACTACGCACACTTGTTTTTTGATTGTTTGCTTTAAGTTCTGTATATATTTTAAAAGCACTTTTTATAATAAAATGTTTAACATCAGTGTATTGTTTCTGAAAATTTTGCTTTTCACATTAATCTGTCCTCTTTTAAGATATAAAGACAATGACAAAGGTTTATATACAAGGTAACATTTATAGGAGTATGTCTATGCTTGTGGTGAAACGGCAGTCCTTTGCTTTGTTGCAGATAGCTTTGAAAGACTGGTAGTGTGAAGTTTCATTTATGTATAGTGACAGAGAAGGAAGAAAAATTTATCTGTGCTTAGAAACTAATAGTAAAGGTAATAATAAAATGTAATAATTTAATATTGTAATAATTTCACATAATTTAAAAAAATATATTACATCAATGAAAGAACACATTCAACAGTATGTAAAACTTTAATTCCAAAATAATACCCATAATTAAACAGATATATTCTAACATCCAACATTACATAATTTCTTTGAAAATATCCAGTCCTTTACACTAAGTTTTGACTTTGTAGCCATATAAAACCTTTTCACAGATCTGAATACAAAACCAAACAAAAACCTTTTTTTTCTATTGATAATATGGTCTGTAGCGGCCCTGGTCTGGGTGATGGGGGCCAGGCATCTGTCCTGGTGGACCCTGCATTCTTGGGGGAGGGGGTCCTCTGGGGGCAGGCCATAAACCTGGACTGAGCCCTCCCGGCTGGTTAAAAGGTGGACTCAGAGTGCCCTTGTCCTCTGAGTACTGAGGGTTGTAGTGGTGGGGTGGAGGAGCATTTACTGGGGGACCACCATGTTGAGGAGGTGGACCTGGTGGAGGGTGGTTCATGTAAGGTGGGAGCTGAGCCATGAGGTGTCCAGGCGGAGGGTTGATGGGAGGTGGAACTGAGGATAAAGGTGGAGGGGGGGCTTGGTTGAAGACCATGTGTGCGCCAGAGGCCTGCGCTGGGTGTTGCATCGGATGAGTGATGGGTGGTGGAGGCCCATAGCGCTGCTGAGGTGGGGCCATCATGTGGTGTGATTGGGATACGACAGGGTGTCCTGGGTAGTCTCCTGGGTGGTGATGTGGCAGTGGAGCAGTTGCAGGAGGCGGGAGCTGCTCACGAGGGGCGGTGCTCGCTGAATCATCCTGAATAGGGACAGTGATAAGGTTGCTGTGCTTTCGCGTGGTCACAATACGGAAGGGTTCTTGACCGAGAGGACGAGACGGTCCCATGTCGGCAGCAGGCAGCTGGCCTTGTGGGGGTCGGAGGTCGTCATGGGACGCAAGGGGAGGCTGACTGAAGTGGTCGTGACCTGCGTGCGCTAGAAGGGGAGGGATTAACACATGGGGCTTGGGCAGGTGAGGCGGGGGCACTCGATAGCGGTCCGACACCTCAGAAGCAACCGGAAGGACAGGGTCGGCACGGCCGGCTGAAGGCTTGCTCGCTCTCATGTGCCTGTGATTGATATGTGCCTGCAGGTCTCTCTGGGATAAGTAAGTACGTTTGCAGCCTTGCACGATGCTGCACATGAAGAGAGAGCCACGCTGACACTGCTCAATCCTCTGGACTGGGTCTGTGCAGCTGTATAGCGACAAGCTGAAGTGATAAAGAGGAGAGAATGAGATGATAAACAAGCTAAATCAGTTCTATTTGGCTAGACAGCAGAAAAGTATACACAGTATGGGTTTATTTTTATCCTTTGAAAATAAACAAAAACAATGAAAACTAAACTTACCCTGGGCACATTTTATCACCTTTTCTTTCATGAAGCACTGCACATTCATAGCAGAAAACGTGTTTACAAGGAATCTAAAAGAAAGAACATGTTTAAGGAGTGCTGAACATCAGAATGAATATCTGGAATATTCAAATTAAATCGTCACATGGAAAGCTTACCATGCGGCCATAAGTCTTAATAGGAAGGCCACACTTATCACAGAAATGGATGGGTGTCTCATCTCTCTCACCAATGAGGTTCAGCTAGAAAAAGAAACCACAGGCCCAGAAGTTATGGAAGGGCCTATCTTTGTTTACTCAGTTGTTATAGTGAGTACAAAATGCAATTATTGGGACAAGATACTGATAGTCTAAAACCTTATAATCCCAGTAGAATGTCTGAGGGAATCGCCGCTGGTTAGCAAATGCATCTCCTGCTTTTGCTCCACACTCAAACCTCTCCTCCTGCTTGTAGGCAATGCTCTCTGTCAACACGACCCATCACAAAACCTTTATTAACCCTCACACATTGTCCATGGCCTACGTTTAAAAATAAATTATGCATTGCATCATTGTTTATTGATAGAATATGCTTTGGAAGGTAACAGCCCCAAAGGTTTCTCAGCTGAGGAAGGGAGGGAGACTTACTTCTGGCCTGTTTGGGAAGAAGTTTGATGGGGATCCTCCTTCTGACATCAGGACCCCCTAATGTTCCCTCTGTTCCTTGCATGTCAGTGTCTGTATATTAAAAGAAATGAGGATTCAAATTTTATTTTCAAAATGACATTTATGCAAGATTGACAGAAAGTATTTCCAGACAAAAATGTTATCCCCCATCAGAAAACACCCACCGTTAAATGGTAAAACTAAAATGGTCTGCCCTAGTCTGATCTCAACAAGTTAACAAAGCAATTACCATATTAATAATACTATGAAATAATTAGTAAAATCATCATTATTCAAAACCTTCCTGGTCAACTTTTTATAATTAAACGGGGGAGACGAAAGACATAACACATGAATCTGGAAGTGGCAGGAAATATCAGAGAGTTTTGTTAAGTTAAAAACCATCAAAAACAGAAGGAGAATAAATCACTTGAAAATCGATGCATCATAATGACATCCATTCACTTTTTGGGCGGTTCACGTAAGAAGGCGTGGCTTGAACTACCGCAAAAGCCTAGCCCCTTGGTTAGATGTGTACAGGGGGAAGTTGGCCCGGCCCAAGCACAATGTAATGTTACAACTACGCTAGCTAGCTAGCTATACACCCACAAAATGTAACACGGTAAGTACCTAACAAGCTCCATTTTAGACTAAAACGTAGTATAAAGAGGATATTAAGCGATGCCACATATTTGCGACCAACAGAGACACGAATAGCTGTTGTGTGACGCTACAAGACAACGTTTTAGCTAAATCAACACTGCTGCGAGATAACTTTGGCTAGCTAGTTTGAATGCTAACCTCGAGGCCAAAACGCCTTCTTGAACATGCTAATGCGGTAACAGTTGCCACGGTGTGTTACCTAGAACAGGCTGCTTTTTCGAAAATCCCAGACGTCATACTTAAGTAACGAGTTACACAAACGAAAATGTGGAAAGCATCATATTGCCAGTAGAAAAAGATGCAAACTGTCAATTTCCCTTCTTACCAATCGCGTCCATAATTGTGTGAAGTCAGAAACCTTGTACACTTCCGGTTTGTGCCTTTCAAAACTATAGTCCCTGTGAAGGTCGCTTTTTTTCAAAAACACATTAAATGCAAAAAAATCAAAGAAACAAACAAAAAACAGGAATCTTAGAAAGAATGAGTGTATTTTTAGTATATTAACCAAAATACGAGGATATTATTATTATTATTATTAATATTATTATTCATGTCTGTTTTCTCTGGTCTGTCCATTACAGCAGGTGGCAGTAACCTACACGATAGCCACCAATCGACAATACACCACAAAAGAAAAATGGACACAAGCGAGGGAACTGTAGTAGGAGTGTTTACTTGTGAGCTGTGTGATTTGTCAAGCCCATACACGTTTTACGGCCAAAAACCCCCTAACACTAGAGCTATTGTGTAAGTATACCAAGCTTTGATATAAGATAGTAATCTAAGATATCGGTCTCGATTGCTTAAATTATTAAGAAAGTTAATACTTAACTATTACGAGAGTTATACATGAACACTGATGCTCAGTAATTCAGTTGCGTTGTCAATAAAAGTAGTGTGCTTGTTTAACCTAATTTAAGTGTTTCACAATGTATGTAAATAACTCACTAAATCGGTATTTAAAAACGGTTAAAGATTAACTGACAGGTTAGACCTGCAGGCTGTATACCTGCAGGCTACGGCCAATAACTGTTCCATCTATTGTAATTAACCCATAGGAAAAGTAGAGATGTCTAATTAAATGTCCCAAGTGCAAGGTCGCTAGGTCATAAAACAAAGTGGGTGGTGAGTGTCTAGGCCTATTTTTGACACTTCCTTATGTCCTATGTGCCCTCCAGTGAAGGAGCAAAAGATTGCTTGAAATGAATAGGGTAAACAACTATTAGTCCATGCAGCTGAATCTTTGTTTTAAAGTTTTCACTTATCCTTCTGTTATGGCTGGGCAGCTTTGTTGTTTTAGAGCCACATCATAAAGAATGAACCTGCTGAGGGAGGTCACTATCTGCATAAATGTGTCCCCGTTGTACATTTGTACACAAACCTTGTTTGTGTTCTGTCCCTCAGGCTTTTGGAGGAATGCTATGGTATGCGTGATCCATTCAGCCCAGAAAGAGAGAAATTCCTTGTATTGGGTTCCAAGTGTTGTTTGTGTAAAAAGACTGTGTGTGTTGGAATGGTATGCACTGAACGTCTGTCACTGAAATGGTTGCTTTATTTATATTAAGGTATTTAGATGTACAGTAAATAAATAGAGATTTCAGAGGAGGTTGTTGACACTTTTTAATTATAGTATTTTTTTACTATATAAACAATAGAACAATTTGATTATATAAAATTCTCATGTTAGTGCATAAAAATATAGTATTAAATGTATTTTTAAATTATTTTTAGTTTGCTAATAATTGTTACTTCAGTTGTTATTTTTATTTATTTATTTATTTATTTTTACAGAGAAGCAGCTGTAGATAACCATGCCTTGTCAATGTTGCTTATGTCTGTCTTAATTCAGGAGTGCAGCATCTTCTACACCAAACGGTTCTGCCTGCCATGTGTGAGACAACACCTGGAGCAGTTTCCAGAGCAGATTCAAATGGAACTTGCCAAGAAAAAAACTGCTCAGAAAACATAATGTCCAACAAATGCACTCATTTTATGTGGACAAAGAACTTTTTAAACATAGTGGATAAAAACAATTAATACAATGATGATTTCTGACGTTGTTACGTACCTTTTTGTCTTTTTCAAAGAGCATACTGTAATGATTCTGTCCTGCTTTTAACTGTTTTTGATGGTCTCCAGGTCACAAGATAAGTAACAGGAGACAGAGACAAAATTACATGATGGAATGTTCATATAGATGAATACCCATGATGGCATGTGTGCGGTAGTACAGCTTTGACAGTGTTGCTGGCTTGAAGATTCAAAGTGCAGCTTTTGGAAACATTGGTTCAGTTCAGAAGAGAAATCCACTGACGAGGAAATGCTCATCAGTGGGAGGAAATTTGGTTTCTAGATCCTGGTTTGATGGATAAATCATGACTGCCAAGAAAGTAACTGAGAACAGGTTTGGCTTTTCAGTGAGAAGAGGTTGGGGGGAAAATCCAGTGTTGTCCTGCAGTTTACACTCTACTCTGGTGTACCATTGGCATGCTCATAGATTGTGGAGTGATGCAATCTATGGAGTGATAGATTGAGTGAATTCCGTTGGCAGTATCAGAAAGATAAAACTCCAAATCCTGGTTTAAAACTGATCTCAGATTGAGAAAAGCTACTCCGGACATCCTGCAAACTGACATCTCACCATTACTCAGAAGCTGATATCAAACAGCTTTTAAAATGCAAACTATTAATGCTGGATAAACTAGTTTGATTAGTATGTGTCATTAATGCTTGATGCCAAACTAGGGAGTTGGTCCATTCTTGAGAGGCCCTCCCTAACCCAAATCTTGTTCTCTGATTTCATGATGCGCTGATATCAAACAACACCACCTAAAATGCAAAATATTAAAGCTGTTTAACTGCATGTAAACCAGTACGATTAATGTTTGTTGTTCTGCTTCATTTCAAATTGGGGAGTTGCCCCATTCTTTGGAATCAACCCCCATCTGAGTCCTGTTCTCCTATTTCATGATACAGTATCCTTAAATGACATTGGACTGATACAAGCAATTAAGCAGAAAAGAGTCATCTATGGGTTGAGCAACGTATAGAGAGAAACGCTTCTAGAACAAGAGAATAAATATCTAGTGCATAAATCAACACTACTAATTTTGCCATCACATTTAGTCTAACCCTAACCCATGTAGTTCAATTTGAATTTTTGTGAGAGGAAAAAAAATCGTAGTGCCTTTGGGTACAAAGTAACAACTGGTTTGATCACTTTATTTTCTGCAACTAAAAATGACGACTGCAGTTCTATATACTATTGAATAACCAAAATCAAATTTACCAATGTTTAGTAAATGCTTAAACGAGACTAAATCCCATCTAGTGTGAAGCCATAAAAAATTAAGAAATTAAAAACTAATTAGGGGGTTCTGATGTCAGAAGGACATGGATCCCCATCAAACTTTTTCCCACTAAGTAGTCGAGTCCTATTTAATTTTGACCACTAGATGTCAATAGAAGCACTTGTGTTTACAGTATTAAGACCCAAAACCTTAATCTGTTTTGGGCTGGAACAGTCTGTGAGTAGTAAGGAAGAAACATATCTGTTTATATAAAGAAAACGGGGAGGGGGGGTTCCTAAGATAAAAAACAACTTGACAAAGATGTGTTAATATACTTCAGCCCATAAACATTTGAATGTGTTTCATTACTAGCTTCACTTTTTAACACCTAAAAAGTTCAACAGTCCGTCTGTTACAAAAATGACCAACTGCTAACATGTTTTCTTAGCCAACATCGGTTCTTAGGGATCTAAAGCCCATCTCCTCCCTCCCCATCCACTTTGCTCACTCACCTCAAAAATAAACAAATAAATAAAAGATCTTATCAGGCAAAGCCACATATTTTGTTTGCTGTACACAGATTGTGGTGGTGATCATTGCATTGCTGCTCATACTGTAACCACTGATTTCATAATAGCTTTTACCCTCCGGCTATATGCATTATTAACGAACTAGAATAATGACGCTGTTAAGCCTGCTGAGCTTGTCATAACTTCTTAGAATGTGTAGCTATACTACCATGTACTCGTTGTCATCGGGGCCCCTCTTTCTGGTACATTTACAGTGATTCGTTTGCATTGGTGTACTCTGGTTGTGGAACAGTGCACACTGAAGGTCTTCGTTATGTACTTCACTGTCTTTATACTGTCTTGTAAACCATTACGCGCGTTTGAAAGTGTACTCTCTGTATTATGTGCTGACTGAGAGACGTGTCCAGTATGGACTACATTGTGTCTGTATACTCCATAGGACAAATAAGCATTAAAACCTTATTTTGACATGCTTAGTGTTTTAATGAGAGCTAAAAGTGTACCATGTCTAACATTTACAAAAATAAACAACATTCCTTCATTACCTGCAAATAAACTAGACAGTGGTCTGTTGTAGTAGCATGAGCCAGTGTGCCGTAATGATTTGAGTATTAGTGTTAAAAATATTATCGTTAAACATTACCACCGTTTTGGAACTAAATGTTTTCATCAATCAGCTTTGTTTCAGCACTCGCACTTTCTAAACAAGTCACAGAGGGGAAAAGTCCGCAAGAGCTTACAGCGTCGAACTACAACTGATATGATTCGCGGATCCCAACGACTCATAACAAAGCAGACTAAAGATAAGCCCCTTGCCAACTATGACCTCAGTGCTGGCAATACAAATAAATTATAAAACCAAACCAGCGCCGTTGCACTTAGGCCGCTGCGAGAGAATCTCGGTATTAAGTCACCTCGCTACGCTGCAAGTCAAACTTCGTGAGCGTGAAGAAGCTGAGGGGCAAAGTGCCGAAGGAGTGCTCTCCGCCGTGGTGAACGTTCAGGGAGGCGGACAAAGTCCTCGTTCCCTTTAAGAAATAGGCGGTCCATTTCGTTCAACCAATGAAACTATTCTTCTGTTTAAATAGCCTTCGCTGTCAGTCTCTCTTCCAGTTGCTTTGCTTGCAATCGCCATATTGGGCGCTCGAATGACTTGTCTTTTTTTTCTTTAGGAATTACTACGAGAAGGAGTAGATAGGAGTGCCTTCCAGAGCCGCACACTTGACGTGCACTTGCGATTACTTATACGCGCATTGTTTTACTGACCGCTTTCCTCCCAATTCTGTTGCTTGTGTCTGGCATGTCTGCGCCTATAGTGTTTTGTGATTTGATCGGCTATTCCTGGAGTACGTGTTTGTAGTCGCGTTTGCCTGAACAGAAACTACTGTTTTGGACAGATTTTCATGTGGAAAATGTCAAATGTGCGTCTTTCTAATGGAAGTCCACCGTTGGAAAGGGTGGATGCAAGGCTCGCGGATCACACCAAGCCACCGGTGTGCAGAAACCTTTTTGGATCTGTGGATCCAGAAGAATTTAAGAGGGATTATTTAGAGCAATTGCAGGAGATGGAAAAAGCATCCACAGATAAGTGGAATTTTGACTTTTCAAGAAACGAACCGCTTTCGCCGGGTAAATACGAATGGGAAGAGGTGGACGCGAAAGACTTGCCAGCTTTCTACACAAGACCACCACATAATGTAAAACGGGCTACCTCCGCAGGGACTGTGGATCATAACGGTAATCGCGGTTATTTGTTGAAAACTCCCTCCCAAGAGAGCGGAGGAGGGCGCTCTGAAAGCACTGCGACAGGGAGTCGGTCGGACTGCCGAGAAACACGAGCCGGAGCGAGAAAAAGACCTTCGTCAGAGGACCACGGTAAATGGAGGCTGGGTGTGTGGCGTGTGATTTTCGTGACCGGCAGGCATATTAGACCACACTGCCCTGTCTTCGCTGGTCCATTCGACATTAAATAACGCTTCAGCATCTGGCATATTTTGATGCTCGTGCAGCCATTTGCAGGCCCAGCGCATAATTTCAGCAGTAATTATTTACTGCAGTGAAATTTAGCTGGTCTGTAGTTTGATTCGTGCTTCGCGCGGTTTATATTGCTAGTTACACTGCAGTAGTTTGATAGGCTTCCTTGTACAGTGTCGTATATATATTTGATAGAATATTAACAAAGAGATTAGTCGTTAAAAGTGCATGAAGCTAACAGTATTGTGTGCTGCATTGTAATTAATATTTGCGCCCACACAACAATCTAATTTCATGTCCCCTTTCGAATTAGATTCTCCATGTCAAAGTAAACGGTCGAACAACGACCCGGAGGAAGCACGCCACTGTCCAGACATGTCACGTTCGGTAGAACAGACCCCCCAAAAATCTGACCCCAAGACGTAAACAAGGGCTTATAATCAAAGGTGAGTGCCTTGTTCTTGATGACGGTTTACAAATATGTTTAGCGCTACTACAACATTTATACTTCAGCTCGAATCACGCTAAGATGCGATAGAAATCTGGGTTTCAGGTTTGGCAAAATTACTACATTATGGTTTATCGTAGGAACACTAGTCATGTTCAGAAGTTACATTCACGCTGTAAACAAATGCACAACAGTGTAGTAACACGTCATCGACACTCTAGGTGGGTGTATGGGTGGTGTGGATGGATGTGCAATATTATATACTTAGTCCATACATGTACGTGTAGTGAGTTTGTTGTTTATTAACTCTGTCGTCGATAGTCATTGGATTACTCGTTTTCATTTGCTGCATGATTTCATGAGCATTGAGACAGTTTCTTTATTTTGTAAATAATTTAAACCTATTTTAATGGTTCTGACTACAGTAATGACCAGCGTAAGTAAACTTTACATTCTCCGAAAGCTTATAAGGCAACTATTACATGAATGCATTGTTTGGACACATCCACCATGTTAGTATTTACTTTATAGCTAAATGGGTATTGTTGTTCTGTTGTTTTCTGCAGAGATGAAGAATGTGTGTTTCTCCGTCAGACTTCAAGAGCTTTATGAAGTAAACAGGGACAACAATGAAAGAAAAAAAAGTATCGCCTTTCCTAAGGATGTGCAAGGCAGTATAAGCACTGAATTTTTACACTAAAGTTCTGGCACTCAACAGAATACATTTGCCTCAAAAGCAGACAATGTAGCAGTGTGCAATTGGTGTTTTTTCCCTTTTTTACTACCTATGTACATATTCTCATTTTATATGTAGCACATAATATAACATTTATGATGAAAAAATCATATGATGGTGTGAATGACTTGAAGAATTGCTGTGCAGTTTTTAAACGACTCCCAATAATACTCCCTTATAAAACACTTCTACATAAACTCAGACATAGTATCTTCATATTGCCAGTTGAATCAGTCTCAAATTCATTACGGATCAGTTCTGTATTCTATATTAAGATAATGTTCCTCCAATTTTTAAGATAGGAAGGGGTGCGAGAACTGGAGACTCATGTTAACTAAAGATAGCCTGCATAAAGATTATAGATATGTATTAGCAATAATTCCACAGAAGTGTGCATTGGTACTTGATTCTGTGATTATTTAAAAATCTGCCAAAGTTACAAACACATTCAGACAGGGATGTTACTTTTTAAGGGTGTGGTTTTACAGTTTTGACAGTGTTTCACAGTATTATTTTATCCCTGGGTTATTCCACTATTTTTTTTTTCAAGATTACATTTTGGAAATTGTTTATGAATGACAAAACCTACTGAGTAAATAATAATTTCAAAAGGGAAACTGAAATGAAAAGTTAATCTTACTCTTAGTCACTTTTGTGTATTTTTCTTGCATCGCTGTGTAGCAGAATTTTTATATATATATTTGTAAACACTGGGCCATGTATTTTTGAACCGCAGTAATCCATGAAATTCAGTCTTTTGCCACCACAAACTTGGCATTCATGTTGAACATGATGTGCTACTATGTCCTGAAAATATGTATAAAACATCAAAACAAGACGTTACACTGCATGTGTGTAAAACTTTGAAGTGTACCTGTGTATATTGCTTTGTAAAAACACTGAGGAAATTATACTAACTTATTTATGTTAAGCTTTGTGTTGTGTATGACTATCCAAAGTGGCATTGTGCTTTTTTTTTATAAACCTTTTATAAGTTTATTTTTCAGATTTTAAATAGAATTTGTGCAAGGTTGCGAACTGAGCCTATTAAAAAAATTGATGTGGATTTTTGTATAGCTTGTTTTAAGAGATGATTAAAAAATCATTACACGAACATTCCAGTTCATGTCTTTTGTATCTACTTAAATATGTATAATCAACTAGAGGAACATAAAAACATTTACTTTTTTCACTTTCCGCCGAGACTAAGTAAACTGCACCGACAAGACCAATTAATGATCAATATACAAAGCTTACATGTCTTTCTCTGTATACATACATCCAAAATGTGATGCACACATCGTGGAGTGTTTGATTTTACATTAAAGGTTACACACGTTTAAATATGACGCAGGTAAGAACGTGACAGTTAACCGCCCGAAACATATTTAGACTAAACATGTCCGATTTTAGAGACAGTGCTATTAAATAGCATTGCTTTTCCCCTCATGAATTGCTTTACACTTCAACTAGCAAATATTCATGGGTATTTTGTAATGCAAAGCGTGTGTGCGTCTAAAACAGCTACACAATTTGAGGCCATTCCAACTATGTTATCTGCATTTCCTTCCAACTAAGAACGCAACATATATCCTAAATAATTTGAGGAGTATCGTCACAAAGCGCGCGCAATTTCTTAGAGGATATAATTTGCCGCCACTTTCAAATTCACCTAACATCGTAACATCGGTATGTTTAAAATGCATTTATCAACGGTGTTTGGAACGTAACAAATCGCATTTGATAATAAGATATACGCATCGTTTGTTTAGTCCATCGAGAAGTCAACAGACTTTACGGGTAACTTTTCAGTCAACTTTCAGCCTGCGAGCAAAACCTTCCTTACCCTACCTCAATTGAGAAAAACAAGGACACGTCCTATGAAGGAAAAAAAACGATAAGATACTGACATTCGGTTTGTCCAATCAGGCAAACATTAAGAAAAGCACACCACTTATTGTAGCCACTAAGATTGCCTTTCACTGCATATCAGGACCGAGTAAACTTGTGTCGGTACAGGGTGTTCTTTTCGTAAAGCACAGCCCCGAGTTGGTACCATTGGTCAGATTTAGATTTTTTGCTGATGCTTGCAAAAACAACGATGGTTGACATAGTGAAAAAGCGCTATATCGGATACGTTCAAATCCGACCTCACGGTTTAAAAAAATAACCCCTGATCGTAGGGCATCTCTGGTATGATGAAATAAAAGCGAGCATTGCATGCATCACGAATCACATTAACGCGAAAATCAACTGAAAATATAAATGAAAGTTACATGTTCAGGCAACACGTCGAATAAAGCAGTTTTAATGATTGGAACCGAATGTTTTAGTTCTGTGAATACTCGCTACAATTTTCCAACAATGTAATACAACCAAGCTATTAAAACGGAGGAATAATAGGCACGAGAGGCCAAATACAGCTGCCGCATATCTAATCTTCGCACGGCATCTTTTTCTGTTGGGTAGTTGACTAAAACCTCGCAGCCGCCACGTATATTCGCTCAGAGGTTTCAGTTATAGGGAGGCGGTACCAGTAGCCTGCACAGCCGCTGGTGTAGTGTAACTGAACAACCCTCGATCAGTTGTGCCACAATTTTAAGAGGTGAAGTACTAGGACACAGACATAGTAGATGCCGCTGTTCCATTTAAACTCAGTGTAACATCGGCAGTTACTCAGATAGTACAGTTGCTCAGATAGTAGCATGGAAAATTATATTTTCTAGTAAATAAAAGGACACAACAGCTTTTAAAGCTAGGGTTAGTTGTATTAAATACACCGAAACTATAGGATGTGAACACTCGTTTATTTGAAACTACCACGCACATGTACACTTAATGACCACTTTATTAGGCATACCATATAGATGAAGTTTAAAGGTGTACAGTTACAGTCTGTAACCCATCTCTTGGCATGCTCAGTTTGTCAGCCATCATCTACCCCATTCATCACTAGTAAGTTTCTGCTCAGCTCCTATTACTTTCTTCGGGTTTTGACACCATCTGTTATCAGTAAACAAAATGTGAATAACTATATACAGGGTGACTGAGCTGCAGATATGTACAATTGATCCCCAAACTCACAATCAGAAGTAAAGGAAGGAACACAATTCTTTATTTTTGTTTTATAATTTTACAGGACTGTTGTCAATTATACACATCTTTGATTGCAATTACATTTTTTATTATTTTATTTAATCTAAATTGTATACATATTTTAAATAGTAGTAAACTTAGTCCAACCCATTTAACAAATCGTGTCATTTAAATACATTTAAAAATGCAGTTTCATTGGAATCGGGTCATATGACCTGCTATTATCTTTTTATATACTGAATAATTGTGGGCAGTTGAGAAGTATGATTTCTGAATAACTACTGAGGTGATTTCAGATTAATTACTGAGGTAATTTAAAATTAACTATTGCATTGTCAGAAGGGAAACAGTAAATTATGCAAAGCTTTGACCAGTTTTTTGACCATCCAAGCAATTGCAGACAACACTTAAAATTTTAAAGTACAATTCATATTTCTTTCAGGATTTTTTTCAGCATTTCTCTGGATGAGTTATAAACTGAGCATGATGACAATGGAGCAAACATCTTAAATAACAGGACATATTTTGTTGGCTGAAATGGACTTGTGAATACCAAACACTTTTCAATTCTGCTTTGAAGGGTGGATCAATATTCCACATTAGGCTTACTTGACTGAAGCCAAATCCCTCATGCTGAGGGTAGCAGGTAGTAGTGTCCAGGGACATTCAGATGGTTACCATTATGTCTGTGCTTTACACACATCAAGGAGCATTGGCTAATGATCATAACAGATGTCTGAACTAGGATCAGATGCACAAAAATGCCTTTAATACATACTCCAAAACACAACGGATGCCGAGAGATCAGACACCAGGGCCCAGTTTCCCAAAAGCACCCCACTGTTAAGGCTATTAGAAAGACTGTTCAAAGCTATATTCACTCTAGCTTCTTATGATAATCTTCATACTCTGGCGCCTTTGGGAAAACGTTCCCTAGGACAGCTGTGGACAGCAAGAAGTGACACCATGACCAGTTCATTTGGTCCTCTACTGGTGGGACAAGGCAATAGCTTGGTTTCCCACCTCTGTGTTGGGGCCAAATGAGGCACCTCCCCACACCTCTGAAAGAGGGTGACGCAATCTAACAAACCAACCGGAACACATCCTGCCAGATATGACCTCAAAAATGGGATGGGAAAGTGCATACTGCTTCATTCAGATTTGACATATTTTTCTGGGTTATTTCATTAGAGTGCTCAAACAGTTCTGTGGAAATATGTACCAGTACAGGACAGCTGCTCCTTTATTGAAGCAGAAGCATAATAGCATATCTCTTCACACAACACTGAAATGCAGCCTGGCCAAACTTCCCTGAACTCCGTCAAAATAACAGCACATTGCCCAGACTCAATTAGCAGGCGGCTAATTTAACAACATGGCAGATAACGGGAAAAGAGCGATTGTAAAGTTGCAAAATGTTTACAGCTGGCCCTATTAATAGACATTTTTGCACAGAACCAAACATGACCTCATATTTGGCTTTCCCCACTGGGAAAAGAACATTTGCAACTGTATGTTATTTTGGAATTCCAACCTCTCATTTGTTTCGTGTTGGTATTAATCAGAATGATTTTTTATGTGGCTGGGTAAAACTTTCATTTTCCATCCCTACTTGCCCAATGGTCATGTGCTTTGGCTGTTCTCAGGTTGACAAGAAACCTGCACCAGCCATGGAGCACAACCAACTCTGGCTGGTAGCTATGTGCACTTGGTCCAAAATCTATCCAAACGAAGGATATAAACAACTTTTTTTTTTTTTTGCCAAAAGAACCTTTTATGTGTTTTGGCTTCTAAGACCCAGTGTCTCGCTGTGAACTCCACAAGCATGCGTGTTTTTGGTTTTCTCCATGTTTTCCACTCACATTGTGACCTATATTACCCCTCCTCCTTCACCCTCTCTGTTCCGATCACACGGATTAAATTCTTTCATCTCACCCCATGTCCTGATGACAAAAGTATGTGTCTGTATGTGTGTGAGTGTGGAGGGTCATGGTTTGAATAACAACAATCAACTCCTGAGGTGACCCATGCTCCTGTTAATCACAAACAGCCATCTCTGTTTTCTTCATCCAGAACAGAGAAGGCAGTTGTGTGCCATGCCATACTACAGAACTTCACGAGTTCAGTACCTTTTAAAATAGTCAGTTCAAGGTGACATTTAGAATAAGTCCACGAAAACATTTTAATCTGAAAATTTCAAGTGCTAAATGGAATGAATATACAGGTTACAATTACACAAAGACTGGTGTGAGCTGATTTCAAACACAGATACAAATAAACAATATGTAAACATTAGTCACAAATATTCTCATTTATGTGGTATGTGGACAAACATGCAGCATGAAATGTTCTGTGCTTTTGCTACACAGGGTGGACATGTGAGTAGATGAATTCTGAGGTTTCAGAGAGTTTTCAGAGGTCAGACAGCCCTACTAACACTCAAGTTATCAGCTCGTCCCTGCGGAATTGCTACTGCCATCTGAGAAGTGAGTGGCCAAAGACCAGAGTATCTGATCTACACAAATTACAACAGTGAAAATGTTTTCTCATCCCTTTCACTAAGGTCAGTAAAATGAGATGCCCTAGAAAAGACAAGAAAAGTACAAAGTAACAGGTTTTACCAAGATAGCCACACACTATTAAAAGGCAAATACTTTCTGTCATATATGGCACAGCACTCTTAGAGAAACCATGAATTTTGTTCTGCTCTAAATGAAGTCTTTTTAAGTGTCTTTTCTCTCTCTCTCTCTCTCTCTCTCTCTCTCTCTCTCTCTCTCTCTCTCTCTCTCTCTCTCTCTCCCCCACTCTCTCTCTCTCTCCTTACCTGCCCTCCGGGGTCACTCTCACACTACACACTGGAACATTACCAGCTGCTGTGGTGAGAACGACCTTGAGTTCCTCCGTGTTTCCTGACTGAATGCTGGTAGAGTCTCCATGGGTCCAGGGAACAGGAGCGTGCTGCTGGGAGCGGTCGGAATCCTCCATCATTACCCAGCACACAGCATCCTTACAGTGCTCCTCTTACAGCGCTCCTCTTCTCCCTCTTCCGGGCACGATTGCCGCTTACTCCAGGGTTCGCCGTGACTCCTGCCGTCTCCGCAGTTTGGAGGCGAATTCAAACTCGAGTTGGAAGAGAATTTATTACCACTGACATCGTCCTGCCCTTACCTCCTGCTCATTAACACAGCCCTCTCAGAGAGTGTGTGTGTGTGTGTGTGTGTGTGTGTGTGCGCGTGCGTGCGTGTGTGCGTGCGTGTGTGTGTGATCGGGCTCTCCAGGGGCCTTACTATAGCTGCAGTAACTGATGGACAGAACAGTCAAGAGGTTGCCAGATCTTCAGCTGGTTGCCAGGTCTTCAGTCCTCTCCAGTTCCACTCTGATGTCCCCTCTGTTGCTTTCTTCCTTTATGGTCTGAAGCCTCTCCACAATAATCCCTCTCTGTCTGTCTCTAGATTTCTGTCTCTATCTGTTTCTGTGTCTGGTCACCCTTTCATTTTATTGCAGTTCACTGCATTTCAAGATGATTTATTGGTGTAACAGACAGTTTTGCATTTGTATTGTCAAATCTTGGGTTACAGAGTATGAATGGATTACAAGTATGAATGCAGTACAACCATCATTTTTACAGCGGCAGACAAGAACATGTCGTCCTGTTGATGTCAGGCACTGCTTGTGTTCCTCAAACTGCTCAGGCCGTTTCTGGTTGTTAGAGAAGATACTAATCTTAGGATGGGGTTCTTCTCAAGATTTCTTGTCTCTGCAGATTCTACGGCCACACGCTGCTCACTGTCTGTTTGATCAGTGTTCCATCATCTCCATGGTAACAGGTAGATGCCATGGATGCTAACATTACATCATCAAGGGCGGGGCCTTCTCTCAAGGGGTTAGTGAAGATCAGGAGTAGATGAGAGAGATGAATAGGTCACATCGATGCCTGTCATAATCGACTAACCAGGGAACAGTCTCGTTATGCAGGGGATCAGTGAGCAGAGTCAACATCAACTAGAACGTGTTCGTTATGACAGAAATGAAGTGAAGCTCCGTTCTCATGTGTGACTGAGGGAGGGAGAGAAATCCACCATTTCTAAATCTTCCAGAGAGTTGCAACAGACTCTGAAGGCATTTGAGGGTCTTGTGACTGAGGGTTATACATAGCTGCACATTGAAGTAAAAGCTGATTAAAGTTATGGGAAAAGCTTAAGCCAGTCTGAGGCTTCAGAAACTAAACTTTCATGAAGTGCTGATTCCATATGCGCTCCCTTTATAAAAGTGCCTTGTGACTGGCATGTGATGCCAACCATATCTCAATCTAATATTATCTCAATCTATTATCTAAATCTAATATCTCAATATCTCAATTTAACATCTCAATCTAATATCTCAATATAATCTCAATATAATATCATCTCAATATCATATCTCAATATCTCAATCTAATATCACCTCAATATCATATCTCAATATCTCAATCTAATATCATCTCAATATCATATCTCAATCTAATATAATATCTCAATTGCATCCACCCTGTTAATCAGTGGTTAATGGGGGGTGTAGTATTTCTTAGCTGGTGTATTACCACTGCCATGACAGGACCCAGTGATCTTTGTGCTGCCAGCCTGCTGTGTACCTTTTCTGCACCCGTTGCATTATAAGAGCCTCTAACACCTGATGTTCTTTGATCTCCTCCCCCACCCTCCTCTTCACCTCCCACTCGGTTGAGCTACTCATGCTACATTTGAGGCTGTAGGAGATACTAGAGATCCAGATTCCTGACTCAAGATCTGCTGAACTGCCTGATCCACCCTGATGTTCTTTTGCTTGAGTCTCACCATCTGAGCATCACTCACTGCAGCAGATGAATAGACTTTACTGTTTGTACTGTTATTATTGTCATGCCCGATGGTCAGTCAGGGAGGATAACCACACGTCCACCCTTGAGTCTTGGTTCCTCTGAAGGTCCTGGTTCCTCTGAAGGTTACTTCCTCTTGCTCTCAGGGAGTTTTTCTTGCCACTGTCGCCCTTGTCTCAGTCACACTTGGACTCAGACATCTATAAAGCTGCTTTGTGACGATGGATGTTAATAATTTTTGACTTGAATCAGTATCTGTTCAGCAGTGGTGAGCTTGTGAGCTGCAGAAGAACAGCTTTATGAGAGCTGGAGGACTGGGAGGAGAAAAAGCTGCGATGTGCCTGCAGAGTTGATTTAAAGCAGGTAATCAGAGGAGAAGCTTCTTCCCACCACAGGGAGGACACAGATGCTCTGACCTTCTTCTGTTACTAAACACGTTTGAAGAGGACAGGGATTCTCTTCGTTAAACAGCTTCATGGAAAATGGATTGTTGGTATAGAACCATATTCTCTCTCTCTCTCTCTCTCTCTCTCTCTCTCAATTTTGATCTCTCTGTTGCTCTCGATGTCTCTCTCTATATCTTTCTATCTTTCTCTCTCTACCTCTCTCTATCTCTTTCCTCCTCTCGCTCTCTCTCTTCTTCTCCCCCCTCTCTCTCATTCCGCTGGGCTGCGCTGGACTGTGCTGGACTGTGCTGGGCTGCGCTGGGCTGCGCTGGGCTGCGCTGGACTGCGCTGGACTGCGCTGGGCTGCGCTGGGCTGTGCTGGACTGCGCTGGACTGTGCTGGACTGTG
>JAOYMR010000003.1:12738910-12753412 GCA_025802075.1 Tenebrosternarchus preto
CTCTCTCTCTCTCTCTCTCTCTCTCTCTCTCTCTCTCTCTCTCTCTCTCTCTCCCCCTCTCTCTCTCTCTCTCTCTTTCTCTCTCTCTCTCACACACACACACACACACACACACACACACACACACACACACACAACAATAATGTTGGCTTTCTTCAGAGAATCTTTAAAGATCAGTATTTGGTTGATAGTTTGTAGATATTCTGTAATTGTAATGTTTTTACACACACATACGAAAGCATTTGCTCTTGAGAGATATCTCTGTCTATCACAGAGGCACTACGCCCAATGTACCAGACAGAGAGACAGAACAAATAGTTACATCTAACAGAAACTAACACTTTATGCGGTTATGAGGTCACAGCTTAGATGTGAGTTAGTGCACCATCACCAACTCACTTTTTTTCACAAGAAAAAAAAGGCCAGTGTCTTAGTGAATCACTGTTCTACAAGCAGAAGTCAACCCACTCACAGGCAAATGCAAGTGGAATAGAGAAGCACTCAGACAGAAATCACTTGGTTGTCAGAATTCGATCCACGAAACATTGGTTGAGTTCCAATTCCTGCTGTCATTTCAAAACATGACTTCCAAAGTTTTACAGCAAACCTTTGAAGCAAAAGAAAATAATTTTTCCTCCCTGTATCATAACATGTCTTTAGGAATTATAAAATTAGAGAGATGACTTGGTCTGACTAAACACATAGTAACCACAGATAGATGGTCACTCAGAGACAGAAAAACAATATCTAGTGCATGTTTGTTGAAGCAAGAATAGTTTTGGAAAAAAACTTCCAATAAACTCCTATATCAACTACAGGTCAAGAAAATAATCAAGTAAACATAAAAAAAATCTGTAGATGTAAAACTTTAACACCAAAAATGAATATTGGCTAAGATTTCAGTATCTTTAAAGATCAGTTTTTTGTAGATATTTTGTAGATATTCTGTGATTGTAATGTTTTACTTGTCCAAAAAAGCATTTCCCCTTCTCAAATAAATGGCAGTTTGCTTTGAATAATTATTTTTATAGTATTGAAATCAGTCTATGAATATCCACATTTGTCATAGCATGAACAAAAGTGAGCATACGAGATCTATGTTGGCTTATTTTGGAAATATCAACATTGGCACTAAGTTTTGGTGCACGGAATGGTCTATGGCCAATAAGTTATATGCCATTTTTGAATTGAATAGCACTCAGGATTGAATAGAACTCAGCAAGCTGGGCTTGGATGGAAATGCCCCTCTGTCATTATGTGCAAATGACTGGTGGGGAGAGGGGGTGGATGCTGGCACTGAACAAAGACAGCAGTCACCAAGCACCTAACTTGATCCTCATAGGTATATGAATATGATCTCTCATATGCGAGAGTCACATGACTTATATACTCCTAAGGAGACACTGCATATATATATATATTTTTTTTAATCAATATCTTCTGAAAACAAGATCAAAACATCTTTGAGCCACCAAAGTGCTGCCCTCTTTTGGAAGCAGTAAAGCGAGTGCTGTGAAAGGGCATGAAGAGCCGTTTATCAGGCAGCATAGGAGAAACCTGAAATCCTCACACGCATGTCAGAATGACGAAGGCATTCCTTTCTGAAACCTATCTTATCTGTGGGCTGGGTTGATAACAAGCTCTAATTATGGTTGAGCCCAGGGTGGTAATATCATTCATGTCCGTCCTCAGTGCAGTATTCAGTGTGGTGGAGGGGTGGGTGTTGCTGCAGCCCAGCTGGGGAAAAAAGATGAATGTCCCTGAATACAGAGCAGATATATGAAACCACAGTCTCCCTTTTCATAGAGTAGAAGAACATGGGGTTGGCTGCCAGAGGAATAAAAATACTACCAACTTGTGGAATGTCTTGGCATTGGCAAATAGAGAAGTACACTCATTATGAAAGAGAGAGAGAGAGGCAGAGAGAGAGAGATATACAGGCAAGGAGGGGACCTCAGGCAACTTGCCAACCACCCCAAATCAAACTCCAGCACAATGGAGAACCCTTGAGCCCATTTCATGAAAACCATGAATCTGAATTTCACCTAGATACCAGCCTGCTGAAGTAACACTATCACCACCATCACCGTTTCCCTCTTTACTCCAGTTTTCCGTCACATCCATCTCCTAGTTCTCTTGATCTACTACTACTAAAGCTTGATTGGAGCCCAGTTTTTGAGAAGCATCACTGCACAATTTCCATGGCTGACAGAATTTCACTGTAACACTCTATGACATTTTTAAACAGAAAATTCTGGTAATTCAAGACATGGAATTTTTCCTTTCCTATCATATAATTCCATCACTGAGAGGAGGATAAAAACAACAGTAGATAACCTGTCCTCTCTGAGCAAACAATAGAGTGTCATCTGTGCGATCTCTAATATCTATAGTGTGACAGGCCAAAGCAGTGTTAGTCAACATACGGCCTGTCTTTGTTTACAGAAATGTTTGCTCCATTTTGGACAGAGGCATAAAGCCTGTGATGAACGGCCAGTTTCTTCCATCCACCTTTTTTCCTTGTCACGGACAAAGTGAAGCTCAAATGACCTTTGAAGAACACTAAAACTCAGGGACTTCACAGTTCCTTCTGGGCTTACAGTACCAAGGGGATTTGAGATTTAATTTCAGAAGAGATTCCTCCACAGCCAGTGAACATTGCAGCTCTCTGATGCATTTACCTAAAGCAGGATATAGTTCCTTTATGGTTGATTACAACTATTTTAAAGCTTGTCTTCTTATCTAAGGATTTTATGACAGAGTAAATTTCCTTGCTATGTCCTGACATACTTGAGGAGAGATAAAGTAATGGGCCTATAAAAAAAACAGTAATTGGCCAGATAAAACAGTGCAGGTATTGACTGCGTTTGGTCAATGATTTCTTTAGAATTTACTGTGTGTAGTCCTTTTCAGTCTAATTTGTCGTTTACTGAGAGCCATTATGTCTAGACATTACTGTTCAAAAACAGAATGCATACACACTCACTCACTCAAGGCACACCTACACATACACATGTACAAAAACACACACACACACACACACAATAGATGAAAAGTAACACCTTCCAGCTTCTAATAAGGTGAAATAAAGTGAAATGCTGACCAACAGCTCTAAATACACCGGTTGAAGAGACCATCACACACTGGCCACGGCAACAAACAACAAGGAAGAAGGTGGAGCAATAAAGGCTAAACCAGACAATCAAATGATACCAGTGCAACAGAAAGTCTGTCCCAGAGCTCCCTCAGTGGCCCCGGTAGTGGGCAAAACACTTCCACTCAGACCTCTATAAGATGAAGGGAAGAGAAGTAGAGTGTACAGTACTTTTGCTGCAGGGCTGTACAGGTTGCCACCGGCTTCTGGCTTTAAGTCTGGCCTTTCGAGGGCTAAATAAAAGACAGACAGGAGGCTCTATGCTTAGGATTTGTGCTAAAACCCACGGTGAGATTATTCCAGAGAGAAGTCAGATGAAAGGGTCGGCATCCGTGTTTATGGAGGGTCTTTTTTAGTCAGGTCGAGGGCACCTCATAAACCCTGACTAATTTAATTAAGCAGAGTTACAGTGGCCAGAATGGAGCCTCACAGAGAAGGTTGAAGTACTAGTGTGTGGTGGTTTGTGTGTATGTGTTTTCCAGGTGTCTTTTTCTCATTTATGATGACAAAATTGATTTTATTTTTATGTTTTTTATATTGCAGATGGCCCTGTCTGCAAGTTAAAGGAAAATGGCTATTTTAAGAATGGAACCTTGGGAAGGAAATCTCTCTATAACCGTGTTTGTCTGTTTGCTATTTACAGTCTGTCAGTAAAATAGTATGTCTTGAAAGGGGAAATAGGTCATTTTCTGAGACTATTCAAAAATTTCTATTCAAAATTATTGTAAAGAATTCAAGTGATTGTGATCTCCTCCTCTTAGCATGCAGTTTGTCATTATAAGACATTTTATTTCAGCAGTCCAGCTGCTGAAGACTTTAGTGGTAGAAAACCTCAGATTCTGAGGTCGTACTTTAATTTATATAGACTGAGCTTTAACTTCACGAAAAATGAAGACTACTAGCATAAATCTGTCATGGTCAATGTGCTGTAGGAGCACTGTTATTAAGAGCTCTAATTAAATGCACATCAGATGAACACATACTATTGATTTTCTTGTTTCTAGAAGACTAAAGCAAATGCAAATTTTTAGTTTGCTCATGTGCTTTACACAGAGTACACAGTCTGAAAGAGCAACACTGTCACGGTCATATCACTAACCATACATGCAAAAGCCTAATGAAGTTTGGTGAGCAAGAATCCTTGAAAAATTCATGAGTTACAATATTGGTCACAAGTTCTGCCTCATTACTGAGCTGAGGGAGAAAAGGAGGATGATTGATGTATTTATACTTATTTTGGTGTTACATGGAGCTGTAAACGGTAAAGTAACTGACATTTGCCAATGTCATTTCAGTTTGGTGAACAAAAACAGGCAAACCAGTGTAAACTGTGATAATCGTACCTTCAGGGGCACTATATTAATTTTTACCTACACTTGTAAAAGTATTCCTTCTTGATTTGCTCTTCTTTTGACCGCCTGTTCCTGGATTTTACTAATGTATGAACCTGTTTGGGAAAAATGGATTTTAGTTATATGGTAATGCACTTACCAACCAGTTTATTAAGTACATCTATCTTATAGGAACATATATTACAGACTGCAGTTATCTTATAGGAACATATATTAGACTGCAGTTATCTTAGAGGAGCATATATAAGACTGCAGTTATCTTATAGGAACATATATTACAGACTGCAGTTATTTTAGAGGAGCATATATTACAGACTGCAGTTATCTTAGAGGAGCATATATTACACACTGCATTTGACTAATGCCATGTGCAAACTGATCAGGTTCTGACCCAAGGGCCCCTGCTGACTATATATGATGTGTGTTGCACTCCACTCTCAACACAGCAGAGACTCGGATGTAGAAGTAATGTGGCAGTGGTAGGTCTATGGCAGGAACAGCACTGTTGTTGGAGGAGTTTATGCATGTGTCTTTGTCACTGCTGGTTTAAGAGTTGTCTGCTTCTCAAAAACATCCAGCCAACAGTGGAGCTGTGGGCCAGAATCACACCACTGGTGGAGAGCTGGAGATCAGATGACAGCTGACTGTGGTGACAGTGACTATGCATGGAAACAGCATAAAGTATTTCTAAGTTAATATCTTTTAAAAACCTGGTGGTAAGGGTATATAAAATTGCAACATTAAGAATATAGCAGATTTATATTCTTTTCTTATTTCTTTTTTTTTTTTCATTATAAATACACAATGGGATGATTTGGGTCATTTCTTCTTGGACTATGGTCACGATTTTACAGTAACTGTACCACTTAAACCATTCTGTCAATCTTTAATGCTGACATCATTTACACATACAGCTGACATCTTTTTACTATGGTGCTCATAAACGTGTTACAGGTTACCCCTCACTTCACCTTCAGTTGTAGGATGACCATCCCTGACTTCAAACAGAAAGTAGCTTACTCATATTTCTTTATAGGATTACACAAGAAAATACTGTTAAGTACCATTGTTATTCACAGAATTTAGAAAGACCTGTAATTTGTTTGAACAAATTGTCAGATTAAAGCTACATTGCCTGTCCCACGTTGTGAAAGATGTAGATGTTTCTAATTTTCACATTGGCCTACAAGTGCTACTTGTAGCTTAATCATCAGTTTAACCTATTTGACATCATTTATTTAATTCAACCATATTAAAAACAGTCTAGCCTGTTTAGTCTCAATTTTTCTGTCTATCATACAGATGCACAAAAGTGTTTTGAAAGATGCTGATCTGCAAACTAACTGTAAGGGAGATTAATCCTTGTTAGATCCTTGTTAGAAAGATTAATATTTATGAGGTACAATATAGAAAGAAATAACACACCCTGCACGTAAGAGGACAGCAATAAATCCACAAATGGATGATAGAACTAATAAGGTCTAACATGCTGATTTTGTGTCTGTTTTGCTCACAAATAACTTGTACTGGGTAGAACGGTAGCTCAGATAGTAACAAAATGTAGCCATAATTTCTATTTAATTTCTATTTAATTTGAAAGCCATGAGTCAGAGCTGACATGGACATATTTGCTGGCTGGAAAAATAACCCCGTCTTTGCTGGGCCAAGGTCACGGACCGTGAGCCTTTATGGCTGCGGATGGAATGCACACCTCAGTCAAACAAGACACGAGACACCCGGGAAATCTGGGAGAGTGGCGTAAAAGAGTCTGAGGGCTGAGTGCTCTCTCACAGTTCAGGAAAGTACTCTGCTTTCTCCATGCTGACAGGGCAGCTAGCTCTGAGCAGGAGCCTAGATAAGATTACTCTTGTCAGTAGTAGCTGAGTCTAATGGGTGACAACCAACTCAAGGCCAAGTTCTCTGCGGTGACCCATACGTCACCTGCTGGCTTTATCTGTTTTTATAGTACATCCAGGATGTCATAAAAGAATGCAGCTACTACTAGGACATTATTGGTCCTAGTAGGCCAGGCAGTGTTGTGGACTCAGAAGAATAAATCTAAAAAATTGTAAAAATGGAATCACAGCTGTGAATTGTAAATCACTCATAAAAATCATAATCAGATATGTCCCAATATGAAAAAATTTATCAAATTAAAAATCTGTCAGTCCTGCTGTCACTTTGGGTAAGACTGGAGGACAGGAAAAAGTGTAAGTTACAACAGTTCATAATCCAGCTCAACTGTGGCTGGGAAGACATCCCATAATGGAAGGAGTGTGACTTTAACATCACATGGAGAGCTCCTTTTACAATTTCAGACACTGTTACTTTTTAATGCAGCATGTTTGAAGAGTAATTGGTGTCAAACTTGCATTCATTTGAATCCAGCTCAAAGAAAACCAGGCACTGGATCTCTCTCCAGTTTAGGGTGGCACTGGGGAAGGGTGGGGAGAAATTGTGTGGTTGGAAATTTCCACACACAAAAAAGGCAAAATGACAGAGAATGGTTTCATAGGCTACTTTGTTTTTGTTGATTGGTCATCAAGGCACCATGGCAACCACTTTCATCCTAAAGGACATTAACTTTGACCAGATCGACCAGTTCTTCTATACATAATAGAAAAAAAGTATCTCCACATATAGAAAGTCAATATACAATCATTAAGGCCTCAAATCAAGACAGTGGTGATTGAGCTTATTGGTACTTACTATGCTGAAAAATATACAGGGCAGTTTGAGATGAAAAAAATTTAATTAAATAGACATCTCAACTGAAAGAAAGAAAGAAAAAAAACAACAGCTGTCATTTCTGAAGCATGGAGATTCCAGGCTGCAATTATCCACTGTAAGTCACTGGAACTCCTAAAATGCCCTCTATATTCTAACATAAAATGAACGACAAATTTATACTTCATTAATGATAATGATACCCTACCCGTTCTATTTTCAGACAGTCTCAGTTATTACCAGACATATTTAGCGCTGGCAAATCCTAGTGTTTTATTTCCACATCATAGTCCTGAGGTTTAAAACTGGCACTGCAGCCACAGACCACACTCTGACACTACGTAATGCCTGTTAAAAAAAGGACAGGCTTAGTAAGCACCAGGCAATTCCACTCTGATAGTACAGCGAATGAAGTAAGCAGGCAGTCCACTTCATTGAGCCTGAATGCACTAGACATTTTGTGAAAAAAGAACTGGATTGTAAGACATGCAGGGCTGACAGGCTTTTATATGAGAGATAAAGGAAGCTGTGATACTGTCACAGTGGCTTAAAAGAGGCTTTTTACATTCCTGGAGTGTTTAACAGGTAATCAGTCAGTTTGCTGAGGACAGCACTTCCCCTAAGCTGCTATATTGATATATGCTCTTTAGGGAGTATGGATAGAAATAGGTTTGTTTTCATGACCACTGAAGTATCATAGTCTTTAAGCACTTACACCCTAAGGATTCAGCAGTGTGTCTAGACTCTCATTCTTCACTATGTATCTACATACCTTTCAGTGTACTTTACAGATAAATCATTACCACAGTCAATACTGAATAACATGCAGTAAAATGAATAACAAAATAATAAGCCTGGTGTTTAAGGACATTAACAGAGAAGTTCAACAATATGTCTAATATGAATGATTACTGTATAGGAACTCAAGACAGATACCCATGTTGGCCTACGTGCACAACGCCCTTTGTAATCAAACACGAACGCAGTGTGTCACGATCACATTGTCAGATAGTAAACCTATTTATATATTTCCTGCCATTGCTACCTTCTTCATTATCAGACTATGAGTCTCTGGGCAGCTGTCATTAACTGCACTGTCAACAGAACTGAAACAGAAACGACCAGTAGTCAGCTTGTCCTCTGGTGTTTGGGTTAGGGACGGACAGGACTGGAGCATGTCTTAGGCCTGCCAGTCTCTCCACCAAGTTTTTGGCCTGCTGGTCTCTCCACCAAGTCCTCAGCCTGTTGCTAAATCGAAGTACTCACTCTACCGGATTTTCCAGTCTTGTCTTAAAATGTCAGCTGTCCTCTGAGGGTTGTTATCAGTCCCAACCAAAAAAAAAAAAAAAAAATTTCCCAAAACAAGCGTACAAACAAAAAAACGTCTGTTCTCTTTGGAATTACAGTCTCACTCATTCTGAACACAGGAGAGCGACGGGGCGGTTCTCTCTACTTCAGGAGAGACCACAGTAGGGCTCAGCTGAGTGTTTCCTCTATTTAAACACTCGCTGCGCCCCCAGGACATGTGAAATCAAGTTATAGTCTTTGAAAATACTTGGTCCTGAAATTCACTGACTGTCTCACAAGCTGACCACTACAAAATGTTGTACTTTTATCCTAATCTGCATGCACAAAATACCTTTACATTTACAGCATTTGGAAAACTCCTTGTCCAGAGTGACTTACAGAAGTGCTTTGTCTCTATCAAATATTTACACTCATACTATCACAAATAGGTTAGTTTGAATACTATTAGACTAAAGCTCTTGATAAAGAGGGAAAGGAGACAGTAAAGAGTTTTTTTTTTGTTTTTTAAGACCATATTTAAGTTCTCAGTGAGTCACTGAAGAGGTGAGTCTTCAGTCTTTGTTTGAAGACAATGTCTCAGTTGTACAGCCAGCCAGGGGAAGTTCTTCTATGAGGTTTGATGCATGCCTTCGTGTCTTGCAGGGTGGTTCGAACTAAGTCTTATTAGAAGCGCAAAAAAGAGTTTGATTAGCGCTTTTAGGTATGTGGGTGCTGGTTTAGCTGTGCTTTTGTAGGCCAGGATTTTAAATCACATGCATGCAGCTACAGGGAGCCAGTGAAGGGAACACAGCAAGCAAGGGGGTGACATTAAATAAGTGTATGGCTGTGTCTGATGCTATTAAACCACAAAATTAAATGTAATAATCTGTAACTTGAGACTCATTTCTGCTGTCAAACTGGAAATGTGCCTGCAGTTCAGCTGGCAACGAAACAGCATGTGCCTCTAACTTACGTGGATGCTTACAGACAGAAGCCTGTCTTTATAGTAATAGTAAGTTAGGTGTTTGCACAATGCTGTGTGTAGCACATGAGGTAGGCATTTTTGAAAGGAGAGTTTAGTCACTTTGGCATAATGGGCTTAATGGCATGTGAGCCAACTGGTAAACTTAATTATTCCTGAGCCTTGATGACAGCCCTCATGCACGCATGTTTGCTCACACCCATATAGCCACACCCACACCCACACAAGCACACCTACAAACAAACAACTGAATGTTAGATCCCTTATACGGCTTTAATACAAACACACCCTCATGGCATACAAAACCGTGGGAGGAGACCCAAACACCGGGTCCTACTGATATACCAAACGTGCACATAGTCATACCGGTCAGAGCAACGATCTCATAAGCCCACAAATACCAGCCCAGAAATGCAAACACCCAGAGAGTGGCTGTGTGTTGGAGCAGTGGGCATAAGGACCCGTGTTAGGCAAGTGATGTCATCCCTGTGATCAGCCCTAAACAAGCAGCCTTCCCAGAAGAGCTGTGTCGTGTGAAGGGAGAGGCAGCAGGCCATGACTAACGCCTTCCACAGCTCACCGGGGAATCACTCCACTCTAGCCCTGCTGCAGCCAGGCTGCAAAACAGTGAACAATGTGAGAGATGCTCTCAGCCCCCCCCTCCGCATCCATTTTTTTTTTTCAAGACCATAATTTTTCCAAGTTGGACTCAGGAAACGTAAAATATTTTCTAGTAATATATCAACTATTTTCAAGTGCATTCTTCAACATATGTGCTCAAAACAAATGTGTCTTTTTTTTTTTTTTTTTGCAAGAGATTATTTGAGTATGTACGAAGAATTACACTTGAAAAAATAAGCAAAGTTTGCTAATTCATGTCTTCTTTTGATATATGACAAAATAAAATATAAAAGCTAAAATAAAAATTACACTCCTCTGCCCAAAAGTATTCATATTTTTATTAAAAGCTACAAACTGGCCTAAAAATTATTCATAAAAACCAATTATATTCCATAACCTCCAGAGCCCATTCTTAGTCCTGTTCTCCAGTTGTCCTGTTCTTTTGTTTTGATATTTAACCATATAGAGACAGAGGAAGACAGAGAAACAGTGAGAAAGACAGAGAGTGTGTGTGAAAGAGAAAGAGTGTGAAAGAAATTGTGTGAAAGAGAGAGAAAGAGAGAGACAGAGAGGCCCTTCGTCGGAGGAGTGGCTGGAGCAGAAGTGGCGGCCGCTGTGTGAGCTGTGGTTAGAGGCTGTGGTCAGGGCAGAGACAACAGACTCCAGCTCCGTTTATTTAAGGAAGGACAGCCCTCTGAAAGGCCATGCTGCAGTCGCCTGGCAACAGGTCTTGGCTGCGCGATGTCTGAGCAACGGCTTTTAATCTCGAGTTTGTCTCGTAGAGGCCTTTTTTTTTGTTGTTGCTGTCATGATATATCTTTTTGCTCCTCTCATTTCTTTTCCCTGTAGTGGTGTGTGTGGTAATGTAAAGCCAGTCCCAAAGGAACCATTAACCAGAACTGAACTTGCTATTACAACCAGTGCATACTGTTACTACTTATCCTACTGAAATGTTGGGACCCCTTCACAATTTGTTACAAAGCTCAAATGTTCAAATGAAGGCTGAGGGCTCACTGATGTGGGCTGTAGACCAAGTCCACAAAAGCACCTCACACAGGGAGCTTAAAGAGAAAACTCTACAGGAAATAGTTTGATGATAGCTCACTAACTAATGACTGTTGAATACTAACTGCAGGACATTTTGCAACCCCACCCGGATCGTCTGAGCTCTTGTGCAGAGTCTCGGAAAACCACAGAGTAGTAGCATGATCAAGAACTCATTTCCACCTGAAATAATGCCTGACGTTTTAAAATTAGTTCAGTGAATGATGCCCTCAGAATATAGCTGCCCTGCCCACGCAACCATAGCGTGCCATTCGAGGAGGAGTGGGAGGAATGTGTGTGTGTGTGTGTGTGTGTGTGTGTGTGTGTGTGTGTGTGTGTGTGTGTGTGTGCATGAGTGTGTGTGAGTGTGTGTCTGTGTTTTGCTAGCACTTTATTTTTTTCTTGCAGTACAAGCTCAAGCATGTCTCCATGGTAGGGGACAGTCTCAGGTTCATTGCCTGGGGAGAAGGTGCCCACTCAGAGCTGGGGCATGTCTGAACCGCAGGCAACACACGCGACTCCCACCCATCCATTCAGGGCCCTGGATTAGTAACAGGTGGTTAATATGATTCCAGCCAAAAGCAGTCATGAGAGCTGCAAATCTGCTTTACATGGAACTATGGAGGAAAAGGGGGAGAAAAGAAGGGGGGGAGAGAGAGACAAGAGGAGACAAGAAAGAGACCAGAGATCCCCCCTCTGGGAGTAGGAGAGGCTGAAAGAAAATAAAAGAGAGAGAGAAAAAGAGAGAGAGGTCTAAGACTATGCTATGGAATTTTGGTTCTTCTATAGAAAGTGAGACCTTTCAGATCCTGGGAAGTAATGCACAACTTTGCTCATTTCAGCCCAGGTAAACCAAGATTCATAAAACTTCTCAGGTGTTCAAAATTAGGAAGTGTTACATTTGCAAGGTGACACAGACCAGCTCTTGGAGGAGAGAAACTACATCCCTCAGCCACATCCCTCCAGTTTAGAACAAACACATACCTGGGAATAACTAAAGTTTTAATACACTAGCAAATGCTTAGCTGGTAAAATAGCTGGTAAAAATAGCAAATGCTCAGTTGGAGAAAGAACGAAGAAGCATGTGATTATGACACTGGCCTGAAAAAGGCAGCTCACATGTCACAGCCAATCATATCCTTCCAGTCTCTTTCAGAGCACGAGGGCCAAGTGTTAGAGCACTTGTCTATGTAAATCCACCGCTGCACCATGACTCAACCACCAATGTCTGACACGTCTGTTATGCTATAACCACAACGGGCCTATTTACCCACACTCTAACCAACAGGTTCCTCTTTATCATGAGATGTGACCTCATTCGGCACCTCAAGAGAAGCTAGAAGTTTAACTGCCAGGACCAAAAATAAGATATAAGATGTTAATGTCCATTACAGTCCATAGAAACTCAGGTATTGTGATTTGCCTCTGCAAAATGTCAGCTTTGGTTTAAGAGGTTTTTAATCTATAATGAGGAAACTATGTGAGATTGCAAAACCTACAGTTATCAATTTCAGGAAGTCATAAATAAATGGACAAATGAACATAATACTAATTGGCTAAATTTGCAAAAATGGTTGGCTGCTTGCTTTGTATTACTGAGAAGCACTTTCTTCTCAGAGTTGAAAAATATCATCTCTTAACTTACCCTAGTCAAATTTGCAGACTGTATAATCATCTATGTTTTGCAAAAGGACCACCAATATCAACTTTCCAACCTTTCTGCTATTATCAAAGCTGATGGAAGGTACGTTTTCCAAAGCAAAACTTCTCCTGTTCTTGTTTTCTGATCTACTGAGTTTCTGCCTCATCCAGTTTTGTAGATAAATAAAGTAAAATGCAGATAGCAAGTAACAAAGCCAGCTTGTTCCCCGACCCCAACCTTTAGCAGATGGGCTCAAACCAGATCAAGGCCAGTGGAGTGCAAACGTCTCCTTTTGCCAAAAAACCCAAGATGCAACAGGGCTTGAGAGCTTGCAGGGAAAATTGCACAGGGCTAAATGGCATTAGCTCATCGAGCAGAGAGTCGCATGGCCGAAGCATGGCCCTTCCACGGTGAGTGGGCTGTTATAGGCCAGCCTGCAGAGAGGCTGGCCGAAAGCCACCGTCGTCCTTGGTTAGGTCACAGATCCCTCAGGGGTTAATGTGTAACACTCACTGCTGCCTGGGCCGGCCAACCCCAGCATGGTGCGGGTGTGGGGGTGGTGTGTGTGGGGGGTGACTGGGCTCTTAATCAAATACAGTATCTAATCGCACAGTTTCTTGACCTTGTTAAACTTGCACACTCGGCCAAGAGAGACTTTTTTATAGCCACAGTGGGGGGGGGATGGTGGTGAGGCTTCAGAAAACAAATACTTGTGTTTGCATATGCACACATGCATACGCACACACACACACACACATACACACACACACACACACACACACACACATACACACACACACATTAGAGCTACAGGGTGAAACCTGCTATAAATACAAATGTTCATATCCAATGAACAGGGTCACCTGCCCCTCTTGTTTCATAATATTTTTTTCAAATATACATACACACTTCCCAAACAAACAGGCATTAAGTGAGATGGACAGTGTGCACACATACAAAGTGAAATGCCACTGAAACCTACACAGACTACAATATACTCAGTCTCCTGTTTATTACAATGTCTTCCCTACAAGTTGCTCCATAAAGGCATTGTCTTAACTATTCATTTCCTGTTCACCACATATAATGGCACCACAGATATCATGTAGTTAATATAACCATGAGGTCATCAGACGGTAGCCGGCTTAAGGACTGGGATCAAAACACTCCCCACCGAACCTGCAGGGGACTGTGTGGGAACGACAGGATGCTTGGTGAGGAGTCCCGGTTCGGCCCGGCGCCAGAGTCCTGGAGCTCAGCTCTGGTTCACGGCGCACGCAGGCTTACATGGTCAGGGCAGGGGAAAACTGGATTCCAGCGGGGAAGACGAGACAGTCTGGCCACGCAGACGGCTGTTTCACGTGAAGAGAATATTACAACCACAAGTCCTCGAGGCCTGTCTCAGTGCAGTCAGTGCACCCTGACTCTCATCCAGTTCCTTCAGGTTGATTATGGGGAGAGACAGTACTTGAGTATAATGGACAGAGGCAGATAGACAGAAGGAGCACCAGGGAGGCAGAAAAATGGTAGGGGGCAAAACAAAGCCTTTAATTCTTTATACATGCACACAACCTCTCACCATTTCCCCTCTTCTTTCTTTATCTCCTCCACTGCCTTGCACTCTCTCTCTCTCTCTCTCTCTCTCTCTCTCTCTCTCTCTCTCTCTCTCTCTCTCTCTCTCTCTCTCTCTCTC
>JAOYMR010000003.1:12756522-12768743 GCA_025802075.1 Tenebrosternarchus preto
GAGAGAGAGAGAGAGAGAGAGAGAGAGAGAGAGAGAGAGAGAGAGAGAGAGAGAGAGAGAGAGAGAAAGAGAGAGAAGCACATCTGTGGCACATTTGTGTCTCCCACGCACATTGTCAACCACAACAGCAAACAGACAAAGGTGCATCGAAACGAAAGGGACACTGACTCACCTCTCTCCTTCTCTTTCTCACACATGTACACAAACACAAAAAGTCAATTTGAACATGAACCCATACACCATTAAACTCTCTCTCTCTCTCTCTCTCTCTCTCACACACACACACACACACACACACACATAACACACATAACACACACACACACAAGCGATTTCCCCCAGAGCTACATGAAGAGGTACACTTTTGTGTATATGGGAGTTTTGTGAGTGAGTTGAAAAGACAAAGAGAGAGAGAGAGAGAGAGAGAGAGAGAGAGAGAGAGAGAGAGAACAAGCCAGAGAAAGAACGTGACAGAGGGAGAGAGGGTTAGAAATGTGAGCTGTTGAGTTTCCTCAGCACTCGGGCCAGATGCTGACTCAGCATTAGTGATTCACGCTCCGCTGGGAGTCTGCTCCACTCCACTCTGCACTGCTGTGGGGGATCTGGGCCAGTCCAGCAACACACCCCTGCTGCCACAGACCCTGCCCCAGCACATCAACAGGCTAAAGTAGGCCATCCAGCCAAACTCCATGAGAAGCACACAATGCAGTGGAAATATTCTTCAAGAAGGAGCAGGGTTTAATCTTTAATCATAATCTTAAAATCCTAATCTAAATTTTAAAACTTTACATTTTATGGATGGATCTCTTTAAGCAAAACAGATTCACATTTGCAGACAAGTACTATAGTGCTAATTCATAAATAATTAAAAAAAGAACACACCAAATCTGGACTGCAGAACATGTTGAGCTGTCAGGAAAGCATCACCAGTGTTCTCTGACAGGCCTCAGTGTGTTGGCACCCTGCTCGGCGCCTGATGCCCAGAGGTAGCACAGTAATCTTAGTCTAGGACAACAGCAGCTCCCTCAGGACCTCAGATCCCCGCAGAGCAAGAGAAGTGTGCTAAAACAAACAGCCTGAGTGGGAGAGAAGTGTGCACATGCTACGATTTAGCCTTCAGCTAAAGACACACACATACTCGCACAAAATACACACGTACATGCAAATAAACGCATATAAACACTCACAGACACACACACACACACACACACACACACACACACACACACACACACACACACACACACACACAGCAGATGGCTAACTACCATTTGGGGCTACTACACTGTTCCATAAAACCACTAAAACCAAGAGCTAAATCACACAAAATTATGGGACAGAAAAGCAACTTATTCACTTTCCCCTCTCCTTCACCCCTTAGCACGCGAGCACACTTACACACACACACACACACACACACACACACACACACACACACACACACACACACTTACACACACACACACACACACACACACACACACACACACACACACACACCACATACTACTTGGGAATGCTGTCCCTGATATATTTATTATGTAGTTAAAACAATGCATTCAGGAAATATGAAGACACTTTAGTTCTTCATTATTTCTGATACTAAATGCATAAAGAAATATTGTGTATACAATATTTCCTTGATTAGAAGAGCATGTGAGAACGTAAACTTGTGACAAACACCCCTTCCTGTGTGGGTTCTGTTTGTTGTCTCACCCCAGTTTGGCCCCGAGTCTCTGCATCCCAGTGTATCCTGCCACAGACTCTGCCTCCAGAGAAGGGAACTCCTCATACTGTGGACCCAGGGCTTCGTGCTAACACACACACACACACACACACACACAAAATACACGTACGTGTACCCCACATACACATGTGTAGACACACACACACACACACACACACACACAAACATAGGATTATAGTCAAATGTATTTAATTTTTTTCAAAATGCATGGAATAACCATTTCAAATTGTCACATTTTCCTGTAGTTCCTGTATTCCAGAAGAATACATCATAAATAAATAAATCCTGGGTATGTGTCCGTGTGTGTGCATGTACTTGTGTGTGTGTGTGTGTGTGTGTGTGTGTGTGTGTGTGTGTGTGTGAGTGTTTGAACCCACCCTGGATCGGCTGTGCATGAAGTTACGTGTAATCCTCAGCATGTGTGTGTACTCGGTGAGTTCCAGAAGGTTCCGCTGTAGCTTCTCTTTGTTCTTGGCCACCTCACTGAGCTCCAACTCCAGCCGCTGCAGCTGCTCCTGCAGCACATCACCAGCAGAGGGCGCTTGAGGCCTTTACTGTGAACTGCAGAATGCATTCAACCATCCAGTGGTAGGTCCACATTTACTCATTATTCAGTAACATCCTACTGTGCACCAGCACTGACTCAAACCCAGCACTGAGGCCCTTGGACCCAGCGCTGAGGCCCTTGGACCCAGCACTGAGGCCATCAAACCCAGCACCGAGGCCATCAAACCCAGCACTGAAGGGGAGGGGGGGGGAGATGGAAGGAGGGCTGCTAATATTAGCTGGTACCAGCCATAGCCAGCTAATATATATATATAAATATGTTATATATATATAAAACATAATATATATATATAACATATATATATAACATATATATAACATAACATAACTGCTAAGGACCATAGGTTCACAGAATCAAATTAGCAAGATCGATTTGCCAATGGCAAAAAGTGCATTGTGGGATTTGTAGTCCCCACCACAGTGGTCTAAGACTGCAGGTGAGCTGCAGTTCTACCTGCGCAGCATAGTTACCATGATCTCCAAGACATGTTTTGGTACCGGAGCTGCAGGACTGACTTCAGGCTCTGGAATAGCAATGTTCGCCTTCCTGATTTCTCTCAGGAGGTACCCTGCATACACACACACACACACACACACACACACACACACACACACAAAACCTCTTTACATAGATACATGTTAAACGTATTTAAACTTAATTTGTATAGCAAGGCAGTGTCTCTCTTTCTCTCTGCCTTTCTCCAACACAACCCTGGAACAAAACCATAGCAAAATCTCCTCACTCACACACACATTTCGCCGATACAGATGAAAATCCTGCACTTGCATGAATGCACACATTCATATATGCACACACACACACACATAACCAGGGGAATGCAGACACACTAAAACAACCCTGACTGATGTAACCACTGCCTTCACTACAAAGGATGCAAAAGATCATCATTCCAATCAAGTTCATTCTAATTTATTTTAATGCAGTTACTCTCTGATCTAAAACAACCAGCAAAAAACTTGTCATCCTTATATCAAAGATGTTTTTGTCAAATTTATTTGTTGGAAATAATTTGTACTACCAGAATCTTTAAGGATCTTTTAAAGAGGTGAGACGTCAAAATGCAAAGAGGCACTCGTTTTTATTATTTTTATTGATTTATATAAGAGACGCTGATTTTTATTGTGTAGTAAGAGACAGTCACTTTTAAAACCAGGGGGCACCAAAATACTAACTGGCACAAAGAGCATAGTGGTGGAAATTAGGAAATGGTGGGGTGGTTGCCAAAAATGAAAGAAATTCCTCTTACCCAGAATTCTCTCCATCTCCTCACACCTCTTGATCTCGCTGACAAAGCGCCGTTGGAAAGGGCTGACATTGGGGTTGAGCTGAAACAAAACGTGCTGTCACTACCACCTCTATAATCTGGGGCTTTAACATTGCCCCGTTCATACAGAGCACACACATTGCTGCCAGATTATCACACGCATGACAGTGAGATTATCACACGCATGGCCGTGAGATTAGCACACACTCCACGTTCTGGAGTAGAAAGTCTTGTTCCCAGAGCAGGATGGCCACCGTGCACTGCTGTTGTATGTGTTACTGTGCTCCCATTGCTGAGGATAACAACACCTAATTCAGGTGTTTCAGAGCAAGATAGTGTTACTCCAGGACCAGTGTCAGGAACTTTGATCCAGTATCTGGAACACTGATCCAGCATCAGGAACACTGGTCCAGTATCTGGAACACTGATCCAGCATCAGAAACACTGGTCCAGCATTAGGAACATTGGTTTAGATTTAGGAACACTGGTTAGGAATTTAGTGTTGGACATCTGGTTAGTCCTCCTAATTCAAAATAAAGAGGGATATTTAATAAGCCTTATGGATGTTAATAAGCTCTGTGAATGGTGTTTTTAAGACTCCATGGTCTCATAACCAATGAGAACTACAGCCATACACACAAACACGCACGCCCACACACCCATACACTGTGACCTACACAGGACCTACACAGAGATTCTAATACGTTAAAGCACCGCAGGCAGGCGCAAAACTGTCGGCTTTTATACTCATTTGTGTCACTTTTTGCTAATCAATTGATCTGATTAATCAGCGTCATTGGAACATTAACCTTTCTGACACATATGTTTACTATTAGCTCAGGGGAAAATAAGACAGTGGCGCACAACGAAACACCGTTTACATACGCAGCTGTCTCACATATATATATATATAATTTTCCAGTGAAGCACAGCTGCTAAAAACGCATGACCCAGAAGCCCTCACCGGCTGGATACCGTCCGCCTATTTAGACCGGCATACGTAGCCGGCCTGTCTAAGATAGAAGAGAAACTTACATCTCTGAACTCGACCAGGCCCATGTCTCCGAGCTCGCTGATGCAGTCATACGCTGAGCCGGACTGCAGAAACAGCTGCGCCAAGCACATCTCTTCACTCCGAAAGCCCGACCCCATCTTACCGATCGTCTAGCAACCACCTTGCTGCAGCCGAAATCCGTCTCCGGCCCTGCAGCGCACGGGATGAAAACAAACCTATTTACATTAGCGGTGTACTGTGAATTTACATTAATGAGAAACTCGCGGAATTTGGGCAAGTCGGAGCATATCGCAAAATACGACTTTTCGACGTCAGTTGATTTAAATCGTTTAAAAAGTAAGCAAGCAAACAAACAAAATAATAGCCCAAATAACCATATTTTAGTTTTAAAAAGAACAGCTATACTCTACACATGCACAAATCTCAAAATAGTATAACGCCAAAACGAAAACTACATGCTAGATCAAGTGAACATCTTACAGCGTCTTACCTAGCTGGCTCTACAGTAATCGATAGTCGTCTGTACCTTTAATTGCAGTCTCGCCATTGAAAAGACATAAATAGCGCGATGATGTAGTCAAAACGGCGCTTTAAAAAAAGCCAGGAGACACTACCCACCCTCTAAAATGAACATTAGACCTTTTAATGTTAATGTTAAACGAGCGCAATGTAAAATCTCCTTCGTGTAGAGCTAGACAGGTCTGTGTGATACGTTGCGTCTTTAGGTTGCCAGATCTTTTATTCTTCTAAAATAAGTGAAGAGACTTAAGTAGTCTAAGGAGTTAAGACTGAAATGTCTCAAAATATCACTAGGATTATAATTGTTTTGCAATAACAATATCTTAAGGTTCAAATCAAATTCGGCCATAAAGTCTGCTAAACTTTAGTTCTGCTAAACTTAAGCCTGCTCTCTTCCATGTTCAAACTGTTAACACTTAAGGTTATTTAAAAAATTAAATAAAGGTTACTTAATTTAAAACATAGGGAAATTTACTCTTAATACATGCCTGCTTATCTTGCGGGTCAACGCGCTGCCGTGCTACTACAGTTTACCGGATTTGAACACAATCTGGCAACCGGAGCATCCTTTAATATATTCTGCGCTGTATTCTTCCCAAGGCCGACCATCTGCCTGTCCTTTGTTTAAACTAGTACGAATTTGAACAGATACAGGACACATCGAGTTTTGCGGAATTCTGCCGAAATTGATGTTCACATCCAAGACTAACAAGAGCTAAATACAATACATACAGGTAAACACGAACGTGACACCACCACATCTCTCAATCTTGGGAGTACAGAGGGACAGTAGCACGTGCACAGCCTTGATTGGATATTTGTAACCACAGTACACAGGGGTCTTTACACTGTCTTTCATTAACTCTTCCTGACTCAAAAGTATGAGTTCATTCCTGTTTGAGAGCCCGATGTAAATTTAGACCCACCTCCAACAGGTAGAGTTTTACAGCACTACCTGTACAGCTTTTTATTTCACACACACTCATACATACACACATATGTACATACATACATATACACACATGTACATACATACACACATACATATATACACACATGTACATACATACATACACATACATATATACACACATATGTACATACATACACATACATATATACACACATGTACATACATACACACACACACATACATACATACATACATATATATATATATATGGCATTTCTATTCTACATGGCAACATTCTAATTCTGAATATGAAGTCAAGAGGGAACCACTAATCATCTAAAGTTGTTTATTTTTTATTATTTCTTGTTTAACTCAGTCTATTTCTTTCATGTGTAGAGCCTAAAGGCAGTACGACTGGGCCTCCACATTTCCACAGTCAAACTGTGAAACATCCATTCGAAGGAATGCCTGGCCAGTACTGCAGTAAAACAAAGTGCTTTTGTGCACAGGGTGTAAAACACACACATTATTTCCAGACTACATTTTCACAGCAGACTCTGTTGATCCTTTGCTGGTCACAGTACTCTCAGCGGAGGCTCTGAGCCAGTCTGTTCAGCTCCTGCGACAGGGCCGTGACTGTATTCAGGATCTTCTGGCGATCCGCCTCCAGCAGCCGTCTACCGCAGCGCTGGGAAAATTTATCGGGGTGCCAGAGGGCCTGCTGCCGTCGGAGAAGCTTCCGGAAGGTGGGAACGTCGGTTCGGTTCACGCCATGCAGCATCACAGCCAGCATCTCATCCAGAGAACCATGGGGGGCCGGCCAGGGAATGTCATTGTATCCAAGCATGCAGCTAGGCTCCTCCCCCACGGAGGAGGCAGAGCTACGGAAAGTGGCAGTGCAGCGCTCTTCATAGCGTTTCCTCCGGCTCTGTTGCGTCTCCTCATGCTTGCGGGCTGCGCGCTCGAGGTATTCCCGGTGCTCCTGCTCCAGCCTGGCATGGAGCTCCCTGCGGCTCCGCTCATTTTCCTCCTCCTCTTCCTCTCTGCGTCGGCCATTTTTTGCTTTTCCGGACCGTGATTGAGCCCCGCCCCTCTGCGCTCTCGCCTGTTGCTTCGCCACATACTCCCGTCTGATCCTCTCCGCCCAGTCTCCAAAGTCTTCGTCATCTTCATCATCCCGGAGAAAATCAGCTGGAAAAGACAGGAGATCAAGAAATTGTTCAGCACTTTAACTGCATGCAAGGGTTAGCATGATGTGGGTCAGTGTATAATAATGTCCAAGCCTCACCCCTCTGAAACAGTCAGCTGCGTTATATATTCACTGTGAATGTGAGGAACACCCAAAGGAATCTCACCATCATACTGTCCAAACATCTCAGAAAACTCATCCTGGCATTCAGCAAGCAGTTTCTCCCGCCACTCGTGATCAGGATTGGCTCTCTGGGAAGTGTGGGGTGTGGGACTCAACCCCTGTGGAGAATGAGACTCAGTGTTACCCGGCTGGGGGACGTTCAGAGATGCGTCCCAGAGCAAGACACTAGTTCACTCTACAAACTGGACAGCACTGGTACCTTTGCATGAAATGGCCTGCTAGAATAGAAAATGTACTGAAAAAACACAGAACTGATCAATCCCATTATTATTTAAAACAAAAACAAAACAAATGAAACAAAATACACATATGGCTAAATAAAAATTAACAGTCTATTACATCTTAATAAACTATTAATAACCTTTGGAAGTCTACCATATTGCTCATATTGCTGGCAATGTAAAAAAAATCACATTGTAATAGTATTACAACTAAATTGTATACAGAATATTTTAGAATTTTTATTTAACGATATTTTACACCATCAAAGAACAACTCCGCAGTTGGTTAAGGTGCTTCTTCTTTTAAAACGAATCTCTATTAGATAACGTCTATGCAGTGGTGGAGAGGTGGAGACACTGCGGTCAGAACAGCATCATACCTGCCCAAAACTTATTCCCTGAAGCAGGGCGCGAGGAGTGACTCCGGCGTGGTTCGGCGCATCGAGTGCAGCTGGGCAGTGATTGCGCAGAGGAACCACCAGGTCATCGTATGCTGCGACAAAGTTAATCATATAAAAATAAATTAGACACTGGATCATTTTGTTTTGGATCCACTATACGGGTATTTAGAGTTTTAAAATTGTATAGAGTTGAGCACACCCTCTAGGCCTACTAGTCATTTCTAGCTGTTACCTCTTTTGCCAGATTTGAGAGCTTTCTTTGCGGCGAGATGTAACGCAGTGTTCCCGTTTCGATCGCTTCGAAGAGGGTCTGCTCCATGGTGTAACAACAGTCTGAGGATGCCATCGTCGCCTTGAGAGCAGACCACATGCAAAGGGCTTCTCTGCCTTTTACCCTGAGAAAAGTTTAGTTCTAAATCTTTGTGTTTACGCAAATAAGCCTTCAGCTTCAACAAACTTCCTTCCTCGACGTACCGCCAAACCCTACTCTGCTTTCTGGATACCATGATTTGTTAGAGGCTTCGCTATCTAACCTAGCTAATTTAGCAAACGAGCATCTTTGGTATGATATGTATAATCTTACCTATTCGATTGGTTTATATATAGAGCTATTGTGGTTAACTAATACTACAGACTATTAAATGAACTCAATTAACTAGCTAACTATTTAACTAACATTTCTGTATGTAGTCCGTTTCAACACGGACACTTACAAACGTTACACATCGTAACTGCGGTACGCACAAAAAGAAATCCCCCGAACATTTCTAGTATGATTTCTAGTTCCAACTGAAAAGTAGGCTACATGATGTAATTTTGTTTTTTTATCAGTAGGGGTCAGGGTCTTCTCAGGACAGTTACTAATACTCTAACCCTACACACTAAGACGCATAAGGCAGCAGGTCGATTCAAATGTTCCCTGCTATAAATGCCTTGATTATTCAAAAGAAGAATTTATAGGCTACAAAAATATACCGGTATATAAAAAAACATGATAGATGGATAGATAGATTTTATATTAGATTATTAAAATTTTAGGTTATTAAATGATGAAATTAAAGATAAATTTAAAATGTAATTTAATTAATGAAGCCCATATTGTACCCAATATTGGATTCTACTTCTGTACTTCCATACTTTCAGTCAGTTAAAGCAGGTACCACTGCAATAGTCATTCAGGCCCAGTGAGGGTGTGTTCTAGGCTTGTGTGAACTGTTAGGTCTTATAGTAAGCTGTGTTGGAGGTCTGCTCAGAGAACCACCTGTTCAGGGTCTGTGTTTGTTTCAGCAAGTGTGTGTGTGTGTGTGGGATGAAGGTGTGTTTGGAGGGTGTTGTTATTGCAGGCAACAGACGTAGCTGCACCAACATCATACAAACGTAGTGATAATGCCAAAAGGGAGCTGATGGGGAACTGACAGTGTTGTGACTGTACGGAGTCCCGCAGGGTTCAGTCAGTTCTTTGACTCACAGGGGTTTCTTCAGTGAAACTGCTGTGTGAAGTTTGAAGCTATGAATGTTTAAATGGGCTTTTTGATGAAAACAGGTGTTTGTTAACAGTCATTGTGTGTTCCTGCTGATCTAGAATCAGTTCTGCTAGTTCCTCTGTAATCTGTAAGGAGCATAAGATACTGGAGACAGAAGGTACTGGAGACAGAAACATTTCACTCTGGACTTTTCCCACATTTGCCGTTTAATTACACATTTTAACACTTAACTGTTTTTTTATGATTGTTTAAGCACTAATTTTGTCTAAACCCTACACACAGTTCACACAACCACACACAAAAGTTGCAGAACACCTCAGGTGTTTCGCAAAATTAAATACCTAAAAACTGTACAATCATTTATAAAAAAAAAAAAAACAATTTTGTCACTGTAAGGCACACACGTTTTTTTGGATAGGTGAACTCACCTGTTGCCTTTTTAAAGTGCTTTTATGCCTGATGAATGAGGGTAATGAGGGTTAGTATTAAACACCCAAATGCCTGTACGAGATGAACATGTTTGGTCAGTTTTTTCACAGGTGTGTTTGAAGGTAGTTCCTTGAAATGGCAATGAAGGGACATCATGTTAGATTTTTGTGCTTAATGTTTAGTAGTTTGCAAACAACTGTGTTATTTTTTACAAACTATAATAACAGTTCCATAGACATCTCATTTTTACTGCTTAGTTTCTTTATAACAGAGAGTTTAGCGTGAAATCATTCAGATAATTGCACTCGTCTCTGTTTTTCAATGAATGTGTAATGAGGAGAGCACTGTGTGCACAGAGCTTTGTGTGTGTGTCTGGGTGTGAGCGTGCATGTGTGTATATGTGCTTGTGTGTGTGTGTACACCTGTGTGTGTGCACATATAGGTGTGCATGTGTGTATGTGTACGTGTGTGTGTGTGTGTGTGTGTGTGAGAGAGAGTGTTTCTGTGCACGTGCGTGTGTGTGTGTGTGAACACTCTGAATATGCACAGCTGAGCTTGCTCTGAGCTCAGCCACTGACAGGGCAGTCATTTACGGTGGGAGAGGAGGAGCGGGAGGGGGAGGGGGAGGCGAGGGCTCTGTCTCTCACAATGCCGAGATGGAGGAGACACTGAAGGGAGGCTTTGTGCTGCACGGAGGATGAGCTCTCCTGCTCAGTTCCGGAAGCTTCCACAGCTTCTGAACCTTGCTGCCCACGCACTGTGAACGTGCTTGTGTTGGTAATGCTCCCCTCACAAAGCGCAACCTGGAGGAGAGGAAGGAGAAACTGAGCACACACTCCCTTTGCTCTCTAACAAGGAACTTTAATAGTGTTTCCAGGGGTGTTTTTAATGTTTCCAACGTGCTACACCTTGAAGTTGCTCATACACCTATCAGCACAGACTCTGTCATCACTGTCAGCACCGACTGTTATCACTGTCAGCACAGACACTCCTCTGTTATTACTGTCAGCACAGACACTCATCTGTAATCACTGTCAGCACAGACACTCCTCTGTTATCACTGTCAGCACAGACACTCATCTGTTATCACTGTCAGCACAGACACTCCTCTGTTATCACTGTCAGCACAGACACTCATCTGTAATCACTGTCAGCACAGACACTCCTCTGTCATCACTGTCAGCACAGACACCCCTCTGTTATCACTGTCAGCACAGACACTCATCTGTAATCACTGTCAGCACAGACACTCCTCTGTTATCACTGTCAGCACAGACACTCCTCTGTTATTACTGTCAGCACAGACACTCCTCTGTTATCACTGTCAGCACAGACACTCCTCTGTTATCACTGTCAGCACAGACACTCCTCTGTCACCACTGTCAGCACAACAGACGGTCAGTTGTTGTAGCAGGAGTGATGCAGCAGGATTTTCCTGTACAGGAACACCACTTCTACCCTCACCCAACAGGGAAGGGGGAGTAGAGTGAACATGAGGTGGGGTTCAAAGGGCTTCACCAGGAAGCCCAAGGTCCACCAAGATGTTTTCAGGGGTCACCACACCCCCACCATCAAACACACACACACACACACACTCATACACTCATTTTCTTTACCAGTGATTTCTGTGCAGGCCACTCTGATGTTCTGCTGCTCCTCAATGATGTGGTATTGCCTTATGGACCATTGTGTTGGGAAACCAGACAATTAATGTGCAGGGTGTGTTTCACAGGTCATTCACATCATCCACCTCTATTCATATGCTCATACAGCTAGGAAACACCCACAGCTGGCCAATCTGGAACGCCCAGAGCTGGCCAATCAGAAACACCCACACCTGATGAATCAGAAATTACCACACCTGGCCAATCAAAAATGCCCACACCCAGTCAATCAGAAATGGCTACTTCTGGCCAAGCAGAAACATCTACAACCGACTAATCAGAAAAAGGAATCAAAATGTCTACAAACTTTTGGTTACACGTTGGCTTTGGGTAAAGAAAGTGTGAAATATCTAGAAGTGCAGATCAATGTGAAAACAATGAAAAAATGTGGATCAGTGTGAATCAGAACATGTACAGTAACCATGGATCAGTGTGAATCAGAACATGTACAGTAAACATGGATCAGTGTGAATCAGAACATGTACAGTAAACATGGATCAGTGTGAATCAGAATGTTTACAGTAAACATGGATCAGTGTGAATCAGAACATGTACAGTAAACATGGATCAGTGTGAATCAGAACATGTACAGTAAACATGGAT
>JAOYMR010000003.1:12783383-12834179 GCA_025802075.1 Tenebrosternarchus preto
ATATATATGTATGTATGTATGTATGTATGTATGTATTGCGTGATGGTTACAAAAGGCGGAGAGGGAGAGGAAGACGGAGAGGGAGGAGGAAATAGTACTGTATTTTTGTATAAAACACGGCGAATATAATTTCATTCTCGTGCACACTGGCGTTGAACTTGACCATTTAATGGTTCCCCGAGTAGTAAACACAGTCCAACACGTGCGGGGCAGGGATGAGGGAGGCGAAACAGGAACTGCGATTTGACCCAGTTCACAGAGTTGACTTCCTGTTTTGCCCAATCGCAGTGAGGGATGCCTATATAGCGAGACACCAAAACTCCGCTAACGATTCTGGCTGCAGGAGACTAATGTCAGAATGCCATGCCCTATACATCAGTTAAAAGGCACGCTAGAAACAGAGAAATGCATTTTTGGCACGGGAGATTTGCGGAGGGCGAGAGTCAGTTTTTGCGTTAATTTGAAGCCGTATCAACCCAATGCTTTTGAAGATCAAAGTGGCGTGAGTCGAGGCCCTTATACTTTCCTGTTTAAAGTCCGCCAGTGTTCCGCGCAAACGCAAAATGACCTCAGGTGCTCTGCTTCAGAGGAAACAGAATTCAGCTATTATTTAAAAACACCCATTCTGGTGTCTACATTAGTGGAGTGAAATGTTGTGTGTAACGTTAATAGAAAATGAGCGGAGAGCTTCTTGGACCTCTTTCCAGCACATTAGTTTTCAGGAAACGGCTCATTTTAAAGTCAGAGGTATAAAATCTCACTTAAACTAGAACTCGTTCCCCATTTATTTAAGATATACATTCACATTCCTGTGAAGCATAGCAATGTAATTACCCCCAAAACGTACAAATTTAAACACTTTTTGGTCTTGGGCAAAACAAACAAACAAAAAACGTTAGTTAGACATCACTTTGACGCAGCACTGCTTGGTGTAAATTTTCAATTTGGGTTATTGAAATGCAAATGTATATTAAAATGAGCGCACTTTTAATTTCCTCTGCAATGTGTTTTCTCCCCATTGAGAAACACTAAACCATCTTTAATTCATTTCATGCTTACTTTGACACATCTTTTTTCTTTTCTCATCTTGTTTAACAAACTACAAGAGGGCTGTGAAAAAGGGGCCCCGGTAACTCACCGCATTATCTCCTCTCATTAGTGTAAATGTCATAACAGGGGAGGGATGTTTTTGGGAGGCCTTTGAGATCTTGCTGCCTGCTCAGAGTGGCTCTGTGTTGGGGAGCGGCCGGAGGACAGGCCCTTTATGTGCCTCCTCCTCAGACTGAATGGGGATTCAGTGCAGCGAGCCAATTCAATGGGGAAACCAGACAGAATTAGTTCCAAGCAGACTGAGAACTGTGCAGTGTGAAAAAACGTGAACAATTAGGTGGATTAAAAGGTTTGGAATCCGTGAAGGCGCTTCAGTGAGGACATTTTAATGGGGGAAGGTGTTCTTATGTAATGAAGCTCTAAGTCTATATTACTCCATCAACTTGCAAGTGGCCACTAATGGGTGTGTGCAAAATATTGCAACAATTTTATGCAGTTCTTTCATTTTACTGGTCTAATTATGTTGCTGTTCAATAGCACAAAACAACCCATGCATGTTTTACATTTTTGATACCAAAACTGGTTCCTTAAATTTTACCAAAATAATAGTTTTTGTAAAAAATATTTTTTGCATGTAACTTCAGTGTAAATTTTACTAACATGTAGAACATAGTTCAACATCCACAGCTATGCACAAACATTAAACTGAAAAAACCTTTAAAAAAAACCCATAAATCATAACAGATGGTAAGATCCTCTATGCAGAACACTTTCAAACTCAGTAGTTTAAGAATTATAAGACCCACAATTTTACATTTTTGTTTGTTAATCTGTCTGTATTCTGGCACATGAAGTCATAGATCTGTTGACTTTTATTAAAGTGTTTTACCAAGAGTTCATTACAGTAAAAATTCAATGCAAATTGGAATGGATATTTCTGCATCACTGAAATTCGAACACATATCAGTACACTGCAGATCGAGAATGATTTGATCAGTGCCTTTTGGGAATCAAATTTCCATGACAAGTAACCCCCAATAATGTCAATAGGTAAAAGACAGTATAGCATATGAACAGCCATAATAATAAATAATTAAACAAAGTAAATAAGGGAAACTTAAAGGGAAATTCTTTCATCTTAAAATAATAATATAATATAATATAATATAATATAATATAATATAATAATTAAAAGAAACAATGAGCAGTTTTTGTATGTCCAAATTCAAGTGAAAGAGGTGCATGTATTTTTTTGGTGAGGCTTTGTCCTTCATGTGGAGTGCTGAAAGACGAGGCTCTGCGGTCCACCACCTGTGGGCTAAAGGCTGTGTTTATTAGGTCAGTCTAATAGGAGCCGACAGACATTCAGCCCCCTCTGTCCATGTGGCACAGCTGGGCAGCCAGTCCGAACAAGCTGAAGCTGAAGGAGGCAGCGGCAGTGGCTGGAGCCCCCGCTGAAGGCTGGAGGGGACGGCCAGCATGCCAGGCAATATTCTCACCATGCCTGCTCGCCTCCAGCTTGTTGTGAATACCTGATACTGCAGCTTGCATCAGTGCAGACATCAGTTTCAGCTTAAAATGGACCCACCAAATCAAGGTGGTTATACAATTTTTAATAAAATCTAAATCTAAATCTTATAGGAAACCAGACATTAAAAAAAATCACAAAACAGACCTGAAGTAAAGAGAGGTTCAGTTGTAGACATGGTTGTGTATTTTGACAGAAGTCTGCAGGTCACAAGGGTAAAACTTGGCAGCACTCACAGATGTCTAGTGCGCACACACACACACACACACACACACACACACACCTTCCCGTAAGGAGGGGGAAAGTACTCCAGTTAGCCCCTCCCTACCCTGCAGCAGAAGAGGCGTCTCCTGGGTCTGCTGATGATCGTAGTGCACGGCCTGCAAAGCACATGCAGAGGGCTGAAGATGTTCAGAGCTCAATCACAGTGTTACAACCACAAGTGCAGCAGCAGTCCCTCCCCACGGCAGAAGCCATCCCAAAACTCTGATTTATCTACACACCAGATGTTCTTACTCCTTCTCAAACACACAAACACCTCAAAATTTGTCTTTAGGGAAAAAAGGCTTTTGTGTCATGAAGATCTGACAAATATCCAACAAAAGATATCTGTGCTTTTCTATTGTTGCAGTTGAATCCGACAAAGGCATAAAACAAACTACACGTGCATGCACACACTTTGCACATACCAACTATGTTCTGCATGTTCCCCAAAAATGTGCACCACACAAGGTCCAAATAATATCACGTTAAACGGGTCCTGTTCATATCTTCGGGTTTCAGTTACTCTAAGCAACTAACTGAACGATCAAATCAAAGCACACAGACCAAGAAACGAGTCATACTTTAACGCATGCTTTTACGACAACATACTACAATACGGATCATGTAGTACGGTCTTATGATATTGAGCGTGCAACAAAAGCGCCCTCTAGTGGCAGCCAGTGACAAAAGTAAAAAAGAAAAAAAAAAAAGCTTTTTGTTTGGCTCACAAAAACAGTTCTGTTTACAAACTTCTAAAAAGCAACCAAAAATAAATTTCTCTTACATAAGTTTATACCCTGTTAGGTTCAGTCTGTGAAGGCAAGTGGATAATCTCCTGAGAAGGTACCTGTTAGCTCTAATTAGCAGGTGTATAATGTCCTGAGATGGTACCTATTTGCTACTTTTTGCCTCTGAACTCACAGCTGGAACTAATGGCCAGCTGCACATGCGGCTAAGGATGAACCAAAGACATACACTCTCCTTCTCTCTCTCTCTCTTACACACACACACACACGTATACAAAATCCATAGCTTCACTTGAAAATGTACCAACACACACCTCCTATTTCCAGCACAGTTACAATATAAACACAATCGCAGTAACTAGGTAATCACACCACTCTTCTTTAAGCTGGTTCTTTAGACTGTAGACTAAACAAACAGACTACAAGCCCCACACACATAAATAGCAGTGTCAGAAGAAACTCCTAATGTGACTGGGCTTCCTCACTGGAATCTGCACCCAGTACGGATGCCTGACACAGCTGGAGGCTCTGACTGAGTGTGCGAGTGTGTGTTTGTACAAGTGGCTCGACCTGGCTCCGAGCTGGACATTTTTCTCAATGAAAGAGGTGACTTTAAAAAATTGCCCCCACCCTAACACTGCAACACGGCTTCCCAAAACCGCAAAATGTTCCAGCAGTTCGGTGCCTCATCTGGCAGGAATTCTCTTGAAAAACGGACGATGCAGGTGTACATTCTCTTGCCACAGCAAATAACTTCAGCTGCACCTTTCCTTATCAAACAATAACCTTTTTTTTTTTTTATCATATCTGTGTGAATAATATGCAATGATGCGAGAAGCTATTTCAACTGCAAAAAGGCAGTGTGATGTGTGACCTAATTATTTTGTGACAACACCTTTGAAAGATAATATTTTGTGAGCTATCCCAGCAGAGTAAAACCAGAGCAAATAATTTTTTTTACATTTTCTTTCTGCATATGACCCCCCCCCCCCCCACACACACACACACCTTCACTACCATTTAGTGCTTTCTGTTATTATAATACACTATGACCAAAGATTATGCAAGTTGCGTTCTGGTTACATGGACGGAGCCTGATGCTCTGGCTTATATCAAGCACTCCGCCCTTCTGGGGACAAGGGCCCACTGCTCTGTCCCAACTACTCTAAGCTCGGGCCCTGGAGGGCCTGAGATCAGACGAAGGGCATGCAGACACCAGCCAGGACCGCCATGGTCTAGCCAGTATATGTCGAACCCTGGTGCTTTTTCTGAATGAGCTGGAGCAGTGACGTGGTCTTTCGCCCTGGTTATGCACTGCCTTGCCTTGACAGGAACCGTGTGAAGCTCCAGAAACAACAACAACAACAACAACAAAATTAAGCTGATTGAACAAATGTTGCTTCTACTCGTTAAACACACACCCTTCTTCAGAATTTGGATTTTATGGAATGTTTTTTTTAGAAATGCGTCATACACAGCGAGACGCATGGGAAGTAGAGGAGAATGTTATTACTGTTAAATCATGATTTATAAATGGAATAAAAGTAAACAGTCCTGCCTGAAAGCATGAACTGCAGCCCTAAAAGCTGTTTAGAACTTATACAGCAGTAGAGCTTTAAAGCACTTATTTATACATAAAATATGTTCAGAAGATGTGAAAACCTCTCAGAGCAGCACATTCAGTATATGTGGCATTCATGATCTTCCACAACAATGTTTAGTTAAACCAGTTTTTTCAGTTTAATCTAAAGAGAAGCAAAATCCAGTAACGGATAGAATGTCCTTTCCAGGTACTTTAATTACACCAGGGGAGTCATAAATCTTTCCGCAGATAGTTTTCAATTCACAAAAAGCTGTAACTATTCCAAGTTCAACAGGTAAACTCAAGGGCACTTCTCTACATGACACATAACATGGAATGACAATACTTGCTATTGAATGGTGGATAGCCATAAATTGACCTACAGAGGTGGAAAAAAAACCATTTCACAGTGGTAACCCATTGCTGTCAGTTTAGACTGTTTGCCTGTGAGTCTCCTAACTTTACAAGAATGGACTTTATGATCTTCAGCAACAGCTGAAGAATGATCCCCAAGACAATTGGACATGGCCGCCCAGCCAAAAGGCAGAGCTAGTCCAGCTTTGTCCATGGAGGTCAGTTTTCTAATTAAACACTGCATCTTGCACATGGGGAAAATGTGACACACATTTATTCGTATTCCACTCCCGTTGTGTGATTTAAAGGGCGAGACCATGTTGTTTCTGATGGTCGTGTGAGATGTGGAGGAATGAGGAGGCAGTTTGTCTATATAACATCACCTCCCACCCGAGTCTGGTTCCACACAGCCGGTCCAATATATGTTTGCCGTTCAGTTCAGCACTTCGCACCACTCCAAAGGAAACACCCAGCCGTCACTGATCTCATTAAAGACGAGGCCTGTTTGCCAACTTCCCACCTCTCCTCTACCTCAGAGGGCCTAACCGTTCAAGCCCAGAGACCTGCTGCAAGTATCAGTGAAGAGAATCTGACAGAAAAAAAATCATCTGTCATCGTTCGTGCGATTACAAATCCTTCAGCAGTGACACAAGCAGAGCAAATATCATTACAATTTTGGAGCAACACAGCGTAAAATACGAGGGTTGTAGCTAGGCTGTCCAAATGTAATTTCTTACAGAGCAATTCAGGCACAGATAAATAAAATTCTTTTCAAGCAATGATGCAGAGATATTAAATGGTGCATGAAATATAGCACTGTAATGTGTCTAAAAATGATAAATTATGGACTGCAAAAAAAAAAATGTTCATAGACAGTGTAGACTTGACAATAAGTCTGTGGGATCATTTCTTGTTTAGTTAAAGAAAAATGTCTACCATATGTGAAAGTAAGTTGGACTGCTTCATTAACCAGTATACCTGTAACTTTGTAAATCACATGTCATAATATGAACTAAGGCCTTCTAAAGACTGATCAGAGTAAAATGTAAAGAACTAAGTGAGAAAATGACAGAGCAAAGCCACAATCATGACCACTGTGGTCAAATAAAGAAAACTTAGGACCATCTTTGCTAGCTATGACAATGCAACCAAAATGACTCCCAACAGCAAAATGTAAAGTCCTCTGTGAAGAACCAGGTCCTTCACACCAGCCTGGCAGTGTTCTGTGGAGAAATGTGACCCCAGCTGTGGGTCGCACATCACAAAGACACTGGACATAAATGGAATGGAATAAATGCACATCTGAAGTATGCCAGATAATCATGTTAAATGACATTTTATGGAGAGGTGAGCTGAACGTTTGTCTTCCTCTACAGCCCTGTCTGGCAAAGAGCAATTACCGCATTCAAGATGATCGGGTACCACTGCAGAAGTGTTTTGATTATTACCAAGTCCTTGCCAGTTCACCAACATTGAACAATGCATGAATTCTGCTCATTATCAAAGGGCTTCACTGGAGAATGTAGAATTGCTTCCCTGTGCGCTGACAACAAACCACAGCTGAGTGGTGTTGCTAGACAATAGTTCAAAACACAAGTCGACACCTGAATAACACAGCAGTTACACAGCCAGTGACAAGAAGGCGATGCATTGGGGTCACATGTGAGCTGTTCGGAAGATACAGAGTCAATGATTAGTCTACTGGAAGTACTTGAACACTGCTGTCAATGCTAAAGGCGGTGTAACCACCTGTTATCTGCTACAGATGGTGTTATGCAACACCCTGTGACCCTGCAGTCATGGCTACAAAAGGTGGTGTAACCAGTTCAACCAACTGGGTGTTGCATAACTCTTATTAATTAAAAAAAAAAAAAAGGCTAAATAAAAACATACAGTGCTTTTTATTTTCCATTTACCTTAAATATGGTTTCTGTTAAATATCTGGCATTCAATGCCAAATGTGTACTTATTAACACAGGTCATTAACGCTGCAGTATGTATGCCTCCCCCCGTTTACAAACACTAGAGGTAGGAAAGGGTTAAACCGATAGTGGCCTGAGTCCAAATCCCTTCCCCCTTCACTGCCTGCGCTTGAATCTTTTTGCCACGCGCGCGTGGTTCGCCCCTGCCAACTTTTTTGGTCTTCTCCTTCTCTCCTCGTCACAAACCTGTCAATCCACATAAGTAAAAACATATTGGACATACACTGTTCTCTTTTTTTTAGACGCAGGCTGATGAATTTTCAATCTTCGGAGCATTTGTCTACATGACACCCCCTCGGGGAGTATAACTAGCTGCATTTTTGCAGCGCAAAACGTTTTTTTCAAAATGTTCTTTTACGTTGGATAAATCTCAAGGAGCACAACCATATCTGTACTACCAAAGATCGGGTTTTTAATCAGCTATCTAGTTGTTTGGGGGAAAAGACCTTGCTGGCTGCAGTGCCTGAGAGAGTGGTGTGCAAACTCCCTAAACCACTGACCTTGAGATGAATGGAGTAAAGCAAGGATTTGCTTTAGCTCCCCAGAGATTCAACAACCGTTAGCGTGAATCCTCCCAAGCGTCAAAACATGCAGGGTTAGTTCGACCCCTTGCAGCCACGATAGAAAATGTGCACGCAGTGCAGATTATTTCCAGGTTATTTGTGGTTTTCAGTATCTGTATATGTTTTTTTCTGGGGTACATTGTTTTCATAACCAAACCAGTTTAAGACAAGCAATTCCCCTCAATCAAGTGATTACAAGTGATTTTTTGTAAGTGATTACAAAAAATAGGCTTTTAATTGCCGAGGGTCCCCGGCCATCTGCTTTGTTATAAACCAGTGCGAAGACCATACCATTTTTTTGTAACTCATCTGGATGATTTTAAAGAGTAACATTTTATCTTCTGTTTCCACTCCATTTTCCCCACTCACGCCGAGTGTAAAAATCTGTGGCTGGACATAATAAAATTAATAGCGATGAGCAAAAGAACCACTCAAGCCGCGAGTCTCCAGCAACGAGTTCCGGTACAAGCAACATTCATCCAGCACAAAGAGTTCTAAAGGCCTCCTGTTTTAGCTTTGGAGAAAGCTCTCAGTAGAATCGTTTCTTCTTGTTACCGCGCCAGTTACCTCAGCGACGGCAATCCCAGTAAACATTTGGCGCTGAGTAATTACTATTTTATCGCTGTTTCTAAAAACACATCTTACTGGCTCGTGAATGGGGGGGATGCCAGCAGACACAACAGCCGACTCAAAGTAAGCAGCTCTTACGCTGGTATGTGGTGTGCGCCATTAGCGGCAGGATAAACGTCGTGAGAGATGGGGCGCGCCTTAACGACGAGCCCTGCCAACCGATGACAGAACCCCAGGAACTCTGGAACGCGGACCTTCGCTCCTGTGACAACACAGGTGGATGAAACCACTTGTGAACCGGCAGCGAGGAAAAACAAACATGGCTTCTAAACGATAAGGACTATTAATCTGGAGGCTGACAAATAAATGGGAGTAATGACTGACTAATGGAGCCGATAAAGCTTTGCCCTTTCTTAAGCATATTGCATCGTACTGCAGTAGGATGCGTGTTCTGGAGTGCGTGCTGTTTTCTAACGCCTGACTTAACTGGTGCAGTGCATGAAAACTGCACACTTGAAAATGCGCTAAATACTTCAAAGCTATTATGCATCACACATGCAGGCAGCAGATCCAGCCAAAGGTACCAGCATGAATAGGCATACTCCAGTTTGATCTGTTCAGTCTGGAGTTCAGTACAGCTAAAAAGTCCAGGATTCTGCTGAAACTAATCTGTGGGGTGTACAGAAACCTTAGTTTAGTCTTGTGTGCCACTCTGTGCCAGCATGGTCCAGAAATGCACACGTACACACACACCAAAGCACCATCCCAGCTGCTGGGTTCCTGAATCATACTGATGGGGAAAACACATCTACCCTCATCTCCCTCATGTATGAGTAACTATAATTATGTCACTCGCTGTGCACTTTATAACACTCAGGCCATTGGAAAGTAATCAGGGAGGCTGAGAGTGCTTTCACAGGCTTTTCTTGCTCATGTGTGTTTGGCTCTGCACACAAAAACAGTCCGAGAAAGCAAAGCTGCAGTGACCGATGCAGGACACAACTGTTCAACCTGTAGCCCACATTTAGCAGTTAGCAGTTGTGCTAAGTGTTATGGTTAGGGTTATGTTAGAATGGAAAGTCTAGAAAATCAGAGCTTCGTGAGTGTCTACAGACACTCAAACAACTGCTTGTAGTATCCTCCAAAAGTCTGGCTCTGCTTTCACATGTTCAGACCACACCCATTTCGGCCGTGTGACTGTCCTCTTTGATGTGGGAATGAGTGGAGGGTAAGGGAAAGGATCTAGCCTTTTTAACAGCACTCGTCTGAGTCCGGCAGGGGCCTCGCTTGCTCGTTATCAGGCAAAAAAAAAAAAAAGCTCCAACGCTGCACGGGGGTTCGGTCACAGGCCTGATCCATCGGCGAGCCTCTGCTCCACTTGTGTGGCCCTTTTTGCGTTGTCTGCTCTCTGTTCTTTTCTCCTTTTCATCTCTTTGTTTGTCCATGAGTCTGGGTGCACATGGACAGTATGACGACACTGACAGGCCAAGATGAGCCTGGACTGGAAAAACAATCACGCGAGTGTCAGGACGTCAACAGCGTGCAAATTATTATTTTTTTGTCTGTCTCACACACACACAGAGACACACACACACTCTCTCTCACACACACACAAGCTCTTTTTTTCCAGAATGTTCAAAAAGCCGTCTTAACGGCATGGTGGTAAGGATCCAGATAAAACACAGCCCTTCTCTTTACGTCATGTTGTCCATATGGTTTGATTGTGCTGCTCTGGAAGGGGGTGGGGTGGTGGGGTGACTCACACTTGTGGTAGAGCTGCAGCTGTACGCTGCACCTGCAGAACGAGGGGAAAGAAACCCAACCAGCCAGATGCTTGTATGAGAACACAGACACCCCCCCCCCCCAACACAATACACACATACACACACATGCAGGCACACACACAACCCACACATGCTGGCAACCCCCAAACATGCACACTCATCCCCTCTCACGTACACACTTCCCCAACAACCATCACAGGCCTCAGTGATTTCTGTAAACATGAGTGGGGCTGAAACTCCAGATCTGCATTTTACACGTCTCCAGTTGAGACATGGCGAGGAACAAAGTCCATGAGGAGCATGAGGAATCCAGCTCGTTTATTTATTAGCCGGAGCCGCTCTGGGTCACACTGGGAAGGGCCCCAGAGCTTCCACAACCTTTAAGACCCAGAGCAATAAAAACTTTGTCATCTAACTGATAAAAGCTTTAATTAACATAAGTGACACTTCACTGTAAAAAACGATGTTGAGCACCTTTCAGCTAAAGATCAGAGAAAGTGGATTTTTTGGTTGGTTTTAGTGACAGTGGCAATGGCTGAATGTGTCCTGTTTTTCTTTACAAAAGTGCTTGCTGGACTGGACCTGTTTAATTAACTGAACTGGAAACTCAAAGCACTGCTGGATCAAAAGGCTACACTATAAGACGCCTTTTACTGTGTTTTTGAGCATTAGCCTTCGCACACAAGTTTTAATGCTTTTCCTGGCATTCTGAGGCACTCCAGAGACAGAAGCTCATAGAAAAGTACAAACTCATTACCAATTCACACACCCACTCACACAGTCTGCTACTTTCCGTGATGTACTTATAATTATGTTTATACCTAGCAAAATAAATACTCACTAGGAAGAGGATAAAGCTTTTGAATGCCTGGTTAACCAGCCTTGACAAAAAGAAACTAATACAATCTTTTCTTTTCAAAAAGAAAGTGTGTGCACACAAACACACACACACATACACACATAAATGGATGTATACTCTCATGCACATGCAAACAGCTTGGAGGGGTATGTTTGAGAAATAAACTCCCAGCTTTTGAGCAATGGTACTCTTGCAAACCACCTGATTGCAGTCTTGTTAGAACTACTAAAGAACTACTTAAGAACTTCTTAATGCTTTGCATTAAGTCTCTTTCAGAACATGTTCTCTACCTGATGATGAACCCCAGCCAGAACTGGCTGCTCAGCTTCTTAATCTTTCAAAAACAAAAAAGACTTTGGTGGCAGGGGAAAAAAAATAAATCAGACATTGAAATTGTTTATGAGAAAAGGGAGGAAAGAAGTTATGCTTGAAAACTGACAAATATGAAGTTTAATAAAAATGCAGTCACGGTTGGTGTTACATCTCCATCTCCCCGAAAGCTCATTTTCAGAAGTTTTGTCTAACAAAGCGACCTCTCAGACCTGTGGTTTTTTTCCCCCTGAAATCTTGGCTACTGCATTCTCAGACATGAGGTGCACTGCTAGCAGGTGAGTTCTTGCAGATGCGAGGCCACCCACGCTCCAAGCGAGACGCCTGTTATCATCTGTTGAGTGAGGATTTTTTTTTTTTCTTTTTTTTTTCGTTCACAGCCATACGGCTGAAGGGCCGACCCGGCGCCCACGTGCACACGCACGCTCTCCTGACTGCTGCTGGGAGCTGGTGCTTGCAAACAACAATCAATAAAGAGCCACCAGTTCCCGGGCTTCACTCACTCACTGGGAGGAGATCAGCAGCACATCAAGGCCAATGCTCTGTCGTGGCTGTAGGGCCATCGCTCATCGTCTTGACAGCTTTATGGTGCAAAACATGCGAGGGAAGGGGATGTCGCAAGTGGCCCCAGGGCAGCAGGCTGGATCTGGAGAGAAATTGCATTGTGAAGTTCAGCTGTACAAGCTTGGCTATGGTGCAGTGGGTCTCATCTAGTGGCACATTTTATGAGCAAAATATATAGTTCTGATAATACTGCTTTTAGTGTGACTTCAAGATGACCTGTAGCAGGATAAAAACATGCATGGACTCCTTAAGCTCTTTAAGCATGTTGAATGGAGCTACATGACCCTTACAGAAATAGGAAAAAAAGGCCTAGGGTTAGTGTTAGTGCCTCTGATTCGTCAATGTAACAATGTTAGTGCCTCTGATTCGTCAATGTAACAATGTTAGTGCCTCTGATTCGTCAAGACCTTCACACCTCACCCATCAAGTACATCAGAAACATGTTAGACACAGAAACAGTAACACAAACGCACTGCACAGTAGAAATTTCAGTCATATTGTAAAGTACATATGTGATAAATTGTTATGGCTCAAAATGCTTGATGCACACACTTGCGAAAGTCCACACTGCAGAAATCACTGTTGCCAAAGCAAACAACGCACGCCATATTCCAGGTAGCAATCTGTTCAGAAAATACACAGCACGGACTATCAGCACGTACTACTAATATAACAAGAAACAAGAGTGCGTGAGGGTTTTTTTTTTTTTGCACAGTGCCAACTACCCAAACTGTACCGTGTGGGGCTTGAGTCCCAAGGGGAGAGGCAGCAGTGTGATGTGACAGCTCATGGATGCTGCTCCAGCTGTTGCTCCAGGGTAGGTTTACGTTGGCAACCGCACTTCAAGCCAAACATCCTCCAGGACTTATGCTCATGCCTCCATCCAAAGCAAGCAAAGCCCTGCAACGTGCACCTCAGACAACCTCCAACGTGTTATGTAGCCTCGTTTGCTGAGGGGAACAGGGAGCGCACTAGGTGTTCAGGGGGGGAAAAAAGTGGGCTAGGGCTTGGCACAACTGAAGTGAAAAACATCTCTCTTGTTTACATGTGAATGAACCTTACAGTATTCAGTGCTTATAAAACTGTGGCATATATTTGAATTTTATTACTTTTTACTCTACCTGACATGCACTCTAAATAAGAACAATGTTATATTGTAATCAATAAATAAACGTTTTAGGAGGCACAGGCAACTATAAATGTATACTTGTACAGAAGTAAGTTCACACTATGAAGAAATATAGATACATTAGTTAACTAAAATTTAAATAATAAGTTAACAGTATAATACAGATTTTTGTGAAGATTATTATTTGACGTCAACTTCCAGTAAAAAAAATACTGAGAAAAATAGTGCAAATTCTGCCTATGACTTGATTCTAGCCTTTTGTCGAGTTTTTACAGATATCTGACAAACTAACGAACATAATTATTGATGAATCTGAACTGAGTCCAGTACATTCTTGCAAAACAGTAGTTAACCGACTCTTTTAAGAAGTTACCGTATTGTCTCCAGTAGAGGGCGATCGAGGGAACAACAACCGGGAGTGTTTTGATGACGTGGAGAGTTAAAAAAAAAAAAAAAAAAAACGAAAACATGGCGGCGCCCGCTATGGAGAATAATAACAGACTAAATGATGATGTTCGTAATCTTAAATCGACAAATGTTAATAAAAATGATCCCAAACATACACCAGAAGACGTAAGTTATATGAACCATGTAGCTGAACTAGTGGAGAGAGAAGTTGGCGGTGATTTAAAATCTCTGAGAAAAGTTAGTGGGCTTCTTGAGTCATTGACAGCAGAGAACAAATTGTTGGAGGATCAGGTAAGTTAGCCAGACATATTTATGGGAGCATGAATGTTTTTCAAGCATTTTTCATAGTCGAATCTTTAAAATGATGATTTGACTACAGCTCTCCGCATGTACAGGTATTGACTGTATCCAGTTCGGTGCCTTTACGTGTATCCGCTGCACTGTCCGCGGCTGAAGAGTCTCGGACGACATTGGAGACGTTGTTGCACCGGGAGAGGGTCCTCTCCAACACGCTGCAACAGCATCTCCAGGGTGCACAGAGTTGGGCCGACAGTCTGGGGCAAATCTTAGGACAGCTGGACACGTTGGAGAGGCATATGAAGTACCTTCAGTGCTTGGCACATATCGAGGAGCTCAGGTAACAACCCACGTGTGTATGTGTATGTATATATATGTAATAGCTATTTTATCGCATTTTATCCCATACTTACATTTCTGCTGCATACTCATGTATTATAAAGCTTGAAATTCAATGACTTTCTTCTAAGTCTCTTCAATGTGGTATGTGATCTTTTGTGATGTTCCTCTCGGTTTAAAACCAGTGACAGTATTCAGCAGTTCCTGATGACTAACAGTGTGTGGGAAGCAATTGGAGCAGTGGGCAGCATGGCCAGGCTGGACGTGGGCCTCAAAGAGTCAGGCTGCACCCATTTACAGGCATTCCTTCGAGAAACTCTGCAATTTTGGCACAAGATCCTGAAAGACAAGCTCAAGGGGTATCATGCGCCTGCCATTCATCTTAGATTCAAAAATGTGTGGCAGAGCTGCTCTTCTGACTGTTGACTGCTGTCCTCAGCGATTTCGAGGAGGTGCTGACCCAGCTGCACTGGCCAGCAGTGTCTCCACCGACGCAGTCCCTCTCTCCGCCAGCCAACGCTCAAGAGCTCAGCAGCCAGCTGGAGCTGCTGGTGTCGCAGCTCCTTTCCCTGCAGACTTCGTATCCTCAGTGTTTACACACATGCATGTGGACCTATACCAACTACCAGGCCATGCTGAACTGTTCACACCCAGTGCATGCAATATATTTTTACTGTAGACATTGAAACTTACATTGTTCAGCCAGTGTAGAACATCATTCAAGCTCTTAAGCAGAGTAGAAAAGTTGATGATAAGACAAAGTTCCTCATCCTCACTGGTCTTGACTCATCTCCCAGTGATGACCTTATATCAGAGAAGGACATGCATCCTCGCCCTGGACTGCCACTGCCCCCTCCTCTCTCGCTGCCCATTCAGATCATGCTGCTGCCCCTCACCAAGAGGTTCCGCTACCACTTCACTGGCAACCGTCAGACCAACTCGCTGAGCAAGGTCAGAACACGCACACGTTACATGACTACCTTCATATGTCGTCTTTGCTGGTTAGATGCAGATCATTTGCTGTTCGCTACAAGAAACTAAATTAGTTTAAATGAAGCAACCAACAGATTGCAAATGTGGGCTTAAATACTTACTGTATTTGTCTGTTCATTTGCAGCCAGAGTGGTATCTGACTCAAGTTCTCATGTGGATGGGGTACAACTCTAACTTCATGGAGGAGAAGATTCAGCCCATTCTCGATCGTGCAGGTGCCAACGTCAACGCAAAGGTAAGATGATTTAAATATGCAAGCATGCCACTTATCTGGGTGGGCCGGAGACACGTGCGTTTCCGCCTGTGCCCATTAGGTGGAGCTGTGCCGAGGGCTGCTGAGTCTTGTCCAAGAGAAACTGGCCCACGATGCCCCACGGCTCCTCTATGATGACGTCCTCTTCTGCCACCTGGTGGATGAGGTGCTGCAGTTTGAGAAGGAGCTGCGTACCACCCACGTCTACCCCAGCTCTTACCTCGGCGCCCTGAACATACTGCTGGAGGAGGCCGTCTTCCAGAAGTGGCTCAGCATTGAGAGAAAGAGTGAGTCCTCAGAAACTCCTGTGAAGAGTCTGGTGCGTTCCACTTGGAAGATTGATCTGTATGTGTGTGTGTTGGTTTTTAGTGGCACTGGAAAAGGTAGATGCCATGCTGTCAACAGAAGGGGCCTGGAGCTGTCAGTATAAAGACATCACTGATATGGATGAGCTGAAAGCACCAGACTGTGCAGAGACTTTTATGACACTTCTGCTAGTCATCACAGGTCCGGGACTCCTCTTTCTGTTCATTTTTTTTTTCCAAGTCAAAGCTAGTGGTTGATGATATAAACAAGCCCAAAGCACTGGTGTACTGTACATTGTCTCTCTTTTAGAGAGGTACCGCTCACTGCCCTGCCCTCAAGCCCAGCTCAGCTTCCTGGCTCTGCAGAGAGAGCTGGTGGATGACTTCCGCATCCGCCTCACCCAGGTGATGAAGGAGGAGTCCCGGCAGCCACTGGGTGCCCGCTACTGCGCCATCCTGAATGCCGCCAACTACATATCCACGGTCCTTAGCGACTGGGGTGACAACGTGGTTAGTAATAATAAACAGACAGCTAGAGTATTCATTTATATTACATTTACATGTGATCATTTGTTAAGATGGCCTTCAGATGCTGTTATCCATAGTGACTTAAAGAAGAGGCAAATATACAAACATACCACTAATTTAAAAGGTTAATTCAATACTATCTTTGTAAATTCAGAAATAAATGTTGTCAAAAAGCAACAGATATTAAAAAAGTAAAAAACTACTTGAGTAAGATTGGTAAGGTAGTAAAACTGTTCTTTCTCCACTGCTTTTTCAACTCCCTCTCAGTTCTTCCTGCAGCTGCAGCAGGCAGCGGTGTCGGTAGGGGAGGAGGTTCTGGGGCCCCTGGGGGCCACTGAGAGTGGGCGGCTGGCATCTCTGGAAGGCTCTCTGTTCGAGGAACTGCTGGCTCTGCTGGAGAGACTCAGAGGGGACATGCTGAGCCGGCTGCTGGAGGCAGTTATGAGAGATGTGAAAGAGAAGGCCCAGCCTTACTGCAGAGATAGGTAATGTTCTAAAGACCCAGTCTAACTACAGGTATACATAATTAAGGACATAACCTAGGGACAGGCACTATACAGATGGCAGGTTTACCATGGAACCATGGTAAGATTTAATTCTTTAATTTAATGGAAGATTGAATAGATTATGTATAGTTCTCTCAATGATTTATACAGCAGAATTTTGGTTTTTGGTTCATAGTAGCAACTTTATGTGAAATGAGTATGTTGTTGGTAGCAGAATTTATTCTAACCTAAACAGAAGAAATGCCTAGTGTTTAAGAACAAAAAACATTTCCAGGGCAGCATATTTAGCTGGTCTAGTATATTTACGTAGCCCAATAGCGGGTCCCGGTCATAGTCAGGCGTGTGTTGTAGGTGGATCTCCTTGCCGTCGCAGTGTGACCAGGCCACCATGTCCCTGTCCAGCTCTGCGTGTCCCTTGCTGTTGTGTCTCAGGGACCATTTGCTCCAGCTGCAGCAGCTGCTGTGTCTGCCTCTCTTCCAGATGTTCTGGCAGGGGCTGGCCGAGCGGCTTGACCTCTTCCTCTACCAGGATGTGAGTCTCCCACGACAGTGCACGTCTTATATAGCAATAAAAGGCACCACGCTTATTTCAAAGCAGAGGTTCTTCAAGCAAGCTTTTTAGATTTTAGGTGGGCTTCAGAGCAGAGCGGTTTTAACTGCACGTGAACTGTTCCACTCTCAGGTGATCCTCTGTAACCACTTCAATGAGGGCGGAGCCACACAGCTCCAGTTTGACATGATCAGAAACCTCTTCCCATTGTTTGGACACTACTGCAAAAGACCTGAGAACTTCTTCAAACAGTGAGTGTGTCAGAATGAGTAAGCATAATTGCAGCAAGATTTGTAATATTTGCTATTTAGCTAATGTAGATCATCAGTAAACATCATCTCAGGAGATACACTTTGTACTGAACTGATTATGATGGTAAACAAGTTTTGCTAAAGGCTCCATGCAAATCCAATTGTGTGCTTTCTCTCTCTTTCCTCCCCTCTATCTCCTTCTGTGGCAGCGTGAAGGAGGCCTGCATCATCCTCAGCCTGAAAGCGGGACCAGCTTTGCTGCTGTGTGAGGTGCTGAAGCAGGAGGGGGAGGGGCTAGACGAGGGTGACACCTCCCTGAGGCCCAGGGAGCCCACTCCTGAATCAGCGCTTAACGAGATGGGCGTGTACAAGCTGGCCCCCAGCGATGCTCAGATTCTTCTGAACCTCCGCTCTGCCTGGCTTAGCCACTGACCAAAACATCACTAACACTGACTATACCCAAACCATTCCAAAGTGGATGACACTCCCAGGGCATACCTGACAAAGATGTCTGAAATACTTTATCTGAGAGATGCAGTGAACCTAGACAAAAGTTCAGCTCTTGAAGAAAGGCTACACGGAAAATGTAAACAGAAATTACATGAAATACCCCAAATGTGGTCAATATATATTCAGCTCAGACACATTTGGTTTCCATGACCACTGGAACTGTGGAAGCTAATGTAGCTAACAGATATTGGAAGCTATTTTAATTCTTAACTGTTCCAGTCTTTGTTCTGTTTCACATGGTGTGATAGAGGTCTACCCTGTTTATTGAAGGGTCATACTGGGTAAAGTCTTACTGCATTTTTAAGTGGTTGATGCTACCCACTTGTATCATTATGTAAAGAGTGCATCTTTTGAGAGGAGAATAAATTCACAATGATTGTGAACACGTTTCTCTTTAATTTGAGACACAAGATAAAAGTTTACGTTTATAGCATTTTCTCTGAATTAGCGTTTCTCAACACAGCCTTCTGACCCCACCAGAGACAGTCCATATCCAGCTCCCAGCTCAGCAGGACCAGAGCCATTCAGGAGAGTGAACACCCGGTAAAGGCACCCCTGAGCTGGGTTACAGAGAACATGAACTGGCTGCCGAGCCTGGAAGACCTGGGCGAGAGGCGCTCCTCTGAAATGGCCGCATTTGTAACAGCCGTTGCCTCCTTGCAGTATCAGGTGAGGAGGGAAAATAGCCAGTCACCTATGGCTTGGTCCTCCACGACGGCACCTGTAGCAGGGTTGAAGCAGCACTCCAGGATGTCCAGAGTGCGGGCGCAAGCCTCCACGGGTACCTGCGGCACAGGGTCACGGACATGCGATGGGCCGGAACACCACAATGACTTCCACCCCGCACACACTGGGATGAGGCCAGTGGAGCTTGTGGCTGTGGGGCCACTTACCTCTTAGCTGCTCTTAGCTGCTTACCTCTGTGGTAGGAGGGGATTTCAGATCAGGCTTCAGCAGATTCCTTATCTCATTGCAGATACGTCTGGTCTTCTCCAACAGCATCTATCAGCAACCACAGACATGGCTGTCGTTTATTGCATATGAAACATCAGTTCTTGTGATCTTTCCCTCTTTCTGCTGTTTGCAAAGGGATCTACCACATGATGTGATCCACATGTGGCTTTTTGCCAGTCCTCAAAGAACCCTGCTCTGCACAGTATTCCTTGCTCTACTGTCCAGTTAAGATCAAAAATAGACCATTAAACCAACCAGTAACTGAATCAGCTTGTTTTGAGTGTAGAAAACGGCCCAGACCTGTTGATGTGGGCTGCATGTGGCGGGTTTGTCAGGTGCCTTGCTGCCACGCCCACTCTCTAGGGAGGCGGTTCTGCTGGGAGCCGTGGAAACAGATGCCGTTGAATCCACATTGGCCTCCACACATGCTGAGATCAGCTGGCTATGAAGAGCTTTCAGCCTGTCATGGGATAAGCACAAATTTAGGGGTTTGAAGCAACAGTTTTGACATTCAAGTATTTTACTTGGATATATATATATATATACATATACACACTGCATTTTTGCTCTTGGACGCATGTACAAACAATGTACAGAGAGTTGACAGAGCTTTCTGTGCTTCTGGAAACTACCATTTTAACAATATGGGCACTATAGACACTAATATATGCTATAAGCAGTTTTCAGTAATTTTTGCTACAGTACTGCAATAGTACTGACCTTATGTAGAAAACTCCTGGTGTAATTTAAGTTAAAACCAAATTAAAGGCTAATGAGACAGCGCTAACCTGTCCATAGAGATGAGTCGCTGTCCAGCTTCTAAATCAGCAAGAGCCACTTCACTGGGACACATAGCGGACAGTGGAGTTTTATTCATACTAAAGACCAGAACAATCTGTGGACAAATGGTGAGTCTACATCAGTGAAACACTGGCTCGTCATTCTGTAATCCTTCACAGTGGCTACTGGGAGCTGCACTGTGTGGATTAGAACGAGGCTTGGGTTGCTGCAGTGAGGGAGATGGTTGCAGTACCGTGTCAGGTGATGGCCTGCTGGGCTCCAGGCCGGGCCGATGCCACTGGATGCACAGCTGTGGTGTGTCCACCGTGGCCCAGGGGTACAGGTCCAACAGTGGCTGCTTGGTTTGACACACTGAGACCTTCACAGAGTGGGACAACTGCACACATTACCCACACATACACACCAGAACCAGAGATCAATTAGTGACTATACCATATTATTCATGATCAGTTATAATGAAGATTTGACTTGAGTTTCTTAGCTGCCTGTTGCTTCAGCGAGAAATGCAGGTGTATGTAAATCAACAGGGAGGAACGGAGAGACAAAGTCCCACTGGCCTGCGTAACTACCTGTAAAACGTGGGGCTCCAGAATGAGAGCAGCTGGAGGATCAGGTATAGCACACTTCTCTCTGTAGCTGGCTAGGTGATGGCTGAAGAATATGTGTAGCTGATGGAGTCTGAGAGCTAGAGATGGGTCAGCACTTACAGAGCACAGCCCTTCTACACACTGCTCTGCTGCTGGACAAAAAACAAACATTAAAGCATGTGTAATAATAATTAATTACTTAAAAATCTTCAAGTTGCCACTGCTTTTTCTACTCAAATCGTGGAGAAAGAGATGTAGCGAGTGGTGCTGTGGGGGTTGGGGGTCAGGGGTCAGGGGTTAGAAGGGTGGCGTGCGATACCTGGCCTTGTGCAGATGGGCCTCAGATTGAGCAGGTGTGTGTAGTAGCGGGACAGGTGGACCCAAGTGAGCTGGCACTGTTTCACACTGCCCACCCTATTATCCGTGTCTGTAGACCAGGTGGGGCAAAACTGCACTGGCTCCTCCATCCCTCCTGACATTCAAAAGCATACACGCACATCCAACATACACAGCACACAGCAAAATACAACAAGGTTGAAAACTAGACCAGAGAGCACCATCTAAGCGTTGTGTGTACAGTGTTGGGCCAAAGTCACACACAACCCTTTGATTTACTTTATTTCCAGGCAAAACGTTGCTAATTGTTATTGTTTAGCAAAAAAAGGAAACTTGCTTACATTACCACAAAAACACACCAACTCCAGCACAATTTCAAATTAATGTTGAATAATATTGAATATCCATTCTACTTTTTTTGCAACCTACTACCACTTCTACACTTCTTAAAATCACAGCTGTGTTACAAATGTGACCTCCAAGGAGATATTTCTAAGACTAGATATAAATGATGGAATGATGTAAAATATGTGTCCAGCTATACTTTAAATGGGAATGATTAAAGAAGACTAGTTACCACAAGGATGGAGCAGATCATTGGAGGCAAAACCAGGAAGAGCACTTAGCAATGTGGGAGGAATATGGACGCCTGTGGTGGTACCAGTCAAGCCACATAACTGGCAACAATTTGTAAGAGCCTCCATGGTCTACAAAACACAACAAGAACTCATTAACCGAACAGTAAAAATGAACCATGACTAATCATCTTTACCACAGTCATTAGAGTGTATCTGTGTGGGTCGTACCTTTGTAGCAGCTCTCATACAAACCCAGAAGAGCAGTAGCAGACTCTGACCTACAGTTAAGTTTTTATTTAGAGTAGACCTCTCCCGTTTCCAGGCTGGGATCTGTGGACAGGGAACACACTGTTACAGAAACACTCATGTGTCTGATGAGCTCCCAAAACGTTCTGGCTCCCTCCTTCATGACCTTGTCTGAACTGCCAGCTGCTGTAGCGGGTGGAGGTCTGGCTACATCGGTGGTGCTCTTTTGCCACTGCTCCAGGTATATCCGAGCCATTTCCATATAGCACCTGTGGATTAACCTGCAACACGTCAACACAAACACACAAATACTGGATCACATGTGATTCTTTGACTCCGAGAGTCTAATACAACAACAACGATTAAGAACAAATTCTCAGTAATAATAACAATTTTTACAAAAAAGGTTTGTGTAAAAATCCACACATTACTCACTGCAGATTGTGGGTGTGAGAATGTGTTAGTATGATGCTCCTCAAGAAGGACTCCACCACTCCGTAATGTTGGAGTGACGTCCGTGACATCAGGACCCTCCCCACCATTCCTGCAGGAACAGCGGCATGAGTCGAGCTGGAAGCCCCCAGCAGCAGATCTAACCCTGCCCACAGGACCCCCGCGCCAGCACGGCTCACCCTGGTAGTAGAGGATGTCAGCCTCCAGCTGGTGGAGGCGGCTGGCGGAGGTCTGGGCAGTGACCAGCGAGCATGTCAGCACCTCCTGAGCGGCGAGCCAGGGTCCTTCACCCTCTTCACAGGAGTTCACCATAGCCTGCAGGGCTATGCAGAAACCTGGTGCACAGAAACCTCACCATGATGTTTCTGAAACAAGACTATTGCTCATGGTGAAGAGAAAAACACATATAAACTATATGATATTTACAGCCACTACTGCCATTAGCATTACCACTGTTTTCCAGTGTTTTTCTTTTCAGTTGCACTACATTCAGTGTCATAGCTAAGCAGTATGTAATTCCTCTGTTTGTAATTACTGAATATCTCTGTAAGAGTTATGACAGCTCACCCAAGTGCATAGTTGCCCTGGCCAGCAGAAGGAGCTGTGGGTGGTAGATATTCTTCAAACCTGGATTTGAGGGCAGCTCCAGACTTCCCCCTTCTTTCAGGACTACACACTCCCCAAAAGCGCACAGCTATGAAGAGAGAGAGAGTGAGAGAGAGTGAGAGAGAGAGAAAGAGAGTGAGATAGAGAGAGAGATATTAAAAAGCGGCAGTGGTGAGACTCAAGAAACAAGCCCAAGGGTCTCTCTTATCCTGTGTTAAGCAGGGGTGCGGGGGTGTAGAGGCGTGGAGGAGCAAGGGAGCGGAGGTGCAGGGGTGTGGAGGAGCAGGGGAGAGGAGGTGCAAGGGCGTGGAGGAGCAGGGGAGAGGAGGAGCAGGGGAGAGGAGGTGCAGGGACCTGCTGCTGCAGCAGTCTCTGAGCCAGCAGGGCCAGTGGCTGGCCAGCCGAACCCCTCAGCTCGCTCAGCATCACGGTGGCATCTGCCAGAGCCAGACTAGAGCGCAGAGACAGGGCACTGCGGCCCGACAGCACACTCACTGCCTCCTAAACACACACACACACACACACAGATATGGGACTGCGAATCAGAATGGAATGTCATGAATATGAATAGGCCGTTTTGGAGTCAGTATCGGGGTGGTTGGACATGCCTGCAGCATGGGGGCACTCTCTTCTGGAGCTCTCCCACAGTGGGAGTGCAGCATGACCCCCTGCAGGAGCAGCAGAGCCTGGGTGTCCGGGTCTCCCCAGGTCTCGGCCTCCGCAAGGCCATCTCTCAGGAGCCTGTCCGCCTCCACGCTGCTGTCCACACCTGCAAACACACACACACACGCACACATATACACACACACACATACACACACATACACACACATGCTATAACCACATTTCTCACCATAATCTGTAAGAACAAGAATCTAAATACTTTCCATATAAAATCTTGGAAGTCCACTTGAACTACAGCTGTGTAATTAGGTGACAATTTAAATTGTTAAAAGCTAAAGGAGTCAGTGGTTCAGTCAAATCAGTTCAATCAAACCATAGCATTATCAACCAATCAAAGGCCTCGAATGCATCAAACCATGGCATTATCAACCAATCAAAGGCCTCAATTGCCAGTCTCATCAGCTGTCACTCAGTTCCTTAAACAAAATACTTCAGCTACATCATGGTAAAGAATATGTCAGGCTGATTTTGGGGAGTGGCCCGCTGACCCGGGATGACGGCGGTCCCGGGAAAGTGTGCTGAGAGGCTGCGCACCGCCGCCAGCCTGCAGCGCAGCCAGAAGCAGCGTCCCATGCGCTCGCTGGCCTCCGCCGCCGCTGGGTCGTCCCGACCCCGCCGCTCCCGAGTGCTCTCCGCCCTCGCCGGACATGCCTGCGCAGGAACGACAGTGCATCACTTCCAAAAGGACAGACAGGCTTCGCACATGCTTCGAAAAATCATAAACTTACAAAAGCAAAAAAAAAAGTTCACTGAAGATCTTTCATGTAACAGGACTGCTAGATTTATGCAGGACAGAGGAACAGGGGAGTTTCCGTGCAGCATGGCCTCTAACGGGGTTGAGGCAGAATACCTGCTCGCATTTGGCCCTGCCACTCGATTGCCTATGTGCAGAGGCTGGAGGGCTCGGGGGAGCAGGTGGGACGTTCCCGCGCTGGAACAGAGGAGAGTCCTGCAGCAGCCTGAGAGCAGAAACCGCCATGTCTGCACTGCATCAGGGCAAGTGGAGAAGGGGTTAGAAGTACGTGCGCATGCACACACATGCACACACTCGCACACTCAAACGCGGTGATTTGTTTTTCACCTGGCAGCAGTCTGGCCTTCCTGCAGGTTGAGATTGGACATTAGCAGCCTGGTTTCCACAGCTAGCTCCAGCTCCTCTGGGTCTGTGTGGACATTTTGCAGGCCAAGGAGCTGGGGGCTCAGCTGGGCAGACGCCTCTCTGAGCAGCAGAGCCTGCAGGGGAACACACTGTCATCAAGAAAAAGCATTTTTTCCATTTTTTCCTGAAAAAATGTAATTAAATGAAAACTGATCACCTTGACTTTGCCCAGGGTAAGCTTCTCACCCTGGGGGTCTAACTGCAAGCCTTTGGGTTTGCTGCTCTTGGTGGTGGTGGGGCTACTGCATGGAATCTGATCACTGCTGCTGTTAGGGAGACCAGGAGAGCTAAGATCTTGCGTTGTACCGCACCACAGCTGATTCTCTGATACCTCTGTGGAAACATACATATTGCAGATACAGTTTAAATAAATACAGTTTTACAGTTTTAAAGGCATATCTTCCTAAGAGAACAGCTTTTGAATTTGCTTTGATTGTGATTTTCTTTTCTGAGCATCCTTTTCTGAGCCATACACCAGAGGTCCAGGATATACCTGGAGCAAGGGCCTCTGGAAGGTCAGGAATAGTGCTGCATATGGCCAAGATGAGCTGGATTTTGGTCAGCAGAAGGTGGTTTGTGAGTATAGGTCCATACAGAGTTATGACATCTCCACTGAGCCTCTTGTTTACCAGATCCTCTAGAACCTGAGAAAAAACAAACAGATGCTGAAACCTTTGTTCTGCAGAAAGGCCTGTGCTATTCGCTCAAAACACCACAACAGGTCCTCACCTTGAGATTACCAGGATCCATGATAGGTTTATGGTTCATGAACAACTTCTGCACCTTTAGATAGAGAAAATGCGGGAATATCCTAATCTGTTACAGTCTACCATTGTTTTTACTTTTAGCACCTTTACAAGTTACTCGCAAGGCAAAGTTTACAATGTACAAAAAAGCATTGTTGCATTATGGAGAAATGGCTCATGTTCTACCTGATGCTTGTCTGCCCTACTGCAGCCACGGTAAGGCTGAGGGAGGTCTCTTCTCAACATGAGAACGTGGAGCAAAGACACAGCCTCAGCAAACAGGTTTAGCGCTGTCAACACCTTCACCTTCACACACAGAACAGGAGTTGTGAACCTCTCACAGCTTCCACACTGGAAAAGCAGGTAAAATGCCACCAGTCCGAGTCCGTTCCTACACACCTGCAGTATTCTGCAGGCTACAGTGAGGTATGGATCTCGGCACACCGTTTTGGCTACGTACTGGTAGAGAGCCAACAGAGGAAGAATCTGCAAACAGACACAATGTATGAACACACTGGATTACTCATGTTTCACCTGATCTGTGTGATTTACAGTGTCACGGGCAAAACTAGTGCATACTGCAAAATATTCAATCGTTTGATGTGTGACAGATGCACTTCTGCCAGCACTACTGTCTGATGTCTGCCGGTTAACTGCTTGCAGGTGTATATGTGTGTGTATGTGTGTGTGTGTGTGTGTACTGTGAGGTGATGGCCTGAGGTGTAGAGCCAGTGGCACAGGAAGCCGAGGCTGGACACAGTGCTGCCTGCGATGGTCCAGTCTGAGCCGGAGAAGAGCTCCACTCCGGGGATAAGCCAGGTCTTCAGTGAGTAAGAGCGGTACTCCAGGTCATTATCAGGATGGGGCAGGGACACGTTCAGAAGACACTGGCACAGCACGCAAAACCAACGCGTCATTACAGTGGGTGGGCAAGTGGGTGTACCAATGTACCAATGAGTACAAATGTTTTACCTTGAAAAGCTTGGCTGAGAGAAGACAACATTTTGTTCGCTGGCTGATGTTATCCGTCAGAATATACCTGTAAACAGAAATGATTAGTGAGTGAGTAGTTGTATTAGTGAGTACGCACTGAAGTGAAACCTAATGTAACTGTTGTGCTGTTGTAGTTTTGTGGTGTGGATTTATTTTACACACTGAGCAATCTTGGCAGACAGCAGCGCTCCCTGGTGACAGCCCTGTATCCCAGCATGCCTCAGGGGTTGCTGTGAGGAGATGCCGTGCCATGATTCACCGTCCCATGATTCCAGCACGCCGGTGGTTAGCAGGGCGCAGTCCAGAGCCTTGCTCCAGTGTGAGTGAGCAGCCCTGGACAGGATACGCACATACACACACACACACACACACAAAATCACATTATTCTAAAAGATACAATAAATATGATACAAAAGAAGTTGCATTAGAAGAGGACGTTTATAGCACATACTTTTCATTCCCCTTGTAGAAATGCAGATTTCCTAGGTCATGCAGGGCTTGAGCCTGGAGTAAGTGGTCTTTATTTGCCTGAAGGAACTCTAAGTTAGCAGACACAGAGAGGTGATGTGTGAATCGCTGTCACTGCTAGGCCTAAAGGACAGGGGGGTTATGTTAAAATGCATGAGCCATATGTGTGATTGAATATCAGAGAGGCATTCTCACTGATGGAGTTGCTGTAGGAGGCGAGCACAGCCTGGATGTGGTATGGAGGCAGTGAGGAGCTCGACACCGAGTCCATGCAGCTGCAGTCCCTGGTGGATGGAGACATGATGACTGGGTCAACCTCCACGCTGCCCTGTCCATCACTACACAACTCTGTGCAGAAGGGCACCTCCACTGCTGGAGTAATGGTACACACGAGACCTCAAATTACTGAGACAGTAAATGATTACTGAGTACACATTACTGAGACTATTACACAGTATTCTAAAATTATTCCCCCAAGTGCTAAATTCTTTATAAGCATAAGAACGCATTTTAACAGTGTAAGGGGTACAGGTCAAAATTATACTGCTGTAAACTGTGTGTGTGTGTGTGAATGCATGCGTGTGCTTGTGCATGTGAGGGCGTGTGCATATGCATCTGTGTGTGCGTGTGTGTGTGCATGTGTGGACTGGGACGCAGGCTATGTGTGGGACAGTGGGAGGAGCTCACAGTGCTGTGTGTGGGACAGTGGGAGGAGCTCACAGTGCTATGTGTGGGACAGTGGGAGGAGCTCACAGTGCTGTGTGTGGGACAGTGGGAGGAGCTCACAGTGCTGTGTGTGGGACAGTGGGAGGAGCTCACAGCGCTGTGTATGGGACAGTAGGAGGGACTCACAGTGCTGCTGGTCAGCCAGCAGGAGCAGCAGCAGTGTGCGGCTGTGCTGGAAGGCGTGGTGGGCATAAGGCCCTTTGAGCTGCATCTCTTGTGACTGCCGCAGTGTGTCCTCGACGTCCAGCGGCACACGCACCACACACATGGCTCTTTTCACCACTGTGAGAATGGAAAAAAATATCCGTCACATACACGTGGACATTCATCCACACGCACAAAACCCCCTCAGTCCTCATGACACATGGCTGAGTAAGGCTCAGTAAATAACTAAACCCCCCCACCACCCACCCATTATTGCACTGATCCAAGGCTTACTATACCTGCCAGCTCCAGAGGCTCCAGGCCTGTGTCTCTCTCACCTCCCCTAAGCCAACTCTCCACAGCAGAGTGAGGGTGTAAGAAGAGCTGCTTGCCTGCATAGTTCCTGCATGTCACCTGTGGAGCATGGGAAGTCTCAAAGTGCCATGCCAGCACATAAATAACGGATGGCATCTTTAAGTGGCTGCCAGCTTCCCGTTTACCTTCTCTCCGGTGACCTTCTCGGTGTGGGTGAAGTGTGGTTGGGGTGCCGGAGGCCCCCCGCACTGGCTGATCCGTTCCAGCAGCCTCCTCTGAGCATACACCAACACCGGGGTTATCACATGAGCATAGTGCTCCCTGGAACACAGGACACAGGATAGGGTACTCAAACATGGAGATCTAACACTGATTAAAAGCAGCCCAATCAAATTTCTATCCATTTTGGGGACATAAGGTACCACTGAACAAAGTCTGGTTCCCTTATAATTACATATTAAACTAGTATGAACTTCACAGAAAATTGGCCAATACACAGCAGGAATGATGAAAAATGGATGCATTCATTTTTCAGCACTTGGAAATATTTTAATACATGGCTTTAACAAATACACAAACCAAAGTCCAACTAGCGCCCTTCAACTCTCTATCCCTGTCCAAGCACTCACCGGGTGTAGCAGTTGTAGAGCAAGGCTAGGTGGGTGAGAGTTTCCCACTTTGCCTGGTAGTGGAGGAGCTCCAAGGTGTGCAGCACCAGGCTCTTCAGCCAGCAAAGGTCCACCAATGCTCCACCCCTATGCAGACTGGTCTCCACCTCCTCTCCTTCCTCATTATATGCTTCCCATAGCTACACAAACACACAGGAAGGCTCTATGAACTAAAGTCTAGGAACACTGACAATGGCTAACATCTCCAGAGGTGTGCTGCTTCATGCATGTGGGTGCTCGCTGTCAGAAATGACCTGAAGCTTTTCACACATGTCCATGAGCAGGTCTGAAGCCAGCTCCAAGAGAGGCGTGATCACAGTGTAGTACTGGTCCACAGTTATTGGGCCGGGAGAGTCGGAGCCCTGGCTATACTCCACCAGTACTGCCATTGTGCTGAACTGGTCCCATAAGATCCCACACACCCACTGCAAAGAAGTCCAGTGGCCTCCACGATGGGCCAGCACCTGAATAATTTCCCAAGAAGCATGTAAATATCAGCAAAAATATGTATTCTGAACCATCCAAGCTAGATGGGAAGAGCATGAAGTTTTGATTTATGTGCTGTATTGCGGTAGGTTTGAATCACTGTGGATGTGTCTGTGTGCGCGCACCATAGCTCTCCTGAGGTGTACTGAGGCCTTGTAAAGAATGTCCAGTGGCTGAGAGACCATGCGTCTCGCTGCAGGTATGACTGGCGCAGATGGCTCACTGCTGGCTGAATCATTGGTTAGCTGTGTGCGTGGCGAATCCAGCTGGTTCTCGGCTTCACTCTCGCCAGACTCCTCTTCACCTCTCTCTGCTCCTGACACAGCATGCAGAGGCAAAGACAAATTGAGCTCTTTTGAAAACTGGTGCAAGCCAGTCCACACAGCTGGCTCACACCAGGCTCTCCTGGTCAAAGATTCCAGTATTATAGTTAAACATGAGCTGAGATTTCCATATTACTGAATACTGAAAACAGATTAAAACCCTGTGTCAAAACCCTTTTCTTGGGGATTTACCAGACAGGCTTGAGACCAATGTATGTTGGACTAACATACAGATTTTTTGGATGTGCTTGATTAGCCATATTAGATGTGTTGGAATTGAACTCTATGGAAGACCACCAACCAGAGACAAAGATCTGACCAGAAGTCTCCCCAGAACTTCAAGTGCTCTGACTAAAACACTACTACACTGAAAGGTTGAGGGTGGTTTCTTCACCCACCCTGGTCAGTGTCCTCGGTTTTGTGAAGGATGGATTTGGTTTTGAGCTGAAGCGCAGCTTTCGGGACTGGAGTGCTTAGTTGAGGTCTGAAGTTCTTCCATTTCACCAGTGTTCCGGTGCGGGCCAGGGAAAACGACAGCAGTGGCATCTTGCTATAACTTTTTAAAAGCAGGAAGAGGAAAGACCTGTTGACTCACTATACTTGAAGGCTGGTGAAAAAAATGGCTCTATTGTATTAAATGAAAAAGGTGAAGAGAAAATATTTTAATTATGAGAAAGTATTTCTAATTCAGGGAGAACAAAAGCAATTTGTGACAATTCACCACAGCAAAGGCCTGAAACTGACCATAATAAATCTTGTCATAAACTATTTCATAGGTGTATAACCTCTGCCACGATTAAGCATCACCCACTAGATCTTTGCTAGTAAATTCTACCTAAATTCTACTAGAGCTAATTAGCCAGTCCAGGTGGTTGGCACAAAATTCTGGGTTGGACTTTTACTTTCTGGACCTGAACTATCCACCTCTATATGTCATCTAGATGTCATAGTGTTAGTGATCTGTGGGAGTACCACTGCTGGGGAGGTGCTCCGGACCAGAATTGCAGGCTGTTCCTTAGCAGACCCAGGTGGGCGCATGCCAGGGCCAGGTTGAGGCGGCAGCGCCAAGGCCGCTCCTCTGAAGAGATCTGCCTGAGCCTCCGTCGCCGCCGGTGCCTCCTGACCAGAGGAGTAAGCTGTCTCAGCAGGACCTCCAGGGCATCTCTGGAATACCATACATCCCATCACTGACCCACACACACATTTGAGGTTTTCAAAAATTACCCAGGAAATGTTGCTTACAGCCCACCTTTCAAAGATTTGAGCTCCTGGTCCAGAAAAATGTGTCTTCTGCAACTCTTTTTTCTTATCACCCTTAACACCACCCACCTTCTGCTTCTGGTAAAAGGCATACACCGAGGAGACATTAGGGTGCCAGGTGTAGCATGCATCAACAAAGGTGTGTATGTGTGTGGGTCCTGTTGGTTTACTTTAGTAGTGTATTCGATGACAGACGATGTAAAGTTGTTAAGATCTTTCCCTGACTGCCCTTGAGGCTTCTTTTGGACTGTCAAATCTTCATCACGCCTGGTGATAAATGGAACACTTTTATGATTCAACAGGAGATGAATGTGCAAAAACATGGGAACATAAAAGAAAACCCCTTCCTACACCCATACACACTCGAACCTGTTCAGCCAGCTGAGGATCTCCTGTCCCCAATGGGGAATTAGCTTGAGCTGATCCTCCAGCAGGGCCTTCTCCAGCAGCAGTGCAGCAAACTCGATGAAGCGAGACTTCCGTTTGAACTTCAAAACTGTTGGAGTAAAACATGCGCGTGCGCACACACACACACACATACACACACACACACACAAACACACACATGAACACCGCAATCACCATTACAGTGAGCACAATGCTTTCTGTGTGCTGCACTTTCCACTGTACCGTCTCTGAAGGCACTCTTTAGAGAGCCACAGCTGATAACCATGTGGAGCACTATGGGGTCTTCTTGTCCACTGAGATCATTACCAAGAGAATCTGCTGCTTGAAGATAAAGCAATGACATTAGAATCCTTACTGAATTTAGCACTCTTGTTCCCTGATCACATCAAACATTTTTGAGGGCAAATCTGGATGTGTAATGTCCTAGGGTCTCAGAACACCCTGGATAAGAGATGATTACAGACTACTGCTCAAAAAAATTGTCAGTTTTTTTTTCCAAGTTTTTGTTTGCTTGACAAAATAATAGAAATTCATGGTAAATATTAGAAAACAGCAATGCAATTTTTATCTAACATTGCCAAGACATGCAAACAGTCACTGAGATTACTCTGTGCCTTATTATCACTGCCATACCAAACAGTTTCCTCTATTCCCTTTTTAGCCAAGCCAACAAACAATCTCAGATAAATTACAGCAATTCACTTGATAGCAACAATGTGTAGCATGTAGTTCAAAACCACAAATGATTAATTTCCAGCAAGACTTTTAGTGAAGGTTTTCCAGCATGCAACTGGCCACAGTCATTCAGAGGGACATGAATTTCCTGTCACCCCATTTGAGGTGCTGTTGTGCAATGAAAAAGTAGCCTACTTCAATACGTGGAACTGGACATATGATTTTTTCCACAGCTCCAAACTTTGAAGAATCGTCTAGCTACCTGCTCTGTTCCAGGCTGTGCCATCGTAGTTTGATAACACTGCCATTTTCTTGTGCTTCCACTCACTAGCCTCCAAAGCCTTAAGCTGCACACAGAGCTCCTCCTTGTTAGCAAATGCTGCCTTTTTCAGGAGTATCTCCACCTGAGACACACACACACACACACACACACACAGACGTACACACACGGTTCATATTCACTGTAACATACAACACAGCACATAGCTCTGTCCTACCTGACTCAGAATTCAATTTATCTGTTTAACATCATTACTTACAGAAGAAGTTATCAAAAGAACACTATGAATTAGTTATTGGAAATAGGATCCAGACTGTGTTACTGACGTAAGCCAGTACAGCCGCTGTACGAAGCACTCACCCCATCCTGCTGCATTCTGGGGGGTTTTCTGGACAGCTGCTGGAGGTTCTCTGCCATCTCCTGGAGGAGCTTTTTTCCCTGTTCCATCACTGACGACGCCATACGGTACTTGTTCAACCATCTCAAGCCCTACATGCACAACAAAACGTCATTAACACGGCCTGTCATAGACACAATCTTTTGTGGCTTGACAGGTACATCCTCAAGCACTCCGAGATCTGCAGTCATACTGTACTGGAATACGCTAACAAGTAGAATTGGTGTTTTTATGTGTCACATGTAAAGGTAGAAGACAAATCAATTCTACATCATGCCTTTGCGATTAATTTATTTTCAGGCATTACAGTCACCTGTTAACCCAGGCTATATTTGTTACCTTGGCTACGTAGTGTGTGGTGCAAGCCACCATATGTTGCAGGGACTCCACAGCAGGAGCAGGTCGTTTCTGCCTGAGCACTCCTGCAGTCTCGTGCATCACCACCAGACACTTCAACAACACCTGAAACAAGGACTCAAGCTGATTTGCCAGTGCAAGTAAAATGTCAGTATGAGTGTGTAGAGCCAGCTGAGGGTTAAAGGCTGAGATATAAAGGCTGAAGCTGGCATCACAACTTGGGAGCTTTATTGTGTCTGAAAAGCAAGAGCAGGTAAGCTCTTGGTAAGAGTCACCTGAATCACAGCATGTGATGGTATCTGATAGTAGATAAGTGGGGCCAGGAGGCCGTAGCAGGTCACTATGGCCTGCAGGGCGGCACTACTGTCATTAAGATACAGAGCCAGGTCTATGGCCACCAGCATCCTTTCACATTCTGCAAGTCTCGCCTCCTGCGGAGAAGGTGTTGAGTGTAATATGAATATAATATCAATAGTATTATGGAACAGTATTAAAGTTGCCCAATGGAGATTCTGCCCATTATCCTAAAAAAAACAAAACAAACAAAAAAACTCCACTGGACATGGAACTACATGGAAATTGGCCAAACTCATTAACTCATTCACAAAGACTAATGAAGGTCTTAAGCAAAAAGGTCCAGTCATCACTAACCTGTCCCCAGATGAAGGAGCATCCATCAGTGAAGGAGTCGCAGTACAGCGCCCTCTCCTGGATGTGGATATTGGTCTGCATGAAGATGGAGGAGAGAAAAAGCTGGTGCAGTAGAGGGGAGGAGAGCTGCAGGGTTTCCCAGCACAGCCTTTAGGAGTGAAGAGACAACAAATAAAACAAGTAAGGTATTTCTTGCTCATGGGCAGTACATAACACAAGTCATCTATATGTTTATCTGACCTTGTCTGGGCAAGACCTTCAGGATCTTTCTCGTCTAATGGCTCTTGTGAGTTGCCAGTATTCATGGTTGAGGGAAAGGTCAAGTGACTCCATAGTTCACCACAGGCTTTCTTGGCCAATACATACTGGCCTGTTTGGTAAGAGACCTTAGGCAGAGGGAGAGAAGGATCATTCATCTAAGCCAGGAATCCAACTGTCCTCCTGGAGTGCTAGAGGTTAGCTCTGATCCATAGCCACAACATCTGATTTGGTCAATTAAAAAGCTCTTAAGACATTAGAATTAATTAGAATTAACTAGTAATTGTAGCTCAATTAGGTACATTTGGTTAGAGTTGGAGCTTCCTGGAAATCCATAATCCAAACCTTATTTGTCACAGTACATGAAATGTTTGTCTGTGGGTCTATATTCACCTACCTGAGCCAGGTGAGCCCAGGCTTTCAGCAGAGGTAAAGGCAGGGAAGCTAACAGGGGCCTGGTGCTGTCTCCGATGGTGTTGCCCACCAGGTTTCCCTGAGCATCGTAGGCTGCTACAGCGAAGATGTACTTCTGGTTGGGCTCCAGCCCGCTGACACAGAACAAACATCCATCCCTAGAAGGAATCTGATTGAGTACAGTTTTAAGATTTGTGTTCGCTTTCCTGCTGGTTTTGGTGAGGTACATTACGAACCACTAAAACATCAATCCTTGCCTACAGTAACACCATCAAGCCTGCAACATGTAACTCTACTATCACAATCCCTTTGTAAGGCACTGAAGGAAAAAAACACCCAGAAATACCAACCTACCATCTCACCAGTGCCATGCAGGTGGCAGTCTCCAATCCGCACCTTTAAACTGACACCCTCCACTTCTCTACCATAAATACGATACCAGCAAACCTGCACCACAACACAATTACAAACCAAAACATGTTCTTCAGCTGTAAATTGCCACAGCAAAGGTGTTTTGCCCAAAATATTTATACAAAAAAGGAAACTAGTGGAGACAACAGGAAGGAATTCAGAGAGCGGGCTTTGCTTCCAGTGTGCTATCTAGTGAGGCTCTGACAAGCACCTGCCCCTTCAGGAAATACGGTGCTGGAGTGAAGGTCATCGAGGAGTTGGTGCGTGAGAGCAAGACAGGAGGGGGAGGAGGTCTACACCCCTCTGCTACACCGGACCGTGCCACTGCAGACAGAGAAGCACTAGCCAATCTCCTCTCCTCAAGCTCAGCTTTGTCCATTAAAGCTGCAGCCTCCTGGAGGGGAAATGACAGAGTGCATGAAGCATCACTGGCTTGCTGTTTTTCTTTTAAAAGATGTTTTAGATGGATAATAACCTCAAGGAAAGTTTTGGTGTCCATATTAGTGGTGTCCTTATTAAAGAAAAGTAAAGCCTTCTGAGCCAGGAAGACAGCTTTGGAGATTTTGTTCTTCTTTATCTTTTCCACCAACATAGACTCTGTGTATAAGCAAACCAGCAGGTGTCAGCACAGCTTAGCATGTACTTTTTATGAGCGTGAAGCCTGTGTAACATAATGTGGAGACCATGGTCATTTTAGATGGTGTGGCATCAGGAGCCAGCTGTGCTAACCTGTTATGGCTCTCTTTGACTGTGTCTCAGAGGACTGTGTAGCCTGCGCCACTGGCCTCCTCCTCACCTCAACAGTCTCTTCATCTGTGGAGAGACACAACTATCAAGTGAAAACGATAAAGAAAAAAAACAAACATGTATTAAGTTAGTCCGCCCTACCTGGGTAGGTATCTAGGAGCTTGAGGGAGACTCTGTGATGGAATATCAGCAGTTCCAAGTGCAGGTCCATGTAGAAGGCACTGATACATGAGCTGCTGGCACCCTCTGACTGTCCAGTCCCAGAAGGCTCCACACGTGCTCCACCAAACTTCTGAGGAAAGCACAAGATCTGAAGAGCTGTAGCTCAAGATACATAGTTATCATTAAAGGAGTAGTGTAGCAAAAAGACTAATTTACACTAATTTTCCTACTACTGCAAAAGATATGGTTGATTTATATTTGACGTTAGATTGTGAAGTAGAAGATGGCATTACTCTACAGACTGAGAATTGTGTATTTTTTCGACAAACCATCTTTTGACATACATCAGCAGCATGTTTTGCTGGGTGAATATGTTTTTTACTGTGTTACCTGTGTGGGATGTGGACTAATCTGAGATGCTTAGTTTCAGTGTGATGCAGTACTACCTGCATAAACACAGTGTCACAGATGGCTGCAGCATTGCTTGGGAGAGATACTGTCCTGCCTCTGGACACACACTCCAAGCCTCTTTCCAATACACCACACACCATCTCCAGTTCATCTGCCCGGGACTGGGGTTAACCACAGACAGCCTCTAATTAAATATTCCTAATCCACATTAGGATAATAACTATTCAGATAGCATTCACATATACATTAAACTAAGATACAAATATGGACTAGTGACAGACATTTTACATGAACAAACCATTACACATGTAGCTGTTTGTTTATCTGCAGAGGTGGACTGCAGACTCTCATCTGATGCTGGAGAGACAAAAACAAACTGATTTCACAAACGAGTTCTAAGTGGACTCCACACGTCCATAAGATATGCATTTTAAATGCGCGAGGCCTGGGTGCATCTGCATACCTGCTTTTGTTCCAGACTGTGAAGGGGACTCTATGCTGGCCTCCAGGACCATGGCCAGCCTGAGTGTCATCTCAGCCACCGCTACCAGGTCTATATCAGACAGGCGACAGGCACTGGCCACCTCACACAGTAGGGACAGAGCCTGGACCCACTGTATGACATGGTCAGCATTAACCTCAGTACAAGAAAAATCCACAAAGATGCCATACAAAATGCCATACATAAACTCAATCCAATTTTTAGCATTTATCATAGGAAGCAAACAGAAAAATCCATATGGAAAGATGCTGGGTCTCATTAAACCAAAAGTGCCAAGCAATTTGCCTTTCAGTAATGGTCACCTTGTCTTGGTACTCCACTTTGCCCATGTAGCGAACTGAGTCATTGTGTCTTGCATGTGATCTCTGGAATATGAGCTTACATTTTGCCCAGAGGAACATCACAATGTCCAACACCAGGTCCCCATCTAGCTGGATATCCTGTACACACACACACGCACACACACACACACACACACTCAACAGTCTTTCAGTGTAGAACTTGAACATTTCTACCAAGGGTGTATGTGACATAAAACTGACCTGTGCTGCATTACAGATACACCCATGTAGGGTCTGGAACAAATCCAGAAGTTCATCTGTCATAGGTACTAGCCCCACACTTTTGTCTTTTTCTAAGGGTGACACATCAAAGTATCAAAGCTACTTGATCAACATAACACAATGCTGCAAGAAAAAAAAAAGACTTTGCACTATCATATGAGAAGAACGTTATTTAGGAGATGTGGTTTCTTGGTAACACATGAGAAATGCTGTTTTTTTGGGGAAGATTGGGTTTGTACCAGGTTGAGCCTCAGTCATGACGTCTCTGGTACTCAGCTGGACCCTGTGATTGGACATGACATGCTCTGCAGCCTTAAGCAGGGTAAGCTCCAGCTCAGCCTTCTGGAAGGGACGGCCCTCCACATTCTGTCGGAAACAGGCAGGAGATGGGACTGACCTGAACACTACACATCCCTTTAGATGTGTAGAGAGATTTTAATGCCATTCTACCATTTCACTCATTGACTTACAGAGAGGACTGTCACGAGGCTGTTTGAAAGGGTGCAAAACATGTCCCACTGTTCATATCTGAACAGCAGCTTCACGAAAGTCACAGCAGCATTCACAGAGACCTGATTCTGCCCTGTGAAACAGAAACCACAGGACCCGCAATGAAAGCTTCAGACAGTGAGCATGTCCAGCAGAACATCTGAAGAGGAAGGTGTCTACGCCTGACCTGCTGCCGCTAGCTCCAACATCGTGGCAGTAGCAGAGATGGCGCTCAAAGATGGGGGCAGGTTGTCATTATAGACGCGATCCGAAGAGCCTCCGTTTCCTAAACCATAAAAAAACATCCAAAGTCAGTTCAAGATGTCAAAGGAAAGAGTGTTTAGTTTGCCCACAGGGCGTGATGGGGAGAGGGCTACCGGACAGTATGCTGATGCCGGCCTTCATGAGCTCGAGCTCCACCTCCTGGATCTCGGCCTCGTCGGACATGCCAGTGGACAGGGGCCTGCGGGACGTGTCCCGCAGAGCCTCTAGCACTGCTAGGAACTGAGCTGCGTGGCCTGCAAACAGCTCCATCAAGATTCGCTCCGTCAGCGAGCGTGGCCACACAGTCTGGAGGAAGAGAAGTGGCAGAGGTACAGCATGACAGAGAGAGAGAGAGAGAGAGAGAGAGAGAGAGAGAGAACGAAAGAGAGGGGGGTGTGAGATCATGTAGAAAAGATGGAAGAGATTTGGGGTAACAAAAGATCACAGTCAGGATGACTCTTTTACAGTGTGAAGTAGAAGATGGCGTTACTCTAAGCACAGAGTGGTAGTTATACATGTTGGTACCGTATAAAGTATACCTGAAAAAGGTGTACCTAGTGAATACATGTGCAAGGTTAGTGTCTGTAATTAAGTGACTGCAGAGAGGCAGTATAAGGAACTATACCAGAAGAACACTCACGTTATGACCTTCCCTGACATTGCTCTTCTGTTTATACTTGAAGATTCCTTTAGATTTCCTCCGAGGTTCAAACACAGAGCGTTTAAATACCATCACTGCAAGCTGCATGCAAACACAGGAATATTACTTTGAAAAGCATGGGTAAACACTCATTGTAACACAACAATAAAGTCCTGGCTGTTAAGAATCAGGTTTGCATCTTATAATGATGATGCGGTTTTTAACCATACTTTGATGGTGGCCTCTTTGAAGGCTTGTTGTGTCTCAGCTGACAGTAGTGAGTCACTCATCTCCACCAGCTTCCCTAGTTCACTTATTTTACCAAGAGCTCGTCTTGCAAAAACCTACCCAAGAAAGTTGCAGTGAAAGATGCAATTTGTGTTAAGTCAAAATCCTAAAGCATCCCTGCCTCTGCTGTTTAGGGTTACGTGCATGAACACATGCACATCCTTCACTGTCTCTAAAGGTTAAAAACCTTTCACTTAAAAACGGGTCTTTTCACAAAGTTTATTTTTTGTAATGTATGCTATTTTTAGGTGGTAAATATTTTAGTTCATTCTAGATATTGTTCCTATCTAGAGCTTTTATTACTTCTTTGTAAACCAAGACAGAGGCTATTTTTTTATGCTATCTTTATGACCCAAGACTGTTCCAAACAATGAAAATGTAATTAAGAGTTTCACCAAGCCATCTGGCAAAGAGTACCCATAATCCTACAGTAATGGCGTTTCACTGACCTCTGCCTGAACTGCAGCCTGCTTGTCATAATAACATTCACACACAGCGCAGTACAGCGTGGCCCTCCAGGGCAGTAAACCAGGCGTTAGCAGAGGGATAGAGGTCTCCAGACACACACAAGCCCACAGCAAGAAGTCTAAAGCCTGACAAGAACCAAACAATTGCAGAGTTGAAAGAAGTGACTTGAAAGGCCCTACAGAAACCTCAGACCTGCCTGCAATGAGATGATACTTGAAAAACATGAACGTTTGGGTACCTGTGCAGAATGGCTTGCAGACATCAGGAACCTGCCTATCTCGTATATGCACAAAGTGCCTGAGGAGATTTAGAAAATACTCACACCTTCTTCATGCAAACATTTAATATAAATTTACCTCAGTGACAAGTATAGTTGCATTTAATTACCGTTGTATAGTAACCAGCATAATCTCTCATGGGGCAGTATGGCTTGCGTCATGATGCGCAGAAACGCTAGAATACCGAGAAGCTTCTGCATGCCGCTATAATCTGGCTGTTTGCTCCTCTCTTGCTCCAAGTAGAAGACACACAGGCATTCTCTTTGAAGAGCACAGAACTAACAGACAAATTTTACCAGTCAGTCACGCCTGTCCTGCTTACAGAGGTACAGACAAATTATTTTAGTCTAGTAAAACTTACTGACAGATTTATTATTTTTTTTTTAATAAATGTGGATATATTTTAGATATTATGGAGGTGTCGTTCAGGCATATTTAAGGACAAATGGGCTACAACCGTAAGCTTTGCTCCATCAGTATGAAAGCCTTCAGGAAAGAAGGACTCCTGGAGGTGGTCCACGTTCTTGATGCTCTCCAAGCTAGCAGTACTGATCTCGTGAAGATAGCGCCGGTAACCCTGCCATAATGCTAGTCTATAAAACTTCATACAAAAAAAATACACAGAAATAAAGTGCATCCTTCAGTCAACATCAGTTCTTTAATTTGTGTAGTTATTTTATTTTTGTTTATGCCCAATTATAAATAGGCCAAATATTTACATGTCTTAATGCGCAACGATGTGGATACTATTCTCGATTATAGTTAGCTAGCTATCTGATTATAACCTAGGCTGAAGAGAATGAGCTAATGGACAAAACTTACTTTGCTCTGAAAAAGGAAATCTGCGAGTTGCATCAGTTGTTCCTCGTAAAAACGGGACGGAAGACGAGGTTTGTATTTGTTCCATATCTCAAAAAGTTTCACAGATCTGCCAAACACATCGTTAATAATCGACATGACTGTTAAAACTACGTAAAATGAGAAAAACAATCGTAGCTAGCTAGATAGCAGCATCTTACCCTCTAGAATAAGAGAAGTGGTCGAAGTTTGGAGAGTCTAGAAGCCTCTTCATATATGATTTAAACTGTTTTAAATCCCTTTCAAAAGAGAATATCACTGGGTTGGATTTATCTAACTTTCCATAATATGAAGCCGGTAAAGGGTCCATCTTATAGTCACATATAGCTAGTATGCTATGCTGATAAACATCAACGATCTGAATGGGTGACAAAGTTTAGAAACGTTGCTATAGAGACCAGCACGGTCTACTGCTATCTCTGAAGCTTGTAACGCTACCACACTCCAGTTGCAAGGATTAACACAAAACAGAATGAATTACTAATATTAGTAAGTTATTAATAATTTAATTAAATAAATGACAACATAAGCGGCACATTAACAAAGTAATTAAAGTGACGTTTTCTCTGTCCCTGGAATTAAGGTATGTCGGGGGATCTGGTAAACTGCGAAAAAATATATATATTTTAACATAAACAAACCCTATGATTTGAGAAATTGAAAATATAAACTTTACATCTGAGGCTACTTTTTAAGCTCTAAATCTGACCTATGTTAAATATCCAGGCTAAGGACAGGACAGAATAAAACCTTTCACGCCCTCTAGTGGATACATTTTTAAATTACAATAAACCTTCTTCCTGGATGAAAACTCCAAAGGCGTGGCTTTGTCGCTATACTGAAGTACACACCTGTAACAGAAAACAATTAAAGGACGCTGCTGTAAGTAACCCAAAAAAGTATATTTTATAGTTATGGGGTGGACCAAAAATAATTAACAATACGATTTTTAAGATAATAACCTATAATGCAAACGTGTGTTGCAGGGCGGCGTCCATTTTAATCTACAAGACAGGTAAGCTTTTAACGCGTCTGAAATACCTGTTCGTCAGAAGAGAAACCGAAAAAATGGCTACTGTGAGACTAAAGATTGCTTATGCATTTATCTTGGTCATATTAGTAATTTAATATGAAACATTTATATTCAGAGTATATACCGAATACAGGTTTCGAAAACCCGTGTGTGGCGCGTGAGAACTATTAATGTATTTATTTAATAATAATAATAATAATAATAACCTTTAGAGGTTGAAACATTGATTTTTGTCAAATTTCCCTTTGATTATACCACATAATATTAGTGTTGATGTGTGACTATTTCATTCGCTCAACTCTAAGCAGTTTGGCTAATTTGAATGCAAATTTGCATTAAAACCTAATCACATAAGGACAAACATGAACAAAGGGTGAGAATGTACAGCATTCTTCACTGTAGTTTTATTCCCTGTGAGAAACATTTATGATAACAGCTTATTCGATCATTTATTACACTTCAAAAAACAATAGAAGAGTGTAAATAACATGTTTTTTTCTTGTTGTGGTATAGTCATTTACAGGAAAGAGGAAGTAGAAATAAAAGTGTAAAACTGGACTGTAGAAAGGATGAGCTCATCTTTTCATACTCCATTAGCATTACAGAGGAACACACCCAGCATGCTCCCAGGTCACATGATTTTGTGTTTACATGCCATTGCTGGTTGGTTCAAGGCTAACAATGTCAACCATGAAGGGCACAGAAAACACTCAAACTACAATATGGTTTCTGATTATGAATATTATTGTTATTCCACTCAGAAGACAACATGGTGGAACAGGCTCAAGAAGCAAGCAGTGGTCTTTCACCTCAGGCTGGACCTAGCGAGGGGGAAAATCATATGCTCTTCAACACTGACTTGAGGTAAAATGATGTGAGAAAATGATCGCTCCAAATCCACATAAATCTTTCTTCCTATCTAGTTATATCAGCACTGGAATATCACCCTTGTTTAATAACTGTTTTATAAAATCCATGCACACAATGGAGGCTGAACTTTGAATACGCTTTTGTACCTGTAAAAAAAAAAAAAAAAACATTAGGAGAGCTACCCAGCTCATTGGCCGTCATCTGGCTCAGATTGGAGATGAACTGGACAGCCGGTGGAGAGAGACCCTCCACAACCAGTGGCCACGTCGGCCATATCCTAACATGCTTACCTGGGCCTGGGAACTTATGAATGAGTATGTCACCTCCTTTTAAGACACATGCAGTGGAAGACATTGTCTATGTTTAACTATGTAATAAACCTAACACTTGCAGGAGGATTGTGGGTAGACTCTGGTGGTCTAAAGTTATACCAGTGATGCAGGCATCCTGGATGGTTCCACGCCTGCACGCTCAGTCCTGCCAGGGAGCTATGAAATGGATCAGCTGGGTAAGAAGTCTTGTATTTACTTTTAACAAAACTGTACATATGTCAGTATGAACCAGCCCGGCCAGATCAACATTCCCAAACTGTTGCATTTCCCAGTCTAGACTTTCCCTCCTCCCATTTTCCACAGGTCTACAACACACGCTTTCCTGACTGGTCCTGCAGGACCAAATGCTTTCTGGCTTCTGCTGCGTTGCTGGTCACTGTTGCTGCCTTCACAGCATCCCATGAACTGTTTGTGAGTTAGAGGCACCCAGTCATAGCTAAGAGCAGGGCTTAATCTTTAATAATAAATAATAATGAAAAAAAAAAATTAAAAATAAATTTTATCATCATTTTCTAATTTTCTAATTGCATCTCGTGCTGGTTCACACAAGTTTTTGTAAGTTGACTGATGCTGTTGTTGGTTTACAGTAGGGTCTGTTGCTGGTTAATTGGGCCACATGTTCATTCTCTTCCTCTGAAAGCATTTCAGCATTACTGAAGGAAGCTGGACTTTCAATTTCATCCCCCCCCAAGTATAATACATACAACTTAAGAAACTTTCTTTGCAGTGATATATTTGTCTTATGGATTTCTGTGAAGCTGCTTTGTGACAGCGTGTTGTAAAAAAGCACTATACAAATAAATCTGAATTGAAGTTTTACCTATGGGTTTCCCAATGACTGAAAAGCAGTAATGTATTTTTATTTAACAATCATTTTCATTTATTTACATTTTTCACTCCAATTCAAATGCATTACACAGTAATATCCTAAAGGGTCAAGATCAGCATGTGCCTCCACATAATCAGAACATCAGAACCTTATCAGAATATTAAAGACACACCCCAAAGCTCTTTGTGGTTTAGAAAATTAATTCAATCAATTTCAGATGCTTTTTGGCTAAGTAAGAAATGTGTTCCAAGTCACCAATGTGTCTTTTGAGCTCACTGCTCCAACATCATCGCATCATCACACAACCTGATCATTCGGTTGCTGACTGACTGACCCTAAACACAACAAGCGTGTACTTTGTGGGGCAAGTGAAGGGCTTCCCTCTTAATCGAAGTACATTTACACAGAGGGGTCATTCAATATTACAGTCTTCTGGCAATGCGACGTCAATGTGTGTGTAGCTCTTAAACGCTTTCATGTTGCACTTCTGCAGCGTGACTCCCAGCTGCCTCCCGGGTCCGACCTCGTACGTGCGGGGGAACCCCTGACCCTGGGCCCTTTGATAGATCTCATGCAGCGTCTGCTCCCACTTCACCGGCGACACCAGTTGCCGGACCAGCTGTCTGCGCACGTGGCCCTCGTGGCAGTAGCGCTTTCCGTCCACGTTTGAGTGCACGCCGATCTCGGGCCGGCGTACCTGCAGCTGCCGCAGAACGTCCCGCAGGGGCTCCGCGGCCGGTTCCATCAGAGCTGTGTGAAAAGCCCCACTCACCGGCAACAGCCGTGTCCGCAAGAAGTGCAGCCGCCTGGAGTTCTTCTGGAGGAAGTCCAGCGCCTGGAGAGGAGAGAAGGGAGGTCAGGGTAGAGAGAGCGTGAGAGTGGCAGTTACACCACACCTGCCTTTAAGACTAAAAAGCATTCATCCCAACTGGGAAAGAACGACTCTTACCTCCCGATGTCCAGCAATAACCCTCCCGTCTGGAAAGAGGTAGTTTGCAATGGAGCAGACAGGATTCTGTATACCCAGAGACAGGCAGTGTTCTCTAGCTTGGAGGCAGGCGTATTTATAATTGGCTTCAGCTCTACCGACGACAGATAACATTCCACTTGGGGCTTGATCAGAGGCTTTTTGCATGGCCTCAGCTCTGACTTTCACTGCAAAAAGGGCTATGTGCCCAGATTACATCTGTTAAAGTCACACAAACCAGCTCAAATGTAAACATCAAGTAACAATGACTGAGCCTACAGACACGTAAAACCAGGAGAGTCAGACTTACCTTCAGCAAAGTCCATTGCACCAGAGAATACTAAGGCAGCGAATTCACCTACGCTGAAGCCAGCAGCAGCAACACAATTCTCTATTGCCTAAAGAATTGCTCCATTAATGATCGACAATGTCAGATGCAAAATATGAAGTTAATAGGTGTGCCCGTTACTTACAGCAGGATTCTCATGGCACAGTCTTTCCACTGCAGCCAAAGATGTAACAAATACAGCAGGCTGGCAGTGGACAGTTTTCATTAGATCATCTTCAGGTCCATTTAAACAAAGAGACAAGAGATCGTAGCCAAGAACCTTTTGGGCTACCTCGAACATTTCCTTTACGTTGTCGTACTTTAACATTCCCCTGCCCATGCCGACGAATTGACTCCCTTGGCCAGGGAAAAGAAGAACGGAAAGTTTGTTTGTGTCTCTTCTTTGTTTGTGTCGTTCGTCTTCCTCGGCGCCTTTTTCTGTAGTTTCATGTATGTTATCAGAGGATAACTGAGCATGGTCCGATTTCTGAACATAGTCAGACAATTTTCTGGTATGGAATACAGTGGCTTTGCTGTAAAATGAGCGGGCTATGGCCCTAAAACTGACAAGACCGCTTAAACTCATTTCAATAAGCATAAGTTGATAGATTAAGGAAAGTTCGCGAGATCAACTGTCGTTCATAGTGATAGTAAATTCCTTCCCGCACATGAACGCAAATCAAGCTAGGTAGCGATAGCTAAATAACATTGGAGGTCGCCATTTCTGACTAGGAGTTTTATTCTGTCAGCAAAACATCGCTAAAATAGGAAGATTAGAATCCTTAAGTTAAACGTAAAAACTTTGATCATTACTGAAAATAACTGCATATATTAAATAATTATTGAGTGAATTAAAGAACCATGTGACAGCTACTCTGAGATATTCAATGTCGTGCAGCAAATTCTTCTTCTTTTGTTGGCATCATGTAGTTAAACAACACTGCCATCTACCGTTCTGGGTGACGTTGCCGTTATTTCTTAATCTATATGCTTTAAAGCTTCAATATTTTCCCCAGTCAGCTCTCAGCTCAGCCTTCCTAAATGGTGCTTCTTCTATAATTAATAACGGTTCGAAGCCAAGAGTTACATCCAGCTTCCTGACGGAATAAGAGGGGTAGTCTGCGGTCGATGGCCACCTTACAAAAACTACATTTGTTTTCCTATTGGTCAAGCAATGCAACTCTATGGACCTTTATTGGGCCCCTATACAAGGTTGCAAGAATTTCATGGAGGACGCATTAAAAATTATAATATAAAATCACTGAAAACATAATTCAACACATCACTAACATCAAGATCTCAAGTAGACCAACACTTAGGACAGATATGCAAGTCAGGTCATTTTGGGAGGATGGTATTGAATTGGTGCTGTAGACCATCTATGCAGAGGTCACCCTTGGGATATGCATTATTAAAATACATTACATGGATTCTAATCAAGAATTTTCACTAGAGGTTATCCATAATCTTAAAACAAGTTTGTGCTTAGAGCAAATGTTAACTGTTTTTCTTTTATTGACAGAAAAACTGAAACAATACACAAACATCCAAGTGGCAAAACTGGCTTCTTTCAAGCCCTTTTATGGCAATCCAATTTTTTATTGAACTACAGATGCTCGGTTATACAAAATTGCACCACTTTAATTAAGGCTTTTAAGTTTACATTTGGCCACCCACCCCATCCCCACTCTTACACAGATGTTGCATTTCAAATGCTCTCTCTCTCAGGTCATGATTTTAATATCAAGGAAATGTCCTTTATCGGTTTTTTTGTTTGTTTGTTTGTTTTTTTATTAACAAAGCTGCATCAAAGCATTTGCTTACAGGAACAGACACAGCTTTTTCTTTTTTTTTCCCCCCGTCAACCTGTGTCCATCACTGGTTCAGCACTGCCTTGAATGCCCAGTCATGTGTCGTCACATTTTATACGGAGTGAAACCTCATAACACATGCATAAAGCATTCATTATGCACATACAGTATGTTGTATATATTATTCAGTCTCAAAATGCAAAACATGAATTTGGATGCCAGGACAGTCATAGTAAAGGTCATGGGTGAGTGCTTCGTTGTCGTACTGCACAGTTCTTCCTATGAATGCTTTATGAATGCCTCATATGATTGCACTTGGTACAATATGATCATTTTTCTATTCTTCCCTTTTTTTCCATGCTCAGAAACACAAGGTCCCCAACCCAACATTCACTACAGTTAACCCCACAGGAACGCAGACAGAAAACAGGTCAAACCAAGTATTACAAAGGTGAAAAAGTCACTAACAGGCAATTCTTTTTCTCTGTCTCTCCGTCTCTCTTTACTGACAGGGTCCAATATCTTGTTTTTAAATCCTCAGTGTACCAGAAGCATTAGCAGGCAAGGAGAACGGCACAGGAGTGGAGTTTACATACAGTGAGTGTGCTGGAGTGGAGAGACCGACATCACTCATGATGCTTGTCCCATTTTCTGTGTTAAAACCTCCAAGGCTTTCAAAATGTATAATTCCTGTAGTAGGGCAATTCTGTAAAAAGCGAATGGACCATCTAGTTAGCTAAAGTTCAGCCAATGAGAGGCGGTATCTGAGAGATGCAAGGCTACATTACGATGTGTAACACTTCCAGTTCTCTCACTGGTGAAGCCTAAAATTGCCAAGTCCCTTTCAACAGCACCACCTTTTGAAACACCGCCCTACCACGGTACAAACATCTTTGTAAACAAACAAAGAAACCTGGCATGAGAAATGGATTGTGAGGTGTTTTTTCTTAGTTAGATTCTTCTAAAAGAAAAACAAGATCCAAACACATAGTTGAAGGCAACATTTGAGGCTAAGGACAACATGATAGTGACAGAAAAATCATTATATATTTTTTTTTTTTACTTTTTACACGTACATCACTGTATCCACAGGTTTTCCTAAAGATAAGAGTCATATCAATAGTTCTTGTGATACACCATCTTGGCAGAGCAAAAATCTAGTAAAAAGAGAAAATGCAGGAGAGAAGGAAAATCAAGAAGAAAATAAAAGCAACAAATAGTTACCAAAGACAAAAACGATAAACAGAAATGCACAGAAACCAAGGAGCAAAGTTAGCTGGATGAAATGGACTATATAGGCGCTCTTTGGACTCTTCCTCTCATCTCTGGCTAAAATAGTGGTGCTTATAAATATCGCATCATTGTAATTGCCATGGCAACGTGCACAGTCAGGTTCAACACCCTCTCCTTACATTTCCAACGGTAGCTGTCTCCGTTAGCAATAACACTGTGTGTAGGCGCTGTGTTTTTAAAATTCTTTAGCTCTTTATTCACTTATCCATGTAATTATTTTTCTATTTCAGTTGCATACAGTTAGAATATATATTTATTTATAAGTAAAAATCTCTTTCTTGCCACACTTGAAAGTGATCATGGTTACTTATGTGCAAAAAACTAGGGTGATACTGTAGTTTTGTAGTTTGGTTGGTTTGTTTGCTTGGTCGATTTTGTTAAAGGGGCATCACCACACAGGAAAGTCCATTCGATGTTAGGTTTTAGTAACGTCGGAATGCTGGCACTGCTGAAAGATACAGCAGTAAATCAGACCTAGAGAGATGGGAGAGGGAGAGAGTGTAAGAGACAACATATGCTGGAAATGCCAGTTGTGTTTTAATGTCTTCTGTCCATTGTCACGCCAAGACCCGTACACATCCGGCATTCGAATGGTTAATGGTTCGATTCTAATGGATAACTTGGGAATCCAGAACTGAGGCTATTTTCAGCCACTGAACCGTATAGGCTAGTGTGTGTGAGCTCTCCTGAAGTTCTCACCTGGCTCAGAGCGACAGAACAGCTGTGTATTAGAGCAGCTGGCAGTTGGACTTTTTGCGTGGCTTTCCAGGTACTGGGGTTTTCCTGTTGATTTGCCGGACCAGGTCATAGAAGATCTACAAAGTCAGAGAGCACAAGGTCTTATATCTTTAAAGCAGAACTAGGCTTTAAACAAGTATTTAATACTACATGAACACTTTCAGTTCTAAACATTACAATCATTTTTTCCCCCTCAAGTCTTTGGCCAACACCTCAAATCCAAATGCAATTGCAAAATATGCTTCAGATCACCAGAAAAAGGCAACACTGCCTCCTTTCAACACCCAGAGTGTTCTGCTGCATCTGGAAGAGGGCCATCAGACTGCTGTCATGGTGAGCCAAACCGTGCTTAGAGAACGCGAATGAACTCATTCCCACAGATGATGACCAGATGAGCCTCAAGCCAAAAGACATGCAACGCACAGAGCAGCCAAATCACCCAGCCAGCAACAGACCTGCTTCAAAATCACACTGGACGTAAGCCCTGTGGAGCTAACTGGGATACATGACCACTTCAGAGAAGGATTACGATCAGTCACAATGATTCATTCATAAAAACGGCTACCACTAACCATGCTCAGATAGTTCTCACAGGTCAATAAGAGTTAAGATTAATCATCACATATTTTAACTGGGATAGTAAACAAACCTAAAATGCCACAATTCAGATTTTAGAAACTGCTTGTGATATTACTCTTAAAAAGGTGACTCTCGACATAAACATGCTTCATTAATCGCAGGTGGTTTATCCAGGCTTTCACCATATCAGCTGTACTAGTGCAGCATGGGTTTAAAAAAATAATCACAGAGCAATAAACACTGAGGCAAATTTTTGATTCCTTTTCTTTTGTTTGCTTGCATATTTTTTCAATATTACTTGTTAAATGCATGCATCCCCAAACCTTAGGAGAGCCCTGTGAGACAAAATGACCACAAGGGGGAAGCACCGAGCACCATTTTCAATTCACTGTATATGTAAGCAGTGACAAACACATTTTGTCAGTTTAGTGTAAATTTCTGATTAGGTCAATGGTAACAAAACATACACAAAAACACACACAAAAAACATTTAAGCTACTTGTCTGAAAGTTGTGCCTATAGGCTGATGGAGCTGTAGCATTACTGAACAGCTGCTAGGATGTCGATCAGGGAGAAGCACTGAGGATTTAATGATGACGTTTGCTGCTTTGACAGGAATAAACAAGCCCTGCCACAGAGATGCCAGATCTCGGTTCAAAAGCTGACGGTGCACCACCGTCCCCCTGCCCCCCCGGGGGGGAGAAACACTACGGAGCTCAGAAGAGATTCGGGGCAACCGCCGGGCCTCGATGCCATCGAGCGCTGTAATGAAAGCTTCCAACGCAGGCTGGCAGCTCAGACCGAACACAGGCCTGTACTGTGGTGCCCCCGTCAGCGGCGGCCGCGCCGTAGCCCTTGGCACACAGAGCCTCCTCTGTGCCTGCGTGCGGCAGCTGGCTGCCTGACGCCGCACCGTGGTACCGGGGGCTGCGGTGATCCATGGCACTGGCTGACAAAGGCTGCGTTCTGTCCGCGGCTCCGTGCAGATGGGGTAGTAGTACAGATATGTGGAAGGGAGGGACGGGGACGGTGATTTTGAGCAGAAGCTCACCTCGTTGACGTTAATCTTGGACTTTGCGGACGACTCTAGGAAGGCGCAGCTGTTCCACTGGCGAGCCAGATTCTGTCCCTGCTCCTTCCCCACCACGCGCTCATCCTCCAGATCACACTTGTTCCCCACCAGGATCATCGGCACCTACGAGACAGCAAGGGGCGTGGCACGGTTAAAGGGAGACAGCAAGGGGCGTGGCACGGTTAAAGGGAGACAGCAAGGGGCGTGGCACGGTTAAAGGGAGACCTATAAAATGAAAAAAGTCTCTCGTATCTCTCAGCCCTCACGCAAAATCGACACTCCTACATCACTTTCAGCATGTTCACTTCACGCTACTGCAGCATTTTTGTGATTTATGGTCCAGTGCTGTGCTTTAAGGACAGCACACGACGTTGGTACCCGAGGTCTCACCGGCACGTGCAGTGATGAGAGGGGGAGTGATCATGATTACGAGGAGGAGGTTCACATGTGGAAGAGGATGCCAAGCTGAAGACAAGCCTACTGATTTTATCTATAGCCCTAAATTTCACTAGAGGAGCAAAGGAAACTACTACAGCAGAGATTTGTGGTTAACTGACCAGAACAGAGAACATTTTAATCTGTAAGAATAATATAAACCCTAAAAAGAGTTGGTTTCTGACTATATATATATATATGTGCTTATAG
>JAOYMR010000003.1:12837954-12849725 GCA_025802075.1 Tenebrosternarchus preto
CGTGTCTTTTAATAAAAAAAAACGTCGGTGACTGCTGGGTGGTGTTTTTTTTTGTTTGCCCCGGTGCTTTCCCCCCCCCCCCCCCCCCTCGCTGGCCTGTGTCATTACCCACCCACTCAGGTAAATCACTGAACCCGCTTGGGATTGCAGGCTGTTCAAACTACAACTCACACAACACAAGCGCGCACCGTGATGTATCGCGGACGCACTGTCTGGCTCGTTTTGAACGCGGCGGGCTTGTGACAAGTAGTCATTCAAAGGAGCTTAGAAAGAACATCAGAAGTAGTGGATGGTTGGACGAGGTTAAACTGTAATATCATTGGTTGTAGGAATGTTCCACAAAACTCTCTTCAGTGTCGTAAACACCGCAGCGTAATCACGTGACAGCTGTACATCATTACATAATTAAACTCAACACATGATACGTAGACAAGAAGAATACTTGCCTTTCTGTACGAGTCTTCTATTGTGGGGTCATATTTTTCCACGAAAATCCCTTGAACAAACTGGACAGTCTGGAGACAGAAGAGAGAGATGGGGGGGACACTCGTATTTTATATAAATTTGACAGTGACGAGCAACACAGGGCAGTTATCAATTTTTAGTATTTTGGTACAACACTACCCCGAGCCATTACTCAAAGATCAAAAAGTAAAATGTGTTACTTTATGATTACAAAATTGTTGAATGGATCAACCTGAATTCCAAAAAAATCTGACTGATCCATTTAACAATTTTATATATATATATATATATATATTTTCACCATTACTAAAGTGTTTTACATACTATGATGATCCACTTTAAATATCATACATTTACTTTTTCTATTTTATAAAAGCTTAAAAAAAAAAGGACTTCTGCTGGCAGAGAGAAGTTAAAGTGTCTAACAACTGTGCAGTGAGAGCATGAACTGTGCAGTGAAAGCATGAACTGTGTATCTGCACCATGCACAAGATCTCTGGGTGCACTGGGTGCCAAAGAACTCGAGAGACTGTGGACAGAAGGAAAAAAAAAAAATCCCTTCTCCAAGCCAGCGAGAACTTCCAATTAACAGTGATGCTGATGCAGGACATTTTCCAGAGTGAACTGAACGTTTAGAACAAAAGTCACAGGGATGCAACAATTCCAACAAGCTGATGCTGAGCAGTTCTCTTGTAAGACACAAGAGGTACAGGTACCACACACAGACCACAACAGAAAATTCCACATCTGCTACGCCCTCGCTTGAGAATAGAGACGGACAAAAAAAAAAAAAACTCATTGTAAAAGAGAAAACTTAATCGTTAATCATCGGCGCCCTGCGGGCATGCAACCCTGCAGGCTCGGCTACTCTGGGGTTGCCATAGAAACCGCAGGACTGAAGGGAGTCGAGATTAGTTAGGAGACCTTTGATCATTTTATTCAATTCACCTGATGCCCCCCCAAACCCCCCGAGTGGAGCTGAATTAACGACTGTGCTGACAAGCACCTTCACTCATACACACACACACACACACACACACACGAGCACGGAATTAAGATGCAGATTTTTAGTAAACAAAAGCCACAACACTGATATACGAGTGGAAACAGAGCAAAGATAAATTAAGTGGAAATAAATTAAATCCACAAAACAGTAAAAGAAAAAAGTGCAATTACCAAATTTTGTCAGAAATGGTTGAAAAGGAGTTAATGAATAAATGCATGAATAAACAGATGACGTTTTATTCATCTTCTGAATGAAAACCCCTTGAACAGTGAGATCAAGGCATGTGGATGTATATAAAGTTTTACAGTTTTACTGCCATATACACAAGGAAGCATCACATGTAACCACTGCGTTTAATCAAAGCACACAGACATGTCGGAATTAGAGCTTTTAAGAGCGCGTGCATGTGCACATGCGCAACACACACACACACACACACACACACACACACACACAGGATTATCACATCTCTCCACCCTTTGAGAATGGCTGGGGAAATAAAACCAGCCCTATATCTAACACACTTTGGTGTCTGAGTGCAAGTGTGGAATCCTCTTCCTCATATATTCCTGCTACAGTGTTGTTAACCCCCCCCTCCCAGACATGTGGCAGAGTTAGCCAGCTTTTCAATCTTCTGGACTTTCTTGGGAACGCGGACAAGCCTGGAACACGGGCTCACACACGAGAACACAGACTGGAGGACTATTCTGTAGTGAGCTCACATCTACCAATCGATGACCTGTAATAGAAGTGTAGTTTAAAGCAGAGGAGTATTTCGTGAGTACATATCCGATTACTAACCTAAGTACTAATCTCTTTAATTTGCGAGTAATTAGTTTTCAACCTAATAGGCAATTAAACTTCTAGTTCAGGTTTAGTCTCCCATTCTCAGACAGAAGTCATAAGAGAAAGCTCCAGTTCCTAGTGCACCAGACAGGCTTTCCTTCCAGTAGAGTTGGCATGGCTAGCGGTTCATGTCAGTGGGTCAGTGCTTTCAAGGGTGGTTGTTTTGTTTTTTTTAGGGCCACTGTAAATCTTTGGAGGTTTCTAGCATTAGCCTGCTCTGAGGATCTGAAGACCTAGGGGGACAAACTGCTCAAAGCTGAGCCCAGTCCGATCCAGTATGTACAGAACTGGGTGTTCGTCACCTGTTAGGGAGTGGGCATTCTGTGTTACACACCTGCACTCACACACACACACACACAGGTCAGACAGGACAGGCAGTATAGTGAACTGTTCCTTGTTGTGGGTGTTGCTCGGTTAGCCACAGAGATACTCTATATCTGTTTGACACTTAACCCTGCAGCTCTGAAATCTGAGGTAAAAACAGACCTAATAGGAATTGGGGGTGTGTGTGTGAATGAGAGAGAGAGAGAGAGAGAGACAGAGAGAGAGAGAGAGAGAGAGAAAGAGACACAGACTGTGTATGAGGCAGGTCGATGTGGTGAGTCACGGCATGAAAGCAATGTGTGCTGATACAGCAGGCTGAAACTGATGGATGCCTTAAGGCTCTGACAGAGATGAGCCATGTTCTGTGTGTGTGTGTGTGTGTGTGTGTGTGTGTACACACGGTCTGGAATGATTTGCCCGTGCTCTGAGCCACACCCCCAACCTCTCTCTGACGCCTGCTCGATGGTCAAGCAGCCCCTATAGTGTGTTGTGAGACAGCTGAATGTACCAGCAGGCAGTGACACTAAATCTGGCTCGGCTCCTTACTGTATGTAACTCACCACAACCTGCTGGGCTGTGTGTGTGTGTGGCTCTTTTCTCCATGATCGAATCAAATCAATTTTGAAAGAGAGAACTCTGTTTTCGTAACCTGCAGTGCAGACACACACACACACAGCCCAGCAAGTTGTGGTGAGTTACATACAGTAAGGAGCCGAGCCAGATTTAGAGAGTCATTGCCTGCTGGTACATTCAGCTGTCTCACACAACACACACGTACGCACACACTCCCCTTATTCAGGTGGAGGACTCGGTAGCTTGAGCTGCAACTGATTCAGCTTCAGGAGGCTGCATGGTGCAGGAATGCACTGTACAACCAATAATAAAACACCCCTTGAACTGGTGGGTTACAGTAGGTTTTAGAGTAGGTGCTGGAACAGAATTCTGCTCAGAGGAAAATGACACACAAATCAGAAGGCACTTTCACGCCCGCCATTTTTGGTTCACTGCAAAAGAGCAGCATTCTCTTATCACCTCAGTGGAGTAATTTTAAACTGCTACCAAATCACACGCGCACACCTTGAACCCCTATATATTCAAACCTCTTGCATCATGATGAAACACGAATATTTCAATAAGTCCCAATGTTGTGTGTTGTTCTCCACCCTGGGTGAGATCTCTCCAATCTTATACAGATTTGGAAATGCAAACCAACGCTTTTAATCTTCTGCAGTTTTGTGTCCTTTCTCTCATTGATGGCACACATTTAATTTATGACTGATCACAAAATCTAAAACAAATACTCAAACATTCACTGAAATTACCCTTTACCCCAGACTTCTCAGAGCCTAGATTCTCTAGCACTTTGCTGATTGGTGCACGAGAGAGAAGGTGTGAGGATCTCTCAGCACTGACAAACAGGACCGTCATGGACATCGACAGCATTCTCAGCACAGTATTCAGGCCTCTGCAGGAGATCCTTCAGAGAACACTTCAGCCACGAAGCAAGCTGCTTTGGAGGGGCTCCATGGAGATGGAGAGCGCGGCTCATCAGGGTCCGTCACAGTCAAGAGGGACTAGCACCCGCACACGGAAACCGTAACTGCACAGAAGAGGCAGTTTCAGGAGGAGCATCTTTTCCAGTTTTACTGATGAATAATGGCTTGGCTTAATGTTCTGTGCCATTTACACACACTGCTTTCTGCACTGATCCAGAGGAACAGGAGAGAACGTGCTTGAAGAAAGCGCATGGAGGAGGAGTGGGAGAGAGCTTTCAGATCAACCGTGACCACACCACCCGCTGTTCTCACCCACGCCCACACCTTGGTGTCTGCAGTCTTGTGTTTCAGTAGTGCATGGAACAGGGTGAGTGTGAACAGCCCCAGGACCTCCTGACCTTGCCCTCTAACCCCAGGTCATCACTCACCGAGGCCACACCCATCTCCCACTGCCCTCCCAACGTGCTGCTCCCCCAGTCGAGGGGCTTAAGCGGGGGAAGAGCGCTAGACAGCCACTCCTTTAAAATAATATACATCTGACCACAGAGCATCTGTGTGGCAGAGTTAGAATAGTGTTAACCTAGGCCCACGTGCTGAGGCTACATTAACAACCCCCAGCCTACACTGGAGGCAGTCAGAGAGCTCTGCTGCACACGGGAGGCCACGGCGAACTGGAAGTGTAATGATCCGATTTGACGGAAGCCTCCCTCACAGATCAGGCGTCGGACGGAACGCGAACGCATTTACTCATCCTGGGCTTTCCATGCGGACCTGGTCATGGTGCTCCAATTAGAGCTAATGGACAATAAAAGCGCTGTGTGCTGTTCTCTGAGAGAGACCTGCCATGGAGAAGGAAAGAGGCGCTGTGGAACACACACACACACACACACACACACACACACACACACACACACACACACACACACACACACACCCCCAATGGATTCTCTGTTGGGGCCTCAGGTGAGTGGGTGGGCCATTATGGCACTTCTCCAGTGGGTCGGCTGTTGGAGATCAGAGTGATGGAAGTAAGCAGGGTAGAGTGCTGGGAGAAGGTCCGCTATGCTAATGACACTAAAAAGGTGGCAACCAGGTTAAAGGGGGCTTAGGGAAAATTCACTGCTCATCATGACACTGCTCATTCCTGTCTGCTTGGCAACCACTGCTACACTCTGACCACTTCTTTCACAAATTGAACAAACTTTAGCACTAGAGACCAGGGAAGCAGGGCACCGCAGGGCAGCCCTCTCCCTAAGGATAGGGGAAAAACCAGTTGCTGCGGTAAAGGAACCAAGACGAGCCGATATGGGAACTGTCGGGTGTCGGTGCTTACATACGAAACTACAGAACAGCAGCTTTGCAGAGGAGAAGGTAGCATTGAAGCATGTTCTACTAGCTGGACTGGGGGGGGGTCACTTACCAGAGCAGACTTGCCGACACCTCCAGACCCGAGGACCACTAACTTGTATTCACGCATCATGCAGTGTGTCCGTTACTCACCTGAAAAAACAAACAGAGCGACACCGTCAGCTTCAGACATTTTACCCTCGTTAAATGAGAGGTCACCTCTTTCATGTTTTCTCACACAAACAAATAAGCACAGGTTAGTATAGTTTTCAGACAGTTGAAAGTGTGTCGCGTTTGACCAGTCTCTAAAGGATGTGGCATAGAGTAGATCCCCCCCCCCCCCCATCATTTTATTTAACCTTTATCTTTTCAAGATGACGTTCACACAGTGTCACAGTGCAGCTGAACCTATGTGAAAGTGAGTACCAACAGTACAATCCTGAATAATTAACCTGACAGATGCACACGATTGGCTTCATTCCAATTGGCATCATGGAATGAGAGTTCCAACTTGTGTTCCGGCAACAGGCCAGCCAGTTTCCTCACTCAGGAGCACAGGCATCGATATCTAGAGCTGATTTTATTAACATTTTTTTTTTTAAATCAATGGTAGCTAAGTAACCGATTAATGTAACTGGTAGAAGACTTAATCACTTGACTCCTAGGCAAAGGAAGGGTGGAAAACTTCTAAGAGCCAGTGCTCAAGGAGTGCAATTTGAATACTTTTGTCCAAGAGCTTAAAGGTAACGCTAGAAACCTGATCATAAAAGCATAAAAGCACACACCCATAAAGTGCAGAGAAACCCTGCAGGGTAACACAGCAGAGGCAGCCCTGCTACCAGATAAGTGTGAGGTTCATTCCCTTGCTGTTGAGGTGTTAACCCATCTTCTCGTTGCTGGAGCCCATGTGTACCACTTCCGACACCGTTTTGCAAGCTCTTCACTTCCTCTACAGTCACAGGGCCCCATTAGCAACAGCGTTAGCATGCAAGCAGCTCCACAACACGTTTGAAAGGTCAAGGGCTCAAGCAAAGGCAAGTGTGCTCTTCTGAGGGTTATTCGCCAGATGGTTCTTTAACTCTCTGTTTGAGAAACACAAACATTGCTATGATGGGTGTGTCAGAGCACAACTTGTTTCATAACATATACCAGATCTGACCACACACACACACACACACACACACACACACACACACACACACACACACACACACACACACACACACTCTTCCCACCACCCCAGCCCCCACCCTTTCATCCTTTTCTTCTTCTATCAGTCCAAGCAGCCCTCTATCCAACGACGCCGGCTCTGCCCCTGAAGTGACACCAGACGGCATAAATAAATCAACCCGCCCAAAACCACCGTCCCCATCAGCTGCCTGATCCAGTCCCGCACACGCAGCCCTGCGGCATCCCGTGCGAGGAGAGGAGCGGAGCGGAGCAGAGCGCGGGACTGGGGGAGAATGAGTGGAGCTTCCCACCAGGCGGGACTTGACCTCAGCAGGCATCGTTAGGCCGTGCGCTGACTGATTAAAAGGAGTGAGCCACCCAAATCTAATGCAATACAAGACATTTGGGAAATCTGGCTCCACTCCTTTTAAGAAGAGCTTTAATAACTCCCCACCAAAGAACACGTCTTCGGCTGTTGTCTGAGTCTCTGGTTTCCATTTACATTGGCAGCCGGCAGTGAGGGAGTGAGCAAGGGGAGTGGGAGGAAGATGGGTTTGTACGAAGAACTGAGCGAGGGAAAATTACACTGAGGATAAGACCTCCACTGTGACATGCTCCATAAGAACGGGAACATGCCGTAAAATTGGAAAACATGGCATTCCTTTAAAAAGGCATAGGCCATGGTGTATGTGATGAGGAGTTTGAGTATAACACACAGGCAGCTGATGAGTATGCAACCCCCACCACACACACACACACACACACACACACACACACTAATGTGACCGTTTTACTCTAAGCATCAGGAAGAGCATAGTCAAATTCAGCAAAGAAAGTGGATCGCTTAAGAGTGAAGGGCTTCAGGGCAGAGAAGACTAAAGGAGGCTGGGAAAAGACAGCACTGAGGAAGCACAAGCTCGGCTCCACGCAGACGCACACAGACGCACGGAGAGGACAATTTATGGGACAGTGACATCAGTGGCAGCTGTCTGAGGCTTTGAAGGAGGTCAAACCTGTAACTATGAGACCATGTTCATTATGGAAGAAGAGGAAATGTTAAGGTAGATGAACTTAACATTAAAAAAAATTTAATTAGCATTAAAAGGACCCCCCCCCCCCCCACACACACACACACACACACACACCCCCATTGAAACTTAAAATAGGTCTGAGGGCAGGCAGCACGGGGACAGATGGCATAGGGTGCAGACAGAGAAAGGTCAGGTAGTACAGGTAGGAGAGTGGTAGCGAGTGGACACAAAACGCCATCAAGCTCAATTCTGAAATGTTTCTAAGGAACGTGAGGCTGTGTAATGAAAAGTATTTTTCCCTCGCTAATCATGCACGTTGTATAGCAGAAGACACCAGGCTGCCTGCTCACAGACAGGCCTAGTCTAGAGCACTAAAGCCCTCTGAGTAGTTAGCAGATGATGGTGAATATGCGATGGTACAAGTGACGGGGTGTTCCAGAAGAGGAAGTAGTGCATGAGCCCTTCCACCATCATCACTTCTGGATTATAAAAGTCTAAAGCACCAAGATGTGCATAAAATAGCACTTACCAAGCAAAACACCCAGTGCATTACACACGTGCTCCCCCACCCATACAGGAACTGTGGGAGTGAACCAACAAGTATTACATGCATGTGCACAAATGTTTTGCAAAATGCATACCCGTGATGGACCCACCCTCCGTCACACACAGCATTTAAATCAGACAGAGTTTAATCAGACAGCCTTCATCTGCTGCCTCTCCAGTATCCAGTACGTGGGCTTGAGAATCTGTGAATTGGAATTGACCCCGCGATATTTACACTGCTGTTTGTACGCTGCGCCGTTATCTGAGCCGGTGTGTAATGGGAGACCACGGGGGCTTCGAGTGGTTCCAGTCCATGAGAAATCAACATTCCTCGATCAGTTTACTCGTGAGCGAAACGCTCGTGAGCACAGTCCAGCGTGCATGTGAACAAGGCAACAGAGAGCCTCTCACAACGCCTCTTCTCAAGCAGCCGACCCACAACAATCCAGTGCCTTCATCTGAGAGCAGCTACATGGAGCTAAACTGTGAAGGCTGGAGGGAAGGACCCATTCCACGGCCTTTGCTCAACAAAAACATTCGAAGGGTCTTTTATGTTATAGTTTATTAAAATGCCAAGTTATGAGAGTTGGACAATGAACACAGAATGGATGGCAGGTTTATATATGAAAGTGTGTGCGCATGTGTGTGAAAGGCAATATGACTGACACACGGACACAGACAGACACTACTGCCTGTTATAATTAGCAATGAGACAGGGAAGTGCCGATGTGTTACAATGTTCTCTCTAAAGAAAACCAGAACAGTAAACTAGTGGTGCACGATATATTGGTGGCCGATACATTATTTATAATAGACAATTTATCTATTATCTATTGTTATCGATTCAACATTGGAATTTTGACCAATAACAACAACAACTGATTATTTTCATCAAAATAATCAACAATGGTTAGTTTTCTTTTGTAAAGTTTAGAATAATTTGAGATTTTTTTTTTTGGGCCATTCATTTATCCAGCCATATAACTGCACCAGTTCAATATTGCTTCACCCTCAGGTGAAGAGAACTGATAGGAGCAATATAACCTTGCTAAGAGTAAAGTCATAGTTTGATTTGATTTGGAACTGCTAAATAGGGGGAAAAAAAAAAAAAACATTCACTAGAAACTGTATGTGGCAATGATCTATTTTTGTCAAACCCCCCCCCCCCCCAAAAAAAACAGCAACTTCTCAATTTTAGCATATTTTTTCCATGTGCATGTGTTTGGTTTTCACCCCCTGAAGGTTTTACATACCAACCTTGTACAGATATAGCCCAACAGGAACCATCTCTCAGTAACCTCAGTGGGGCTCTGCAGGCAGCTGGAGCGAAACCTCCCCTGCCCTTAAGCATCACGTCACATGGAGGAGGAAGTGAGCACTGCATGGACGGGATATGCCGCTCTACCGCCGTGACGATTTCGGATTGTTTATCTGGTTCCAGTGAAAACAAACTAGGGGACTGACCCACTGCCTGCCATTTGCATCCAGGCTAATAGAAAAAAACGCTGGTACAGGCGCTCCCGAACGGCGCAAGGATGTTCTTGTAAAGGTCAGGGAGAAGAGGCAGCCATACGGGGAACCCTGGTTGCAGTGGGGGAAGTTCAGACACCAGCATCTCACTGCTGTGAAGGAAGACGTGTGGGGACCCACGCCCAAGGGAGCACGTGACATCACATAAGAGCTGACTTGATCTTTATGGTATATTAAAAGGCCTTGAGAACCGGCCTTCTCCACACAAGTGCACACACATGAACGCACGCGCGTGCACACTTTCACTCACGTGCACGCGCGTGCACACGTGCACGTGCAAAAGAACGATTCAAGCACAAAACGGCCACGAGGCCATGAAGTTAAACCATTCAGACGTCCCGAGGCATCACTTAAGTAAAAATATGTAGGCCGAAAGACTCCAGGGAAGCCAAGTGTGTGAGAAACGCACAGTGTGCAAAGCTACAGCGCTGTGTAGACCATGGACCATGATCCTGAGTCCTGAGAGGGGTTACGTAGAGACAGAGAGTCAGTCATGAGTCCTGTGACTCGCACCAATCTTCATACGATACCACTGACATCCAAGGCAATCAGGTAAATCAGTGAACGCACCATCAGCAGACATCAGACCAGATAAGGACCGGGCTCCTAGTATGCAACTTTAAAAAACACACTCACTCAAATAATGCCTAAGGCCCAAAGATTTACATAATCAAAACAGCTATGCTACAGTTATAGGTCACCATCACATGGTGCTACTAAATATAAGACACTACTGCACGATATGCTGGTCGGCTGATGCTCCAATCAGCCAGCATGTTGCAAGCTTTGCATTTCCAGGGGATATTTTGGAGAGAACATATTTTTTTCTTTTTACCTCCAGGGTCTGCCTGCTTGTACCAGTGACTATATTTTACATACATGACATACCCATCTGAAAGTATGTGTGAGTACATAACACCCATTTGCCCAAAAGACCAACGGATACCAGAGTTCTACATTTAAGTAAAAAAAAAAACCATTGATGGTAGTTCATGCAGGGAGGTCAGACTGTAGCCCTGTACCCAATCAAAGTGCTCTGCGTGCCCACAGTGGTGAATGTGTTCTTTTCTTGCTGAGGATAAATATCACTGTGAATGTCAGTGTTTGAAGGACACAGTGAGATTCTGTAAAACTCTGTAAATTTGCAAATCTGATATGGGTGAACCAACAGAGCAGGCAGATCCATGGCATGATTCAGGATCCAGTCAATATGGCGCAAGCCTCCATCTGGCTGCCAGGAGAGGCTCACCTGGAGGCAGCCGAACCTGGGAGAGGCAGGTCCTGAGGAGCCTCGCTTCAGTAGAGCACCGTGGATTCCGGACTCTGGTACCAGCACAGCAGAGAGCTGGCACCAATGAGTGACAGAGATGGTGCGTGAGAGAGAGAGAGAGAAGGGGGGAGAAGAGAGCGTGCGAGAGAAACGTATATGGAGAAGATAAGATTCAGTCTGCAAGATCGGAATCTCAGGTGACTAATACAAACCAACACTAACATACTGCCAGGGTCTTTGCCACCTTCTAAGTGGTACTTGGTTACTGGGCAGAGAAATTCTTCTGAGTGGCCCGTTGTCCCACTCACATGACTCCTAGTCTGGCACAAAGGGGAATTACAGCTATGCCGGGATCACAAGATATAGTCTGTGTTACACAACGCAGGGCTGGGAGAAATGGCTGTTCATGCAAGAGGCACAGACAGAGCCCTGTCCACATCGCGGGAGAACTGTGCTACGATGGGGAGGACGTGGGCCCAGAGCCAAGGTGCCAACAGGGTCGATACAGGATTGGCTCAGGGACTTGGCGGGAAAAAGAAGGGTCATTCTGCAGCTTTATGAAGGCAGCGAGGAGCCGGTAGCAGAGAAGGAGCCAGGCTGTGGCGGGGAGGACACCCAGACGAGAGCGCAGGGTGTAGCCGGGGGAAATGGGGTTCTTGCATGTCTGGTGGGGGGGGGGGGGGGGGGGGGGGGGGGGGGGGGGGGGGGGGGGGGGGGGGGGGGGGGGGGGGGGGGGGGGG
>JAOYMR010000003.1:12878382-12889335 GCA_025802075.1 Tenebrosternarchus preto
GTCTTTATGGACCTTGCTTTGTGCACTGGTGCAGTCATTTGGATGGGTGAGCGAATACTTTTGGCAATATAGTGTACCAGAGATCCTAAAAGAAGAGCATGGCATTGTGACTCAGCAATAGGGCAATCAATTAAAGGCATCGATTGCTTGTGAAATCATGCCAACATCTACTGGACAGTCTAATGTGATTAGATCAACCATCCTAATGCATATGCAGAGAAGACTTGGCAACAACAAGTCAGTTAATTTTACAACTGGTGAGACTGTATAGACATTGTATAAATAGCTTTAGTTAGTATGGGTTTAAGAAGAAAGCCAAAACAACAACAACAACAAATAAATTTAAAAAAACGTAAGCATACATTTATTTAGATTCACAGGTTCATAATACATAACATTATAACATTTAGATTCACCAGTAGCCTACCGACGTTTTCTCTATCCTACAATGATATATTGGTAACGCACTGCAAAAGAGACACTAGTACACAATCTTCACAACAAAAGAGGCTTACAAATGTCTGCGCCTGCGCGCCGGGAGACGCTACAACTCTCACCAGGGCAACAGCGTCTAATGTAACCCAATCACTCTTCACACCCACCTAGTCTGTAACAAAACCAGATTTGTTTACACGTCTCCTTTCTTAAGTCTGAGAGGTCATCCTAGCGACTTAACATGACAGTCCATTTTAAGGTATGCTATTGCCCTTTTATATATAACACAGGAACTAAATACCATGTAGTCGAGTACATGGATCTTAGGGTACAAGCTGCGAAGTTGAAAACTGAACGTGCTTTACCTACGTCATCGCGTTTAAAGTAAAACCAAGCATAGAGGCTGCACGAAAGGTTTCAGTTTTTCTTTTTCAGATAAGCAGGAAAAGAAGGGTAACGTAACGCCTATCGCTTTGTCCACTGATAAATAACGTCCTTCGTCACATTTACACATATTATGGAATTGTGAGATTCAGATTTTTTTTTAGAAATAGTATGTTTAGTTGAGCAGCCCAGATCCAGCTTCTAAAAACAGCTACCTAAACTGTGTCCTCGTTCCTTTGTTACCATTTAGCTTTGATTACTCCGTGTTCTGTATTTAAAATAAATACACTGGATTTGTAGCAGATATTCTACGACTTTGCTTACACGCACTGGCGAGAGGATAAGGATTTATACTGTAGCTAGCTAAACATGGATTAAAAACTCGAACTTGAATAAACCCCTTCGCTTCGTTCATCAGTTGTGCGTGGGTAAAAGTAATAGAAAAAAACACAGCCCAGAACTTGCATTTAAACCTGCAATACAAAGACATTTAGCGTAGCAGCACAAAGTAGCTCGCTCATTTATCCACGGTTACTCTCGTGTTCACCATACAGGGAATTAGCGAATATCAGAATAAATACAAGGTTCGACATAGACGATCGAGAAGCGCGTCACCCCATCGTAGAATGCGATTGGCTGGACTCCGCTCTGACGAGCAGGGTAAGACGCATGAGTCATATCATGTAGTAACAATTACAAGATAGGTTCATATTACAGATTTAAGAAAAGTATGTACTGATGCAGATAATTACATTATTTGAACGATTTCATTGTGCATTCTCATGAACATGGTTGAACAGTGCACATTTTTGGGGGGAAATGCCATTGTATGTTATATAATTATTCATATTTTCTTTCCATCTGCCTAAAGGAATAAGTAGAGAACCCCAGTTTCAAACCAAAAGGAGGGTTGCTATCAATCCACCACAAGTATCCAGTTCTCTACAGTGGAAAGGTTCATCTGTTTTATCAAGGCAGCAAGATATAACCAAACCTAGAAGTCCTCCTGGGGTCCCTGGGGCGCTAACTTGCAGTGAAGAGAAGGTGGAGACCCCTCTAGCCCCAAGAGCATCTCAGCCCCAGGAAGAGGAGGTTCCATCTGCTCAGACTCAAGATCCTTCTGCTGACCAGCAGAAACAGAGAACTCCGTCAAACCAGGTGTGTGCTGTCTACATATGCAGTTTGTAAAATTCAGGGAACTTGCCATGGTTGCTGTTTACCAGTCTTTTAGTAGAACTAGTTTAATAGATTGTCAGTTGTTAAGCAGCAGATGGTACAATGCATTTGAACAATAATGTGGAAGATTATTGTAAAAGCAGCTCCCCATGTTTTTACGTATATATATCTCCAGTAATCTTAACATATTTATATTTCATTTAAAAAGCTGACTAGAGTACACTGTACTTCATTTCTGAGGCTTTTTTTTATACTGTTTCCCAGTTAAACCATGTGCTGAGGAGGAAGGCAGGCCTGAAATCAGAGTGCCGGAGGAATGGTGTTTGGGACTCTGAGTACCACGGGCAGTTTCAATGGAAAACTCCAGTGTCTGAGTCACCTCTTCTCACAGCCCAGCAGGCATGCCTTCAGACGTGCATAGCACACAGCAGTACATGTGCACTTTTGGACTAGTCTTGAGTAGCTTGTTGAAACTGCATTTCAGTGCACATATGTGCCAAGTCTTCCTTCTTTGAACTGATTTGTAAAACACATAACAAGCACAGCTGCCTATATTGTGAGGACTTTGAGTGTGTTTGATGTTTCCTCCAGTAGATGGTAGCAGAGAGCTGTTTATGCTACAAGTTTGTGCTATGAGTGCCCTCAAATTGATATCTTCCTTAGTGATAAGTAGGTCAATATGTTTCATAAGGGAATGCTTGTAGTTATTAATAATGACACTAAAAAATTCACATGTTCTGTTGTAATGTATCCAATCTCTTTTCAGAACTTTTCTTTCTACTTTGTTTGTTCTAGATGTTATACACGGGTAATAGGAGGATCCCACCTTTCAAGTCTGGCCCAGCTGTCATGGAGAGTGAGTACATGAGGAACTTTAAAGGATCTCCTCCACCCAGACCCCCGCGCTTACGCCGAGATGTGGAGTTAAATGCTGTTTCACTGTCACAAATGGAGAATCCCTCTCCTGACAAGGTAGTGTGCTGCAATTCTAGTATGGGAAGCCTCTACTATTTCATTCATGTTTAACCACATTCAGAGAAATCATAATCTTTATTATTACATCACACTAAAATAGAATATATCGAAATGTATACAACATAAACATAAATTGCCAATCTACAAGTCAATAAATAAACAGTGGACAAGAAGATACACTTTTCTGATTAATAGGTTCTCCAAAAATAAAGCCGACAACAATGTACTAAAGTTCATATATAGAGGTTGGTGTGAAGATTTTTCTCTCATATTCTGCCATGCCGTTCTGCTCTAATGGCAGAGTCAGAAGCAGAAGAAACGGAAGCAGAAGGAACAGCACCTCAGCAGGGGGTTCAGCCCCAAACAGGAGGCTGTCCCTCAAGAACCCGTGAAGCAGAATGTGACATCGCCACGTGCTCAAAACCATGCTTCAGCCAAAGTCAAGAGGTGTGTCCCATGTTCACCCATGTTCAGCTAAAACCAATAAAAGAAAGTCACCAAATGTATTGGCCTTCTAGAATGTTATTTTATATCATTTCTTATTGTCCCCTCACATACACTCTTTACATTGAAGCATCTAATGTATGCATTAAATTATGCGCATACATTTTCATTTATTATTAATATTAAATGTATACACTTTTTATGTATTGCAGAAAGCCGAAGACTGAGTATAGCTCAAACTTTCACTCTCCTCTTCAGTACTGCTACAGAGATGGCATGTGGGTCAAGTCCAGGACACTGGGAGAAGAGGTAAGCCATACACTAAGCTCACTCACCTCTACACTGAAATCACTCACCTCTACACTATAGGAAAATTCAGCTGTGACAGTTCACCATACACGTGTTATAAAGGGGTATGGAAGTCTTATTTTTCTAAGCTGCCATCCCATAATATTCGAGTTTGGACATCATTATTTTTCACCATAAAATATTTTATGATTTGTTCATTTTTTAAAACATTTACTATTATTTACCAAATTAAGATACAAGAAATGTGCCCTCCCCCCTGCCGGGAGCTACCAGCTTTTGGCGAGGGTTGGTATATGGACTTTATTTACCTTTCTTATTTATAGTCCACACCTCCCTCAGGTAGTGTGTATTGTCCATCAGTATCCACACAACCTAAGAGTCATTAAGTGATTATATGGTGCCTTATTTATCCTGTTTAGTTTCTAGGACCATTGTCCGTTGAATGTTATGTTGGTTTCCTTTGTTATGTTAGTACACTTTTATGTTCACTTTCGTTATTGTTAATTTCACTGAACCGTTTACATGGAGACCTGCCTGGGCTTCCTTTCTTTTCCTTTTCTGCATGTTCTTCACCCATGACGAGGCCCATATTAGGCTACATGGAAACCAGTACTGCATATCATCATAACTCATTTATTTGAATTATTTATGTATTCAGAATGGCCATATTTCATCTTTCATTCACATTTATTTACATAGATTGAGTGGATTGAAATTAGAGATTATTTATGTCCAGAGTTACATGTAGAAGTGAAAACCAAACATACTAGTTCTTAATAATACATATACATGGGAAAGACTGAAGTATACAAAAGTGGGTAAAGATACATTCTTTTGTCCATCCATTTGTATTTGTTCCATTTTAATGAGTATATATAGGATGTTGTACTTCTGGCACAGAGAAGAGTAGGAACAGACAACCATTGTACTTTTGTGAGATTGTCAGTTTACTATTATCCACCAACGTTGTAAAGAACGCTGATGTATGTAGCAGACATGGCACCAAAGCCTCACTAATCATTAGCCTGTGGTCTTGCAGGTTCACATGTGGCATCATGAGGTAAATGTTTCATCTCCTTTACTGTAGCTCCTTTTCTTTTAAGGCTTTGTTCTCAGATGCATTTTTTCTTGCATTTTGCTAACTGCTTAGGCAAGACTTTGCCATGTGAGTATATGCTACTCTTGTGCTCCCACCTGTTTGATCTGACTCGCATACTGCATTTTAGTATAGTTCCAGATCAGGACAGATGTGTGCCAATATGTTTGAGAGAGAAAGTTTAGTCAGTTTAGCTGAGTCAGCATATTTCCGCATGCTGCATCTTTTTTCACAGAATTTTCAGGTTGTGTGTGGTTTTGCTGGTTACTTTTGCTATTCTTAAAATGCTTAGCATATGAATTATAATACTGCCTTGCATGCAGTATCAAACAGTTGAATATATATATATGTCAGATACTTGCACTGTGGATAGAAAGGTGTTACTAAGACATCAAAGAAACATGCTTCTTATATCTGTATATAACCTGTGTTGGTGTAAACAACTGAACAATTCACTGAACAATTCAGCAGTCAAAAAAGGTATTTTGTTTTTAAATGGTTCTATCCAGAAGTCTATAGCCACAGCTAGGGTTAGGGTTAAACCTAACCCTAACTCTAACCCAGTCCAAAAAAGGTATTTTATTTTTAAATGGTCCCATCCAGAAGTCTATAACCACAGCAGAATTTCTTTCATGAACCCTTTTAAAGAGTCAGACAGTTGATGAAGTGCAGATAAACAGTTGATCTAAGCTAACCCTTTCTGGGTTTGTGGTAACTTTGATGTTACCTTTTTTTTCTACAGGGTAAGTGTGTGCTTTACTATCTCAGCTCTAAACTAACCTTTTTAGTGAAATATATACTCATACTCATCCTGTAGAATGTCATAGTAACCATGGAGAATGTCAGTTGTTGTGTATATATTTGCTTCATTAACTCACCCTGTTGTATCACTTAGAAAGATCAGTACATATGACAGGATTCTGCTTTTGAGTCAGCACTTTGATTCACTCTGCAAGTACAGTGTACTTAATGCTCCCTCACCCAGCCTCTTTATCCCAGTCAATAAGATCTTATCAATGTATTTCAAAGACTACACGAGAGCTATATTGTGTAGGTTATATTTTATATTGGACACGCTTTCAAATATAAACTGCTGAAGTCCTAGTTTGTCTGCTGCCGTAGGTGCAGGAGTTGCGGGAGAAAGCAGAAGCCTACAGGAAGAGGGCCTGGGGGACACATTTCTGCCGGCAGCATCTTAGCCAAATCCTGTCCACCCAGAACTACCTGTGGGAGGCATCTAGTAGTGCCTCTTCCCCCTCTCCCAGCGAAGAAGATGACTGCTCCTCTAGCAGTTCCATCATCGAGGCCCTGGATCTGGCCAGGTGAACTGAGGGAGCATCAACACCTGAAGAATGAAGACGTCCCTTTGATTTTTTTCTTTACTTATAGACCTGATGATTAGAACATGAAAATTTTTTTACATTTAGTAGAGAGTACGCTTGATTTTCATATGTAAATTGTGTTAAACTATGAAAATGTATTCACTCCTATTTCTAGCAGCTCTGTTACTAGCAGTGACGTTTTATTCATCAGAGACTCTTCATTCTGTGTATGACCTTTCTGTGCTTTACAATTAAAGGGTGGATAGTGTCAGGGGGAACTCTAGCCGTGGGACATCTGTCACCATGACAACTAGTAGACGGAGCTCTGTTGAAGGAGCAGGGACGTCCAAAGGCCCCACCCTTCCAGTGCAGAGAAAGCTGGCATGGGAAGAGGAAGCAGGTCCTTGTGAGAGAGGTGTGGCTCAAATAAAGGAACAGAGAGAGGAGCCTTTTCAGCAGCCAATGGAGACGGAAGAAAGAGAGGGTATAAATAGGAACTTGGAGGACAAAAAAAATGAGTAAGTGGATCAACATTTACAGTTCATATTTTCCACTTCACCGGTTGTGACGTAACAGACAGTAGCGTAATATGGGATAATCAGACTTTGTGTCAACACTATATTTCTTTTTTTTTTTTTTTTGAGTCTCTGAAAATGAATGACAATTTTCTGATCTCATAGATAACAATGTATAGTACATTCCACAAACAAGAAAATCTTCCTTGTAAAATCTTCCTGATTTATTATCATTCAGGGTCACAGAGACAGGAAATGACACCTTGTCACCTGAAGATGTGTCGGCACACTTGAGTGAGGAGGGCAGAGTACCTACTCCCAGAATGAAAACCATGCTTAATACACAGAGGACCCATCATGACCGCACAACTCCAGCAACTGGTAAACAGTATAGATCACACACATTTCACAGACATGCACCACCAACCCAGCATTTAAAGACAAATAGCAAACTAGAAAACATCCGTGCAAACAATAAGCAACTTGAAGATGTGTCAAGGTTACATTTCTGGGTTATTTTAGCATGGAGAATAGAAGTCAGCAACTATGACTATTATGACAGCTTGGCCATTGGCAGCCTATGGGTATAAAGGCATTTGTTTCACTATGACTGAAAAGGTTGTCGGAATAAGAGTCGGAAAAACCCAGTCAAAATGTTATTACTGTTATCCATTTAAAAAGACAACTCCCAAAAATTTACCAAACAGTTCTGATTTGCTTCTGTCATGCAGTGACATCAAGCAGACCTGTTTCGGGTTGACATGGGATCTTCAGTATTTAAACTTTGGGTTTCCATAGACAGACTATACAGTAATACAATAACCAATATTTTGTTACCATTATTTTGTCCCCAGTCATGTATATGTACAGAAAGTAATAATGAATTTAGATTTAGCATTCTCCTTCCAAATAGGAGGTGCTGTACTGGTTTCCCCCCCAAAGACACATTGTACAAGGAGAGCTAGGAGGAGTGAACCACCGCTGGGTAAAGCCGACTCACCATACAGACATCTTAGTCATGGCTCTCCTCCACAACCACACAGCAAGGTAATGACTGCACTCTGAACATGTACCGACAGTGACTGGTCATAAAGCCACTCTAGAAATGTCATTAAAGCTGCAGTAAACATTTTTAAGAACACTTCAACTAATAGTCATTAGCTTCTGAGGGTTATTAAAAGTTACTCTAAAATTATTGTACTGGGTTAAGCACTAGGCCCATTGGAGGAAAGGGCTTTGAAGGATGAGGGTATATAACAAATGATATAACTTTAAAACAACAACTTTGGACATCCAAGTGCAGCTTAATTACTTGTAACTCTAACAATGATAATGTGATATCGCTTGTGCTGATAAGCATTAGAGGTCGTTGGCCTGTTTCACAGGCTGAGAGTGGGTGCAGGCCGTGTTCTGTCCTGGCTGCAGGGATGGCCACAGCAGATCCGCTGCCACTGAGCGAAGACGTGCGGGCTGCAGAGGGATCCACAGCCTCTCCCGAGCCAACACCAGTCAGAACACCTCACAAACTAGCCACCAGAGCCTCAGCCGGCAGCCCATCACATGCCAACAGAATCCAGGGCACGCTGAGGAACCCAGAGTTTCAGCACAACGGTACGATTCGTGTTTTCCAGATTTTTGATCGCAGTAAGTGAATATGCTGGAGTTGAGCGCTATTGCATCAGCGTTGGTGTCCTACCACATGGGTGTTGTACAGAAGCAAGAGAAGAAGAATGGTCATAGAAACGTGATAATGACTCATTTACCGTCAAGGCGAAAAGAGAGAGGTTAAGTTACCGCCAGTAGTGGCATGAGAGTAAACGAGGTCAGTCTCCCGTCCCTTCACTCAGGTTTTTTCCATTAACATGTCTACATGTGATGTCTCTCTTTTTCCATTAATGGTCTTGCGTCTCAGGATCTTGTGGGTCTTTAGACTTACCCTGGCTGAGTTCAGATCTGATCCTCGTCCCCACGGGACTTGATTTTACGTCATGCTTTGAACAAAAAGTTCCATGAAAGTTCCTGTAGTGGAATCCTTACTTCAGTTTTTCCTATCACATAGGATCCTTTTATAGTATAGCCACACGCTTTAACTTGTGGCTTACCCAATAAAACATAACATCCAAAACATAAAATGTGGCATATATACAGAGTCTGTTTTATAAAACTTGAATTTAAGTATTATTTTAATTGCATTAACTGTGGATCACTCTGGGAAAAAAAATTATCTCATCTGTACACCTTTATTTAAGGTAACCTGGGACTGCATCGGCCAGGGACATTTTTGTCCCCTTCAAGTGATTCTGGCGCATCTGACAATGGTAAAATTCTCGATGATCGTATTAGTCTCTTCAGTATGAAAGAGCACATTTACTAAACACAATGTCAGCATTTTAGGTTAAACATGAAAAAAGATTCCGGTTGTCTGCCAGAGTGCTGAGCAAATCTAGTTCAGGCAGATTTTGTCCTTTGATGTGGTGCACATACTCCAAACAAGTAATACATTTTTATGTTTCTTTGTAACAAAAACTCTCATTCAAAGCTGTTGTTGAAGTATTCCAAACTGTTTTGAATCAACTTTAATTGAAATGTCTGAATCTCCCCTTAATTTAGATGACAGGATGTCCCAGATCTCATGCAGGTCAGCAGCCTCCTGCTTCATGGCTTCCCAGGTACTGGACCGGGCTCAGAGGAGGAAACAGGAGTTCTGGGGGAAGAGCTAATGTATAACTCAATACTCTGAATTCTGTAGCGCAGAAACTGGAAATCACACCTCTGTAATGCTCATAATGTGTGCATGTGCAATTTCACACTACATACTAAAAAATTTATGAACAAAATATTGTAAAACACAGGACAGAGATTTGTAATTTAATCTGATTTTCCTTTTTGTATTTTGATATTATCAGTATATTATGGCCATGTGGAAATTATTATGATGTAGACGTAAAATGGATATGGATGATTACTTTAATTACGATTAATTTTCTCCCTTTAATTGTTTATATAAAATCTCCTAAATTAAATGTAAAAAATGCTTTTGTACATTGCTAGATGAATTACATAAACTATTTTGCTTTAATTTACATTAAATAATTTTTGGACAAATGACTTGTAACTAAAATATTTATTAAAAACACCAAACTGTGGCACTAGGATTGATGATCTGGACAAATCAACATATACATACAATTTCTACATCTGCATATACCAATCCATGAACATTTCTGCATCTTTATGTAGTAATGTACATCTCCAGAATCTATATACAGATCAGCCACAATATTGAAACTATTGACAAGTAAAGTGAATAACAAGTAAAGTGAATAACATTGCAGTGGCACCTGTCTAGGGGTGGGATATATTAGACAATAAGTGAAGAGTTCTTGAAGTTGATGTGTTGGAAGCAGAAAAAATTGTAAGGATCCGAGTGACAAAAGGCCAAACTCTGATCCTATGGGTCAGAGCATGTCCAAAGCAGCAGGTCTTCTAGGGTGTTCCTGGTATGTAGTGGTTACTACCTACCAAAACTGGTTCAAGGAAGGACAACCAGTGAACCAGAGCGATGGGGCAACCCCAGCTCACTGATGCTCATGGGGATCGAAGGCTACTTCATTTGGTCCAGTCCCAGAGAAGAGCTACTGTAACAGAAATTGCTGAAAAGGTTTATGCATGGCAGTACATTGCAGCTGTGTATGGAGCTGCACAACAGCAGACCTGTCAGAGTGCCCATGAAAAAGTAGGCGTGATTCTTCAATCACATCCCCTTTCACCTGGCTGGAAACCTGTCATGGTCCTGCCATTCACGTCAATGTTATTTAAACACAAACTAAGTACATCCAGATCAGTGTTATTCAAACTAAGTACATCAATTCATGGCAACAATACTTCCTAATGGCAGTGAGCTCTTTCAGCAGGATAATGAAACCCTGCCACACTGTTCAAGAATTGTTTAAGGCCTCTTATGGACTTGGCCTCTACATTCTCAACATTGCATTCCAATCAATTTGTGAGATGTGCTGGAAAAACAGTTTCCGATCTATGGAGACCCCATGTTGCAACTTGCAGGACTTAAAAGACCAGCTGATTACGTCTTACTGACAGATACAAGACGCCTTTAGGGGTATTGTGCAGTCCATTAGTCTGTCAGTTTTGTTTTGTATTGCCTGCACAATATTAGTTAGGTGATTTTAATATATTATAGTTGATCGGTGTACATTGTATTGTATATACACTATATTGCCAAAAGTATTCGCTCACCTTCCTTGACTCACATATGAGCTTAAGTGACATCCCATTC
>JAOYMR010000003.1:12889435-12899620 GCA_025802075.1 Tenebrosternarchus preto
CTCTGCCATCCATGTCTTTATGGACCTTGCTTTGTGCACTGGTGCACAGTCATTTGGATGGGGGAGCGAATACTTTTAGCAATATAGTGTACACTTAACATTATTTCACACATCTCCTGATCTGAAAACGACAACCTTTATTACTGTGTTGTTTTTGCAGACAGGTGCGTCTAACGACGCCACAGTGGCGTCATACTACATATGTGGCAATAAGCTTCAAACAAATGTTATTTTTATTGAAGGTTCGAAGTTTTGAAATAGTTAATATGCCTCTCTTTCCAGGACAATATGTGCATCATACATCCCTTAGCAACACCGTACTGTAAAGAAGAAAAAAATCCTTCCTCTCCTCGGAACTGTAAATATAATAAAGAGTCTGTATTATAACCATGTAAGCTTGAAGACAGTCCTTTCTATTTTAAACGTCATCATGGGGAATTCACAGGAAGTATCCTGCTTATTGAATGCTTCAATATTCCAACGGCGCTAAAAATATCAGCAATAATAGAATGGTTAGCAACATTTTTTTGTTGTTGCAACAATAGATTTCAGGAACTACGGTGTAACAAATGTGCAAATTTCCCGTCCAATAATCCGTGTCAGCGACTATGATCTGTGCGTGGTAATTCTTAAGTTAATTTGACCCGATAAACTCAGGTGATGGGGTCGGAGCATTACGTCGAAATTTGCCTTCAAAGAGATTGTGCTTTAACCGCAGTGACGTGGATGTACAATCTGGGCCAACGCGGGTGAATATAAAAAGGTAAACCGAAGTGCAAGAAGAAGTCCTAAATCAGACAGGCGATTTTCAGGTGACATATACGAAGCCTCAGAAGCCAAACCTTTGGGGAAATGAAGTACATTGCCTTACTAGTTGTAATATGTTCTTACTTTTTGAGTGGAACTGCTACGCCAGTTTTGCACACTGCGCGTCACCGTCCTCGTCCTTTGGACAACTCCGAAACTTGGAACAACGTGATTGTGATGGCAAACCACGTAAGTTTGGATGCAGAGCTGGGATGATGACTTTCACGTGCCATGCTTTGCAGTTTCAGTCTTTAATAGTTATCTGTTGTGATGCATGTAGGCGCAAGCGAGAGACAGAGATCACGAGACTCGGCTGATCCCAGAGATTCCAAGTGATAAACTTAAAGTGAGTATATGAATATAACACAGCATAATAATTAATAGCATGTTACAAGGGTGTGAGTACATAATTGTTTTTCCCCCGCAGGCTGGGAAAGTTTGCTGCATCAATGCCAGAATCCTGGATTACTATCTCAGTGACATTTTGCATGCGGACCAAGAGGAGTATCCACGTCTCCATTTAGTAAAACCTGATCTGAAGAGGGTTGTTAGAGACTTGGAACCATATTGCGTAAGTATTCACTATTCGTACCTTATAAGACATAAAAATGATAAATTCCCAACTTCCTGACGTATCCACTGTCTTAGATTAAATGAGTATTTTTGTTTTGCACATTTACAAAAGAAGTCCAACCAGGATGACAAAGAATATCTGCAACAGTTCATGCGCAACCTTGAAAGGGCCGGGGAGATGTATAAGGTAGCCTATTTTAATCGCTAACAAACGTTACACCTATAGGACAGTTTCAGATTTGTGAATATATAGTCATACTTGTTGCAAATGTGTTTCAGAATAAACTCACGGCCACGAACAAGGCGATCGGGGAAACTGATATTCTCTTCCACTACCTCTATGAATCCTGCACCTCAACAGACGCTGCTTAGACTACCAATGCTGTTGACCAGTTAAAATATTAAGTTTGAATTTTAAAAGCGTTTTATATCGTTTTTGTTTTATTTATGTGCAAATTGTTATTTATTAAGGCTTTATTTATTTAGGGTATTTATTATTAGATGAGCAAATTATAAAATTTTGTACTGACAGCAAACTCACACAATGTGTGTTATAGCAAGACATATAATACTGGAAAGTAAGTGCATTTTAAAAGCATTTTACTCATTTTCTAATTAAATTTTTAACATTTATAAAGATGTATTTTTTCAACGATTTACTGTAAACATATGAATATTTATTTATTTGAATACTGGCAATAAAAATAAAAAAATGTAGAGATGTGTTTTACTTAAAATGATGTACACTGAAAAATGTGTCTTAATTTAAAATAAGTACCAACTCCAGGAAAGCCTGCTCATATTTGGTGCATGTAAATTAATCTCAAGCCTGTCAAATCCAAGTAAATTGGACTTATATTTAGTCAGCAAGTTGTTATAGTATCTTGTTCTATAGTATTGGTATAATGACCATATAATCACCAATTACTTTCACTGGTTACTTTGCCCAAATTTTCCAGAATGTTGCAAAATAAATGTCACCAGCTAACTTTACTGGATTACATGGCATGCACGAAAAACAAGATTAGCATTTTCTATCACTACCAAACATTATACACTCTTAAACTAGAAGAACACATGCAGAAATCTAATTTGTAATGACTGGGAGGCATAAGCAGTAGGATTTATGAGTGTGTTTATCAAGTCAAATCCATCTAATAATCTAATATAACAACAATACAGATAGCATAATCACAGGCAAAGCTATAATCAAAATGCTAATCAAAATGCTAGGGATGGACAATGGGTAAAAAAAAAAACACCTGACATGTAAAATATGTCTTTATCTGGATTAGTATCACTTCAAAAAGTACAACAAGGAAGTGTTGAGTATATAAAGAATTCATCCTGAGAAGCATGCATGGGTTATCAGTGTAAGGTTTTCAGGTGGAACCAGAGGAACAGTAAGAAAAACTGGTGTCTCAACAAACACAAAATGCTTATAGAGTTTAAACTTCACAAGTATAAGTCTTCAAAAGAGTTGGCCAGGAATAATGCCTTTAAATACCAAGCTGTACTTCATGGACAGCATTCTTCTTCATAAGTGGTCTTAGTCTTATACTCCAGGTGTGTTAGAGTAGAGTACATTAATATCTATTAGAGAGGTCCAAAATTCAGAGAGGGTCCATCATGGTAAATTGGAACAAACAGGAAGAAGGAGATAGCTGGTTTCCTGAGAACTGGAACAATGGTGGCCATCTTAAAGCACATTTGAAACACGGACAGGCTGAAGATATCAGAAGAGACATCTAATGGTTCATTGAATGTTTCTGAGGACCTAACTGTGAGTGCTTCAGGTCTGGATGCCTCGCCTGGATTTAATGCCTTGATTAATTTTTTACATTAGCATGGGCAAGATTAGAGTGCTGCTTTTAACCACACATGATTTCACAACCAGGTATTGTTTTGTATTGTTTGCTTCAAAACAATCATTTTCTTTTAAAGGATAGCATTGACCAATAAGCCAGAACACAGATTTACTTTCCTGAGTATCAATCTCAATCATGCTGCCCTCTCCTTCAGGGTCTCCATCACACTGCCTTCTTCTCTGGGGCACAGACTCCTGCACTTCACACCTTCATACACCCACCCTTTAGTCAGGATTACACCCATGACCCTTATTAGGGAGTTCACACAGGGCTTTTCTCCAGCCCCTCACTACAACCTTGGGCACATTCCCAGTAATGTTATGACATCATCCAGCTTCTGACATCATTTGTAGTAAAGGTTGAGGGAAACAATCACATCTGGTCTTGAACCCAGATCTTCCAGGAAGCAAACATACATTTCATCCACATGATGAAAGAGCCATTCCTGATTGACAGCCTATGTCATATTGTCAAGTACCCAAACTGTGCATACATACAAAATAGTGCATTTATACGTAGTTTAATAAAAGAGAGCAACAGCGTAGATTCCACTACTGTAGCCATTCAACGACACCTGTGCGACACCTGTGCTAAGGAAACTTCCGGGTGCATGCCTGTGTGAGATTGAGATGCCGGACTGCCCATGATGATGAAAGGAAATGTACTGAGCAATGTGCCTTGAGCACGGCAGGTCATCTTACACACACACACAAACAGGAACTTTCCAAACTCTCCGTTGTAGAACCAGATGTAAATCTATAAGCTTTGCTTATGACCGAAATTCCAAGCAGAAGCTGGTGCAGTTCATTATTACACCAAACCTTTCACAATGTCCAATAAAAAAGTTTTCAGATGCTACCTGTTTTTTTTTAAAGCACAGGTAAGGATGTGATATTTTACCTCATAGATGGTATTTGGTAGGGAAACAGCTAAAAAAGTTTCTTTATATGAAAAAGTACCATTTGAGGTGCTCTTTATTGTGCAGGCAAAAGCAGTTTTTAATGTTTTACATAAATAACCGAAGACTGAGTGATACTGAATGAAAACTGGAATGGGGATATTACCAGCATTCTCTCTGTGCACAGATCTAGTCCTTGCTTTGAGATACAGGAATAACAGTAGATCTGTCAGTAAAAAGTCAAACAAAAATTACACCAGAAAGCAGTTTGGTTGAGTATGGTGGAATACTGTATAATATAACATAAAAACGGTATAACATAAAAACAGCTTTTCAGGGAAAAATTTTTGTTTTTGCACAAGTTAAACTTCTACTGAGGCAGCTCAAATCCTTGAAATCTTCACCCATCAAAACCCAGGAGTTTCATCTGCCTTAGACTATATAAGTATAGCTTAGTTTCACACCATATGTACTTTTATGAATCCTTTGGAAGGATGCATTGGTTGGAGCCATGTCATACTGAAAAGAAAGCGGTAAACTGCTTATCTGGGTCAGATGAAGCTCTCTGTTGAATCTAGTAGGTGTTGACCTGGTTTAAGAAGACTGGAGAGCATTACGCAATCACTTGGTTAAGAGGGGTAAGAGGGTTTTCAGATTCAAATGGATCTGTCCTCATAAAACACAAAGATTTATGAAAATATATAATAGATAAAAGTTTGAGTTATATTGTTTAAATGTCATGCAGTCAGTAGAAGTGATCTACTGTATAAAGTATACGGCTATAACAGAGGCTGCAAACAGCTGCCTAATATGTAACTTTAATAAAAAATAATTAAATGGATATTTATTTTTATTTGTTATTGCTGTATAAACATGTGCGAAATAATATTAATAATCGGCTATTTGCTTAGATATATTTTAAGACATTTTCCCATGATCTCACATTTTGTAAATACTTTGTTCCGTTACAGTTCGGAAATGTAGGCTAGAGCTCGCGGAGCGCAAATCTGCACACTACAGGCCTACCGTAACCTAGATTTGTTACGTCCAGTAATCACACAAAAAAAGCGCCTATACCTCTGTAGTGTGTAACCTCACATTAAAAACGTAAAAGACGTAACAATCCTCCTCAGTTTCATGCGGTAAGTAGATGGGGCGTTCACTACAGTGGGAATTTTTAAGCAGAAAGGTTGAGCTATAAAAGGTATGAATATCGCCAGTCGCCACTCTTTCAAAACACTTGACAGTCTCTTATCAGTGTCATATTCGACTTTACTTTAAACAGCTATAGTGATACAACTCTACCAGAATGCGTTTGAGGAATTTAACTATTCTTGTCTTCATTGCTGTGCTGCACTGTTGCACAGGTGACATGAAGGCAAAATGCATGCAGGTGGATTGCCTTACGAGACATATTTCTTTACCAATGATAAAGGACATGAGTAGGACTTTAAAAAGCATCAATAAATTATTACAAGTAAGTAGAGAAATGCACTTCATAATAACCTAGATAGTCTAAGTGATATCATGTGAGTAACTTGGGGCTAAACAAATGTTATTTTATTTCTACAGAATGAAAACAGACGACACATAAGATATTTACCAAAACTTTCCATAAAGGTAAAGGGTAACAAACTACTTTAAATATATGGACTAAAACATTTTAAGGGTTATTATTCTATTTGAATTTATTACCACTTTAGTTTAAAAATGCATATTATTTGCTTAAATTTACATAAATTAATTTTAGTAGTGAAGTACCGATGCAAATGTTGCCATGCAGAAGCTGACTATTGCTGACATCAATAAGATCCTGGGAATCTACGAAGATCAGGTTTTCAGGAAGTTGTGGTCCAGTGATGCAGAGAGCCCCAAGAGATTCATACATTCGTTCTATACACTTAAAGATAATGTGGAAAGCTGTGTGAGTAACCCTTCTTATTTGAAACATACCACAATGATAGTGATGGCTCTAATTAGTGAATGGATGGAACCACAGCTAAGCTTACACAACAGTACCCATCCACCCCCCTGCATAGTGCAACACTGGAGCCATTCACGGCTCCGATTTTAAGAGCTCGGATTTGAGAGTTTTTTTTCCCCCTTTCTAAAGTTTTGCGTTCACTTCACCGCAGTTGGTATAAATGTGGTAAACCTAGTTCTTTATCATCTGATTACATCAGTATGAATATCTGTCAGTGAGTAACAGAAAACTCCCATACATACACAGAGGGTATGGTATTTATGATGGCCTATTTGACCTCCCTATTAGAAAGATAGCGGCCGAGCAACACTCAGCATCCATGCGAGGAAGAAGATGAGGGAACTGGAACGATCTTACCAAAAGGTGCGACTGGTCTCGCCCTAACACGATTTCAAATAGTCATAATACTAGTAATGTTTGATTGTCTTACTTTGTGGTGACAGGAATTGAAATGACCACGTAAAGCTGTTGCATAAATAACTTTGCATTTCTCTCTCTGGCAGCTGGAAGCAGAAGAGCTCCTGAACGCATTACGGGACTTTGAGACAGTACTACACTGGATTAGTGTCTACATTGACAAAAAAATCTCACACAAAAAATGCCAGTAGCAACTTCCTTTGAACTGTAATAATGCAGTAGCTCTAACTATGACTTAAAACTACATAGTCAGAAATAGAATTCTAGGTAATTCTATGTTTACACTTGAACTATTCATTATTGCAACCTGCTCTCAGGGAATTTATGAAGCATGCTTTCTCATTTGTCCAGATAACTAAATTATCCAGCCAAGACTATTAATAGACACTCTAGGCTCAAATTTATCCGGCTAACTGAGACAGCTTGTCATACCATTCACATGTCTAGTCAAATCACACACCTTGCAGGAGTGCATAAAAACAAACTTAATTGACATTAAACATTTACTTAGACTGTGGTATAAGCTGAGATGACTAGCAAGCTGTGGGTTTTACTTAGTTGAGTAACTTTTAATGCAATGTTGAGAGTATGTGCATGGGTTAGAAAATGCATTATTGCCATATTTTTTCCTTATCAGTGATGGAGATTTATGCATTTTCTGATTTGATAACATTTCTATAGATTTTTCATTACTGTATGCATATTTATTGTCTATAACTTAATGATAACTTATTTTTTTTACTTATGTAATTTATTATATCAGCGGATTTTATTTTATTCTTAGTAATGTGTGCAGCTTACAGAGACAAACAATAGATAAACAATTATTTTCTTATTTTCTTTTACTGTGTAACTGAGTTAATGTTTTTAATACCTTTTAATTGCATAACTTTAATTCAAATAAAGATTGTTTCTCCCATGACAGAGTACACTGTAAGTTATTTACCATTGGTGCAACATGTTAATGTAGTGGTATACCATATGGAATGACTCAAATCTAAGAATACTTAAGACTGTCTAAGACTAATGGGTTATAGTTCACAGATAAGTTTGTGAATGTTTTTAATTACGTGGATATCTGCGTGATTGGGTCATACAGTATGATTCAATCCAAGTCATAATGACAGAAGTTATTTAACAAGCAACACACACAACATTGTTGGAAAATTGTTGCAAATGTTTATATTTCACTGACTTTTTTCCTGTAGTTGTTTATTAGTCCTGTGCAGCAGTTAGAAAGTACTTTGGCTCATTTGCCTTGAAGAGTTTATCATTTTACCATCATGTCTGTAAATTCAGCCATTACAAGCAAGCATTTTGGAGGACTGTAGCATCATATGTTTGAATAAGGATGATGTCAAGTGAGACGCGACTGCGTGAAGAGAAGAGGCAGGAGGTGAAGGTGGCAGAGGCACTTTTACTTTCCATAGCAATCAGAGCGATAGGTGCATATAGCACAAAACGCACTAGTTACTTATCAAACTGAAGTCTGCAGAGAAAGCGCAAGTGCACCCAGGCAGGCCGTCGGCAGGAAACCAACCGGGGAGAAGGTTCCAACGCACAGCACCGGAGGCTTGTTCTGGAGTGGCTTATAAAGAGTGAAAACTAAACAAGGAACTGGTGCGTGTGATTAGAAGCAGGAAGTTTGGGAGTGAGAGAGTGGTTTGGGCTGCTGACGTGTGCTGGGCGTTACCCTGGGGCTGAGGGGCTGGATTCCTGTGACATCAAGGTCTTTGCACGTGACTCCCTGTCGAAATGCTCCACACACAACAGATTCAAGGGACCTCATGAGTATAATTTATAATTTATATTTTACAGCTGTGGATAACACAAAGTGGACTAACATTTTAGCACTGAATTCAGCAAAATAGCATGTAAACCAGCAAACCAGCCTCTAGAAGGTATTTTTCTCAACAGAACGACATGTAAGACCTGTTAGAACTTTCTTTAAACAGGAAGAGCAATTTGAATCCTGTCCCACTGGCAACTGTGTGAAGAATGGTGAGTAGTCAACAGTGGTCTGGCCGATTAGACTTGCTGAGCAGACTTGACGCAGACTGAACAAAAGTAAGACTTACGACACACTTAAGCAAACAGATTTTATCAAGTGCAAGATTCTTGTCAAGCTTTGTCACCTGTCACTAATGATTCTGCCATGTTACTTGCTGTAATCTGTGTGGAATGCCCACTCCTCAGGACAGCAGCAATGTTACTGAAGTTTAAATTAATTCATTCTTCTGAATGTATACAGTATCTGCCTGACAGTGGACAGAGAACAGCCTAGAAATGCTTTGCTATGCATTTTAAATAATGAACTTCCCATTTCCATCATGAGCTTCAGCGAAATTTCCAAGCATGAGGCAGTGGGAACCAACTACAACTCTGACTTACAACACATACAACAGAAGACTCCACGTCACACACACACCTCTACTCCTCTTCACCTGAATACTGAATATATATGAATATACTGTAGTTGCCAAACACACTAAGGCTACATAAACCAACAGCTTCCTAGCATCAGAGCTCAAAGCCTGCTCCCTATCTAGTTCCTTGTTTTTATCGTCCATTTTGTTAGCTTCCATTTCCATTTCTATGATCTACATGATCTTTTGTTGAACGGCTGTTGTTTGTTTCTTTTACCTTTAATAAATATATCGTTGCTCAACCGCTCATGTCTCCCTCCTCTGTCTTGCACCATGATTTATGTGTGACATCACTGTGAGGTGAGCAGCAGGACATTTGTAAGATGGGCCACGTTCTACCTCCAGCAGGGCTGGAGGATTTAAGCAGATTGAATCTTCGATGGGACCCAGAACTACTGGTTCCAGAGCAGACATGCGGCTACCTGTAAGTGATCTGGTGCTGGATGGTATAAAGGCATGGGGTGGTGTTTACTGCATGGACTAGCCAATATACAGGGGTATTTCCCCAGTGTTGACTGCCCTTTCTAGTATGCGGTGATGGGCTACTGTAGTCAGCAGTGTGTGTCCTCCCAGGTCCTCTGGCTCTCTGTAAACCACACCTGGACTGGGTCATGGTCTGTGATGGTACATTAACAAAATGCACCTATACATTTAGAAAATATACCTATTGTGTAGGTTTAATACTGCTGTTTTCAATAAACGGGATGGTGAGTGCTTTGTTTTGTATCCAAGCTTAACTGCATAACATGGCAAATTTATTCACCTACCTTTGACATGACCTGATGGAAGATAACTCAGTGCAGGGGCTTACAGTGGGAGATCTTCCATTGATAATAGTCTGCAGGACATAGTACGGTACATGGGTAACATGAAAAGATGAAAGTTCATCTTAATTTGCCAAAGAAAATAAATATTTTTTGTGTGGAAAAATCAGTGTTGTAACCTGTCTGTTTTGAGTATAGCATAGAATAATGGAATAGAATAGAATCTTTACTGTAAAACAATTAAATTATGCTGGAGCCTCCAGGTGCCAAAAGTCCTCAATAATAAATAATACAATATAACAACATAATACAATAAATGTACAATAATAAAAGAAGTGTGTGTATGTGTGTGTGTGTGGGGGGGGGGGGGGGCAGGGTGGTGGGGGGGTTGTGTTAAGCAGTGAAACTCAGTGGTTTTTTTTATGTGGTGATGTGGGTGTTTTTTGTA
>JAOYMR010000003.1:12904386-12917627 GCA_025802075.1 Tenebrosternarchus preto
AACCCTGCTTAATAAAACCGATCTTAAGCATGTTCCCTGCAGCGTCTGCCTCTGCTCCCTCCACCCCGCCGTCACATCATGAAGATGCTGTGCTGCATCTTCCAAAAATCACATCGCGGAAACGAAACTTTCGGTTTCTTGTTATTTATTTATTTGTTTGTTTATTTTTATTGTTTGTAAACAATAAATCATCATTATTGTTTGTCTTTTGTTTTTGTGAGCTGTTCAATAAAATGTTTGCATTATTCACACTTCCTCGCTCCCTAACTCGCACGTCTCCCATCGTATCCTAGTGATTCACAATGAACTGGGAAGACTTTGCTCAGAAAGCAGGTATCTGTTGATTCACGTACCCATGGCAAAGCTGCGTTACATGGAATAGTAGGAAACGACCACTTTAAGGGTGACTTAAGTATGGGTAGAAAAAACTTTCTACAGTTTTCATACAATTTTGCATCATCAGCATGTAAGGTTGAAATGCATTTTTGCCTCTAGAAGCAAAGGATGCTACGACAGGAGAACAGCCGTTCTTTGTCAGGACTTGCTATACTATCTGGCCTATTGAACACTTAACTTAATAATTCCCCTTTTCTGCTGTTTCATTTTTTGCATACCAGTACCTAGTGGTGTACATGAAATGCACTGAAATTAATCTAATGTGCGACTTGATAAAGCTGTGTTCACACACACAAAGAAAGTCTCTCAGTCTTAAGTATCAAAACACTCCAGGAGTATCAAAGTTTCAGTGAAAAGTGCACGTTAAATTTGCACGTTAAAGTAAATAAAGTGTGTTAAGCACCCGAAGAGCATGTCACCTAAATTTCATTCATTCATCATAAACCTGCTTAATCCACTTCAACGTGGTTAAATTAGAACAATTTCTATGTAAAATGGGATTATGTTTTATATAACAGCGTGCATATGTAATTAGGCTTTTCACGCAAGCGTTCCAACTTTATTATACAGTGCTTTTGATATGCACAAATCTTAAACAGGAAATTGGTGGCTATAGTTATAATGCCAAGTTTGTGTTTTTTTTTTCTAAAGAAAAAGAATATTGTTGTTCGAAAACTTACTGTCATCATCTTTTCTCAAAAATTCCCCAGTTCTGAGGCAACACAGAGGATGACCATCTGCATTAAGTGCTATTCTCCGCTAACTGCCATCTGCCAATTTATCCTTCTTTCTATGAATCCTGATTTGGAAATCACCCCGGTTTGGGGTTAGGGGTTTGTTTAAGAACAGCACACCGCTGATTTAAAAGAAACTTTCCTAGACGAGCAGGCCACAGAAACCCCAAAACCCCAAAGCATCTCCTACCGCCCTCTTAGGATGTATCTCTATAAAGCCCCTGACCCACTCTTGACAAGATCACTGTATTGCACACAGTCTCTGTTCTTAGGTAACAATACAGTGTGTGGAAAGGAGAGCATTAAGAATGGATTCTTTGTTCAACTTCGCTCTAATGTGTGGACTTATCGTTGCTTTGCTGACGGGGACGACTGGACGTTCTCTTCAGATCGAAAATGAAGTTAAGACTCTGCTAAAGCATTATGTAAGTGTGTTTACTTTGAAAGGGATTTCTGCTGAAGTGAACTGAACTGTCTTGTGAGGGAGATAACTCTCCATTGTTCTGTTTTATGAACCAGATCAAAATGAGTAACATTTGTTAGATGACAAGCTTGCACCTGCAGGTACCACCAGTGAAGATGTAGTAAAAAGGGCTAAACCCAGAGACCAATATGCAGCATTGCTCTGTTTCATTTGTTTTTGCTGTCAAATGCATTCAAGTTGCTTGTTGCTTTTCACTTATCCAAAACAGGGTTTAAATTCCAAAAGAGGAATTATGTTTAGGTGAATTCTGATGCAGATGAAACTGGGAATGCTTTGGGAACTTTTAACAGGGATGAACAAGACTAGGAAAAATGACTAGATTTCTTTTTACTATAAGCTGCTTTTTCTTGTACTCAAATGTAGAATTGAAGGTTCCTTGTTAAAAACTGGGAGGAAAAAACTAAGCTTTTTGCACAACTGTCATTAACAGTCATCTTTTTTTTTACTTTTTGCAGAAATTGTCAGGCCCAGAGTGGGTGGGAAAAGCAGTTTTCAGTCCTTACTTGGGCAAAGTTGATGTAAGTTTGACAACTGTTTACAAAACAAGCTTGAGAAGACACATAGAACAACAACCTTGAAGCAGCCATACATCGTTTTAATTGTGTTTCTTTGTCTCTTCAGGACACTTGCTCTTGTGAGAGGCTGGTGCTCTCACGTATGTTGAGCGTTTACATGAACATCTTTTCGGACATGCTGAATAAATCCAAGGATAAAAAGTCTGTCTTGGAGGGGCTCCAGAAAAGAGTGGCTCGTTTATACTCCAATTACTCCAAAGAGCAGGCAGTGTGGAAGCATCTTAAAGAGATCGAGTCCATAGAGGTAAGAAAAAAATACTACCTGGTTTATTACTGCACCGATCCAGGTTTACTTACGAGATTTACTATAATGCCAAACTTTATTTGTATAGCAATAACACAATGTTTATTTTGTTCAAAGATAGAAAAATGTTTTGCAATTGCAATAATGATATTTTTGTTCTTATTAAGGTGACCAACAACACAATTCGAGGTGGAGCGCTGAATAACTTTCTCTCTGTGTATGAGGTGGCTTCTACGGCTGGAGTGCAATAGAAAACGGGCTAGACACCTTCCAAGCATTTGTGCTCACAAGAATTTTGAGTAAAGACAGCAACAGTCTAAATCAATTTCAAGTCCTTTCAATAATTTACTGCTTTTTTTTTAATCTTATTTATCAAACGTAATTTAATTGCTACTAAAATGTAATTTAACATATTTATTGAAATAAAAATTAACTGTACTGTATATCATGGTGTAATGTGCTCAAGGTAACTTAAACAATTTACTATGCAGGGCAATGCACTTTACAGTGTGATGTGTTTGGTTCATGTGTGTTTGAAATCAAACTGAAAGAAACCTGGACATGCGCAATAAACCACTGTTTAATCTGAACTTGTTCAAGAAAACCTTTTTTGTGCTTTCAATATAGAAACGGGCACTTCAAAATAACAAGATAAGATCTAGGATGTCCAACAAAACAAAGTGATATATACATTTAATTGAATGTATCCCTGGATCACAACAGGTCTTTACCACTACTACTACCTCATACATTAAAGCCTTCATTTTAGTTTGCCATTCAAGATTTGTGTATGGATACTGTCAAGCTTCCTGTCCATGACTTCACTTCCCATCAGCCTCCATGTCACAACTCACACACCAGCTCCTCCTCCCCTGAGTAAGGATCAAGTACACCTGTTTTCCGGTCCACATCCTTATATACCTGCCTTTGCCCTCTCATCCCTGTGTATTGCCATGTTCTTTCCATTCCGAGCATTCTTGTGGACTGTCTCTGTTTACCAACCTGTTCTGTTCCCTGACAACTGATTCCATCTCATCCCTGCCTGTTATATTTGCTGGATTAGATTGCCTCTTGGTTACCGACATCCTGGTCAGTTCTACCGTTTATTCTCCTACCTGTGCCTTCTGGTCTGCTTGCCTGTGCTATCGCTATCAACCCCAGCCTGTTCTCTGACTACGATTGCGAAAAAGCTATCAACTCCTCTCTGCGAGCATCTGATTCAGATTTGTATTTTCAGTCAATAAGGCACTGTTTTTTTCGTGATTTTCTTGCCTAGCTAGAAAGGCTTTGTAATGGGCTACCATATTCAACCATCCTCACGAAGGGAGATTCCATGGGGAATTGCTCTCCAAAGTCCACCGAGGTAACCTTTCTGTGGCCGAGCATGCTTTACGTTTACGGAATTTGGCTGATGCTTTTATCTAAAGCGAGCTACAGTTGTGACTGGATACATCTTGTGCAATTGGGGATTAAGGGTCTTCTTCAGGGGCCCAACAGTGGAAGGTTGGCAGAGGTGGGGATTGAACCAGCAACCTTCTGACGACTAGTAGAGCAACCACAGCCCATAAGTTTCGCACCTTGGCTGCTGGCAGCAGTTGGAATGGTCCTGCACTACTAGTAGTGTATTCCTGTAAAACAAAAGCAGACTCTCAATCCAGATACTTCAGTGTAGAAGAGATTCTCTGCAACAAAATCATTCTGCCTCCTCAGTGTTTGTCGGCCTGCATTAGATGAGATGTTGATGAAGAGACTGATCAAGAGCTGGAAAGCATTTCTATACCTACCCAGTGCCCGTCCGATAAACTACTCTCTCTCCCAGTACCAACCTGACAATGGTCGCACCTGGTAGATTGTGTTACAGACCTCCCATCTTATCAGGGCTATACCACTATCCTCACAATTGTAGATGGGTTCTCCTGCGGAGTTCTAAATGGTCTAAACGGTCATGCTTCCTGTCCAGGACTCCACTTCCCATCATACTCCCTGTTATAACTCGCACACCAGATCCTCCTCCCCTAAGTATGGATCAAGTCCACTTATTTCCCATCAGTCAACACTCTTGTGTACCTTTTCCCCTCTCATCCCTGTGAAGTACTGCCATGATCTCTGCATTCATACCAAGCGGTGTCTCTCTGTTTATGAACCCTGTCTACCCATTCCATCTCATGAGTTGGTTTACCAACATCCTGGTCTGTTCTACCGTTTATTCTCCTGCCTGTGCCTTCTATTCTGTTTGCTTGTGCTATCGCTATCAACCCCAGCCTGTTCTCTGACTATGACTTTAAATAAACCTTTATCATCTTTTCTCTGTGAGCATCTGATTCAGATGCCCAGTCAGACAGATGCAAAGAAACCTTTCTACCATGTGGACCTATTGTGCGTAGAAAATGAAAGTAGTTTTAAAAAAAGTGCTTGTTCTGCATTTGTAGTACTTTCAGGAAAGATGAATCATAGTGTATTTCAATCACGCCTAACTCTAATATTCAAATGCTACTGCAGGTTTGAATCTTCCCAGGGAGATTTCAAGAGCCAGAGAAGGGTGCCTCTAATTTAGACAAAATGTTTTAGCATTTCAGATAAGTAGTTTTAGTAGCTTCCTATGAGTGCTTGATGCTTAATGGATTCAAGAAATATTTCTTGTTATATGCTTGGCTGTGCCTGAATATTTTAGTTTAATAAACACTTCATTAAAAAAAAGTTCTAGTTCTTATAAAGGTCAATCATAATATTAAGGTCTAGCGTTACATGTTCGGAGTATAGATAAAATACAGGAAGACTGATGGTTACACTGCAAATTCCCTCCTAAAAAAGGTGATTTATCATGCCTTTTGAAAGCTGACTCTACAACTGAAGTGTGCAGTAAAAAGTTACAAAGAAGTGGTACATATTGTCAGTACTAAAGCTGTCAACTTTAAAAATCACAGTAAAGGAAAACAGCCTTAGGAGATTGTGAAACACTTTTTTTTAGCAAAGTCCATCATTGTAAATAAGAATTTGTTCTTAATCCTGATTAAAGGTTAGGATGAAGAAACAGGATGTAACCGAAAGACGTTCTTGATGACTCAAAGCTCATAGTAAAGTGTGATCTGAAACTTATGACTTGCATCATTACCCAAGTCAATATTGAAGGTGAGTAGCTGATATTTTCACAAAGGATGGCCCTTTGTCTGAACAAGACGATGTCCAATGTCAAAAAAAGTCTAAGAACCGAGAAGACAAGCTTGTCAGTTTCTGTGTGGCCATGTGTACCACATCATGGGGTTTGGGGTGACGTAGACTGTACCAACCCTATCACGACTCTAACCATATTCGTTTCAGCAGCTGCCACGCCTGCGGAAAACCATCCTCACCGAAGATGCTCCAAAGTTGAAGGTGACGAAGAAAAGTTCTGACTGATCGATTCCACAGTTTCAAAATGGGTGCGGGGCAGGTGCAATTTCCAGCCCAGCCGATGACCCAAACGCGTTTCTCCATTATCCTTGGAGAGATCTGACAAAGAGGGAGTGATGCACGTAGTCAAGGCTTTATTTTCCATTGCTGAATCACTACCGATCATCTTAATTCAACTGTGAATTTAAACTGCGCCATGTTATTCCAGAACTGTGGCATCATAAAAGGATAATCTGTATTGTTATAAGAAGCTTCATAGTATCACTGTCTAACTCGCATGCTTCTCTGTCTTTGTTCTGCTGAAGCATCAGTAATGGGGTGTGCTAAAACCTCAACACATTTCATGTACTGCTAAAACCTCAGAACATCCTTTACCGAGTAGCTCCGACTCGCAGCATCATTTTATAAAGCAAATGCTACTTTAGCTTGCACTCTTAAATTCTTTTAATAGTTGCCCATAGGTTTAGGAAGCTGCAGGTGTAACTATCGGAACCTAAAACTGTATTATGTGTTTGGTGATTTATTGGGATTATTAATAGTTTTGATTGTTGAGTCAAACTACGTTTCTGTAACTGTGATTCAGCACCAATTTTAATGAGTGTTTCAAACATGCGTTCAGACTCTTCCAGAGTAGTTCAAGGAAATGTCATGTAGCTTTGTGAAGTCAGGAGTAAGGTGCAAGGAACACACTCAAAAAATCTTTATTCACAGATAAAGATTTCAAAGCAAAGGTGCTTCTTGGTACATACAACAAGAACAGGCCTGACAAAGTATCTGCCAGGAAGGCTAGGAACCATCAACATAAAGCACTGGACCTGGGAACCTGTGGAAAATAGGTAGAAGGTTGGTACACGATGGACCAGGACAGGAATGGGCACTGTGTATGATGCGTAAAGGTTGGGGTGTGACAAGTTAAGGTGCATTGGGTTTAAAGATGCAAATGATCAACATGAATGCACCTAATTAAGATTAGATTAACAAAACCATTACATTATTTAATGTAAAGGAACAATTTGAATAATAATACAATCTCCTGTGCATACTCTCAGAGTTGGGAAAAGTAATAGATCAAGTTTATTTCATGACACACAAATACTGCCAATGTAGAGGCAGCTCGATTCCCAAGTAATTTAAGGCACATTAACTATATGTTCAGAAATGGGCCTTAATGAGAGAGTTATGTGTTAGTATTTTCCAACATGAAAAATGATTAACTCTCCAAGGGGCAACTTGATTTGTGTGTCTGTCAGTGATTATGGTAGGTGGGAGATGTAAGTCATGGGAAACATGACTATGTTTTGTAATTACTACTAACTTCAGTTCCGCTAATTTCTAGTAAAATGTCCACTATTGAAAAAAAATCTTGAGACTTATGAGGGGGCCTCATGGGCTGCGATGTGTCTGCATCATCAAAAAGATCCCCAGACCACAAAAACCACCAACAGCTCCACCCCATGCTTTCCTAGAGATTCCAAAAAGGTGGTGTGATAAGCTGTGCGATACCACGCCACAGCATAATGCATTGTGATTTATAGGAAACTAAAGAATGTCATCAAGCCACAGTTTTCACACTTTAGCCCATCTCCTCGCTCTCTCTCTCGCTCGCAGAGAAAACTATAAATAACGCCAGTCATTCACACTGATAGATGCATTCAGTCTTTCACAGACAGAGCACGACAGCAGTGGGCTAAGAATCAAAAAAGGATCAGTGGAACAGAAAACAACTTTGTGTTCAAAACAAAGATTATCTGGATTATCAGTCAGAATTTGGTAATCGGCTAAAACTTGTTCAAGAAAATGAAAATTTTATTGGGAATATGTCTGCTGACTTTTTTTGAATGGATAGTAAACTCTGAGGCCCACCTTCCAGAGAACACCAAGAAGTGCATCGACAAGCTGAATGACCACTATGTAAGTAATGTAAGTCCTAGAAACGGCATATGTGACAGTACAAGTTAGAAGTAACTTAGGCACAAAAGATGGTGTTTATCAATCTACTGACTATAAAGGTTACTAAAAGTTTGCTAATTACTCTGGAGATCGTAGAGGTATATAAAACAGCAGACCTTAAAACAGTACAGGAAGTACAAACACCTATCACCTACAACAGCACTGAAACCTCCATGATGGCCATGTGGGTAGTGCTTCATTGCACGTTAGTTTCCAGCCATGCCACTAACACTGGTACTTATTTATGCTGTTGCAATGATGAATTTATACCACAAAACATTCAATAGTATTTTACTTAATGCAAGACAGCAAAAGAAATGTACAACCGGAACGCTAAAGTAATATAAGCCTGAAGGCAAAGATCTGAATTTGTAAATACTCATGGCCTTATAACTCTCGGAGACATTCAAAACACCTTGAGAATAAATGTGAAATATTGGAGCTTTGGTGACATTTATGTGTTTGTATTCTTTTTAGAAGACCACAGAAGATGAAGCGCTGTATGACGGCCATCCCATCTTTCTGAAGAAGCTGGATTACTTTACAAAAAACATTGAGGTAATCATTGTAATGACATAATATCTGACATGATATATCTTGCATGTCTAGAATACGTGTTTATTTTGACCTATCCCTGCCGTTGGCACAAAATTGTATGTATAGCATGTTATGCACTCTGTTATATCGTCTATGCTAAACCTCCATTGCTTGTCTTGTTCTTGTGTGCAGGAAAATGAACAGAAGCTACTGATGACAATCATTCTGGATGCATACAACAGAATTTTCACTCAGTTGCAAAACAATACACAGGATGAATCTGTCAGAACAGAGCTGGAGAAAGTTAAAGGACAGCTGAACAAGCTGAAAGAACACTATTTCTCAGACAAAAATGACATCAAGAAATATGCCACTGAGGTGTTAGCTCTTAAGGTAATCAGAATGGGGAATGGTTTTCCATTAATACTGCTAAAACTGATACACTTCAAACTTATGGGAAATTCAAACTTATGGGAAATTTTGTTTGGGAATCCTATGGATAAGCAGTGCCTCCGACACTTAAAGGGAAAGGGTTTTGGAAAAACATCTCGAGACTTTAGGCACTGAAAAGAAACAGGAAAATCACATCAGAAAGAAGGTTATGTCATATCAATTGACTGCTTTGACAATTAGCATTAAAATAGTTTAACTTCAATATTATTGTGATGTGAAGGGTTAGACAATTAGGGTTAGACTTCCTGTCCCTATGACATATGCATAGCAAATCCAGAAATACTTAAATTGCAACTAAGCCAATAAAATGAATTTTAATTTCACAGTGTTACAACGCTAACATATCTGTAGTAACCCTGCTCTAATCTACTGTGTCCCTCCAGGAAAGTGACCCAATGGTGCAGCGTAAAGCCTTGTTTGAGCTGGAGAGAGTTTACAGTGCCGCAGAAAAGCTGGTAAAGAACCGCAGGAGACGACGGCAAGCCAAAGTCCTCCGAAAGCGATGGACATAGAGGAGCAACGTTACCTTCAAGACTGACATAGACTATATATGCTCTAACATAAAACATTTTTATATTTTATATTTCTAAACCACGTAATTTATTGCATTCCTTAAATTATTCAATTAAGTGTATTAAGTTATACATTTGCTATTTATTTTGAGAAAAAATGTTCTCTGTTGCAGTATTTGAATTAATGGGTAGTATACTTGCTAAGTCAAGTTTTGTAAGGTCTATGACTGAATAAACTGAAAATGTTTTTATTACTTTCAGTTTGTTTGAGTAGTATTATAAAGCAGTACTATTTATAAAGTTTAGAATTATTGTATATATGCTGTTTGGTTGCACAAGGGACCTAATCAAACAGGAACAGAGCAGGCTTATGCATTTTTACCAGCACAGTTTTAAGTTTTCCCAGAAAAGAGATAATGACCTAACTGAATGTTTCTACAAATTATAATAATGAAGTTATAGTATCAACATCAAAGCTGGGCTTTCCCTATCAAGTCAAAGCTCAGTTTGCCGATAATGTTTTCACCACCACATGTGGCAACAAAGAGGCCAGGCTAGGCTGTACAACACATGTCATTCGTTGTGAATTCACACTGGTTGAAACCTGCACAAATAAATCCAACCGTAGCGCTAATGAACTCACGCAAAATTTATTTGTCCAGAGAGAAAAAGAGTGACAGGGATCACAGCAAAATGTCGGGAATAGGGACCACATGTTAAATTAAAGTCAGCAGTTTTCGTCTACAGAGACAGTGTCCAGTTAGCATTCAAACTCAGTTATTTATTTGTTATACATTAAGCTACAAAATCTAAATCAAACCTTCACTAGGATTCATAATGAGGTTGTACCAAATCCAGTTAGGATACAGACTCATTTATCTAAATAAATCTAAATCAAACCTTCACTAGGATTCATAATGGGGTTGTACCAAATCCAGTTCAGAACAAATGAAGGTGAGCATCGGAATGTTCACAACAGCAAATGAGTACACATGGTTTTTTATATAGGTTTTGACAAAAAAAATTGATTGCACATAAATACATACGTACATTATACTGTCACACCCATAAAATCACTACAGGGACTAGTTAATAAATCCCTACGGGAGTTGTGGGAGGTGGGTTGGTCTGGTTCTGGAGGTCTACCACCCTGCAAAGTTTAGCTCCAACCCTAATCTAGTACAGTTGGCTCTGTTATGAAGATGCTCCTGAAGGACTTGCTTAACTGAATTGTGTGACTTAGTACATGGCCTACACTCTGTAGGGCTGGACTTGAGAACCCCTGCCTTACAGGAACTAGTCAATGAATGGATATATGTGGAAACACGGAAGATCCCTGATTTCCTGCTACCTTACTTGGACTCCATCGGCAAAGACATATAAACAGTCCAACATATGAACATCCTGCAAAAATACATCTACTCAAATTACTTGAAGATACACACAAGCTATGTAAACCTGCATTTAGAGGAAACAGGTTAAAAGGTAAATCTCTGGAAACCCCCTTCTCAAGTGAACAGGTGCAGGATGGATGAACTGTTGAGCTGATACAACAAAATGGAAAGCCCTAAATAGTAAGGGATTGTACAGGCAGGTTAATACCTCACCATGCAATGCAATGTGAAAAAGTCTGAAAAAAACATCTTTTTCATCGAAACCAAGATATCCTGAACAAACAGAGCCAGTGATGTGTGAGAAGACTTTCAGCACAAAATAAGCAAATGACCTGAACCTCTGCCAAAAACAAAGTGGCCTTAAAGGGCCCTAAGGTGATCATTCTTACCTTGATATGCAAATGACTCTACTACATGCCTATAGTTGGAAAGGGCTGACCACAGATGAGGGGCAAGTGTTATGATTTAGTGATTTTTGACTTTTGTGTGCTCATAGAAGTGAGCTCTACCAGAAAGTTAGCCAATAGCGTCTTTGTTTTCTTCCAGTGAATGTCTACTGATCAAGACATTCTGACATTGATATATAAATAGAAACAAGAACAACCTACCAGGAAACCATAAATGGCATGAAAGGCAGCACCCACCACAAAGCTGAGAAATTGTTTACTTTTATCTTTTTGCAAATTCATTTCTGTATTGACATATCTGTTGCTATTGCACCTCTAGGACACACACAGTATTCAAAGGGCCAAGTATACAGCAAGCATCGTGTTACTGATTGCAGTGGGAGGAGCCAAGTCACTATAAACTGAAAGTTAAGGAAAAAAGGGAGCGTGAGAGGATCAAAAGAGAGAAGAAAACAGAGCATCCTTTCCATTTGCTACAGGCCTTCATTTAGCCACTGAGCAATCAGGCAGTCAGACTCAGGCTGAGGGTGTTGCCAGCTCAGTACAGGATGCAGTTTTTATGGCCTTGTTTCTAGATGGCCATACAGGTTGCATAGAACCAGGTGTGTTTTGCAAACCACCAGATTTTGACCTATTTATCACAGTGAGACTCATTCTACACGTCAGTCAGGATATGATAAGTAGTTCCTTCGTCTTGTAGTATTCTGTCCTGTCTCTGGATTTTGACCCTCCCTCTCACCTTGACAACCTTCATACAATGTTTTTTTTTGTGCACGTGCACTTGAATGGACCTCTGTGATTCTCATTTACTTCTCTAGTCTTGGTATCATCAAATGTTAAGTGCAGTAAGGAGAAAAGTTACTTCTGGCAAATTTGCACTTTGTGTATAGAAGTATGGGGTCTCTCCTACAGAGACTTTCCACAGGCACATATACTAAAGCACATGAAACGTTTAAATGCATTTCAAACAAATGCAGTGCTTGGATGTAAGACACAGGGCTCACAAATGGCTCACAAATGGCTCACAAATGCAAGTAAACAAATATGAAAGACTGAAGCAAGCATACTGCATGCAAAATAAACTCTGTTTACTGACTTGTCCATGCATATGTACGTTCCTCTCTACTTGACTCTCTGCGTAAGGGCAGTGCCATCCCAGCCGTTTATTAACAGTCTTATTAAAACTCTTTTGAGTAATGGACCTATAGAGTGGAGTCGTGACATAAAACCGTCAGTCAGGCTTGAATAACCTGAAAGTCATTTGTTCTGAAGACTGGTCACGAGCGGGAACAGGAATGCTGTTGTTGTGAAGACACTCTGGAGGCCCCAAAGCCTACTTCCTTAAAGTGCCAATGATCTGCTTCCTTTGCTGAGACAAGAGTGTTAATTCCTGTTTATTTACTTTACATTATGAGCTACGTAGGCTCATATTGACTTAATGGGGGACGACTTCTGCCATCTGCAGAGCGGAACAGAAACATGCACTTGTTTTAATGAGGTCACGCTTACAGTGTGGAGGATTATTCATCTCTTTCATGTGTGGAAGACATAAAATAGGATGTGCTCCACACATTTGGCACATGACAGCCATTTTGAGTTAGTTTGAAACTATCTATTGAATCTATCTATTGAATCTATCTATTGACCAAAGCAACAGAAGGTGAACGTGAATGTTTTCAGAGTTATATTGCTATATTTGCTTATGCTGTGCTGTATTAAGTGCACATAGACACCATGGTAACATGAAACTCAATAAGTTATACTTCTACAACTACCTGCACATTACACATGGACAGCAAAGTCAAGCAAGGCCAAGGTTATTCACGTTTTCCTACTGACTGATGGTTAAATGAAACCTCCTTCCTCTGTGAATTCCTCTAACATGGACCAGAGCTGTGCGTTTGAGATTAACCTGAACACTTAGCTTTCACTTGTCTGCTGCGAGGTTAACTGAGAAACCCCCACCCCTCATCACTTCTGGTAAGCAGCAGCTGATGAGACTTCCGATAAGCATTAGTGTGATGCAGACCACAGACTCAATGCTCTCCAGCACAGCCTGAACAGATAGACAGACACATGGCTGCAACAAAGACATGAGTCCCTGTATGCTGGTTACAAGGTGGGGTGGGCGGGTGGTTGGGGGGGGGGGGGGATTGTGGGAGGCC
>JAOYMR010000003.1:12927845-12957931 GCA_025802075.1 Tenebrosternarchus preto
CTTGGTATTTATCTTATGGAACTTCTAACATGCTCCTTTTCATGTATTGTGTTTTTTTCTTGTTGCTGTTGTTGTTGCTGTTGTTGTTGTTGCTTCCACCATTGTTGTTGTTGTTGCTGCTGTTGTTGTTGTTGTTACTGTTGCTGTTGTTGTTGCTGCTGCTGCTGTTGTTGTTGATGTTGTTGATGCCACTGTTGTTGTTGTTGTTGCTGCTGCTGCTGTTGTTGTTGTTGTTGATGCCACTGTTGTTGTTGTTGTTGTTGCTGCTGCTGCTGCTGTTGTTGTTGCTGTTGTTATTGTTATTGCTGTTTTTTGTGGCACATGAATCCCCTGCAGGTCATTCATGCACCACATGAATCATTCAGAACCAGCTTCTGTTCCGCATTCTGTGCTAGTCGCTAGGTGTCAGTATAAAGGATATGTATGTGTGTGTGTGTGTATGTGTGTGTGTATGTGTGTGTATGTGTGTTTCTGTTTGCATGTTTCCTGCAAGTGTTTTATTTGTCTTGTTTAGCAACTAGGTAAAAATAGACAGAATAACAATGCAACTGGGTTTCAGTCAAGACGTTTTGACATCAATGTTTTTAACTATGCATAAGTCAAGATGAACTTGCTTTGTTCTGTAGTTCTGGGAATAAATCATTAGAACTGCTTCTGGATCCAGGGAAAAGGATTTCCTTCCTCCAGTTGTCAGGATGACATGAGAGAGTAGCTGGGTTCTGATTCTTAACCACAAAAGTCACTTTGACTTTTCACTTTGGAGGCTTGTAGTAATCCAAATATTCATCTTGTGCAAGCATCTACAGTATCATACTGTAGATAAAATCTTAAAATAGTGTAAGAAAGAACAGAAATAAGTTAATCAAGGTGGATTCACTGAGAGATGCATACTACACCTAAGGAGCATATTGTATGTTCATGTGGAGTGCACAGTTCATTTACTTTGACACGTTTTACAATATGAAACACATTTTATAAATCCCCATAATCCCAAAGTGATTTTAAACATCTAACATTTGTTTATACTTTTGACAATTTTTTTTGTTTAGACTGATGTGTCACATTATATGTAGTGCATGGACAAAGAGAATGAAAGACAGGAGAAACCCCAGGCCTGTCAGCTGTGTAGCAGAGGAGAGACATGATCTCTGTCCTTAATGAGCCTTGGAAGTATCAAGGTCTGTTTATTGAGTGACAGCTCCACTCCAAGGCTTTGGCAGCCGCTGGCTCACACATAAGGGGGAGGGGCAAGAGGAACACAAAGCCTGGGTTTTGCTGGGAATCTGCATGCGAGCACATGGCCATACACACTTTGCAAAACAGCTTTACTGAAATACCATCCCAGGGTAAGGCAGTCTGGAACTCCAGACACAGGTCTGCGTTTACAGGCTACCAGTGAGGGCCTGTGGTCTGCACTTACAGGCGTTTACAGGCTGCCAGCGATGGGCCTGTGGTTTCCCAACCACACAGTTTGTCTCTGGAGCGTCGTTCACACCAAAAGGCATGTACCCGTTCTGCAAGCACCCGGCTCAGTTCACTGTGGGCTGTGGTGGGAATGCCTTGCTGAAAAGAGAGAACGGAAGTGGAGTCTTCTCCGCTGAAGCGAGACTACATGCTGCCTCTAGATTGACTCCCAGCACGGACCGTGGGTGCTGACTTGCCCTCTTTTTTTGACACTGCTCTATTCTGAGAGCGATCATCCATTTCAAATTCATTTCTCAGGATTTGATATCCACCCTTGGAACTGGGGCAGCAGAGTCTAATTTCAAGTCCTGAGTTTGAGTTAGATTCTTGACACCGACTTCTCATCTTTATGTTAGATGTACACTCGGTAGATCATGCAAGTGTGAAATTGGTCATGTTTTTTTGTACAATCTAAATATAACTCCAGCAGCAATCACAATCATATTTTACAGAAATGTATTATTAGAACTTTAAGACAAAGTATACGCTCAAATCAAGAAGCAAGCACTTCTAGAAATACTCTTGTATCCATCCATGCTGTCTAACGAAAGCTCTCATAACCTTCCACATGTACTGTACATACAGTCTGGGTTGAGCAGGATATCTTAACCGGCGTAAGTTTCAGTGCACCAGTGTCCAGTGCCACAAAACAGCTCCACGGTTTATCTACAAGCTTTCAGGCTCTCATCTGATGACAGCACACATTCCGTTATTCTACCACTCAACACAGTCTCATCCTGTTTCTATCCACAATTTACAGTTCACATGATACTGCCCTAACACATATCCACCAAATCAAACAACAGATTGCTTGAAATGTTGGCTAAAAGGCTGTTTAATCCTTTTGAGTGTTTAAAAGAAAATATATACCAGCCTATCATCTAAATTAGATGTAGATAGAATTTAGAATACAGTCACTTTTTCAGTTAGACATCCTCCAGTTCCACATCAGTGGTCAGATCATGACCACAGGATCATTCATGACAAACTAAGTCTATCAGCAATTCGGTATTGCAACTGGGGAATGTCCTCTTATAGACTACACCTATGATATAACTGTATCAAACAGCGCCCAGTGAGTATACATGAGGCATCAAAACATTAATTTGTAATAACTCTCAATTCACTTCTCTTAACAACAGCTCTACTACTGTAGCTTTTCTGTTCCCTTAGTTCTGTGACATTGCAACTCAGTAAAACTAACATCACAAGTGCACTGGAGACACTTGGCCCACTTCCAGTGATCCTGGGAGAGCGCAGCTTGCTTTGCCTGCACATTGCTCCCAGCACAAGGTGGCAAGAAGCTGAGCTCTGCAGACCATCTGTGTGGGAGAGACAATGCTCAACATTACTTCATCTCCAGATCCTGCCTTTGAGTCTTTGCTGATTATGCACCCTGCTAAAAAAAAAAAAAAAGCTTAAGTCCTAAGAACTCCTTAAACCCACAGGGTTTGAGGGGAAAGAGGAAGGAACACCAGGTCAAATCTGAACAACAACAAAAAAATGATTGAATCACCAATAGACAACAACTCAGTTACTGTTGCTGTTGTGACTCCAGCTAATTCCACACTGAAGTTTAGGGCTTCATTACTTTAGAATAGAATCACAGAGAGTGAAAGGCAGGATAGGTTAAAGGGTCATGGAGATAAAAACAGAAATAAATAAATGCAATATTTACAAATGGTAAATTATATAACGTCCAGGTCTTTAGAGTAACATTGGTACAAATAAGATTAAGTGTCTATAAGGGAAATGATTTTCAGGAAAGTGTCTTTGGTTAGTGCTGATCTGTGTTCATTAAAGAAGATTTTTTTTATTAAAATACTATGATATCAGAGTATATTGTTCATTCATTACTTTCTGCACAGTGCCACATGGGTGAACAAAGGTGCTATTATACACCACACCAGATCAGATCATAAAATGATATGATGATGGGTCCAACGGTTCCTGGGTGCAACAGCCTCTTATTATTGTTAGTGAAGATAAAGACGTCATTGTTACTTATTACCTGACGAGTCAGGGTTTGTCCTTAAAGTATAATGGCATATTCCAGTGTGTAACAGCAGAGGAGCAACCTAATTGTTAGATGTAAGCAGAACAAAGGCATTTCTCTTTCTCCTGTCTCGGAGGACAGGCAACAACGTCAGAGTCAGTAGGGATTTTTTGTCTAGAGCAAAAACAACAGAATTACTGCAGCTAAAGTGTGTGCATACAGTGGTCGACTAAATGTTCATATGCCAGTTGTTTGGTGAAGGTGGATAGTCCTAAAGCCAGTGAGTCATTTGTAATTGCAATGCTTTCTTAATGGTTAATATTGCACACTACAGTAAAAGAAAGCAGTATGTGTTGGCAGGTACTTTGCATGCATTTTCATGGCCAGTCACAGATACTTCCTGAATTGAAGCCTATGGGTATGTCCCATGCAGAACCGTGCTTAGCTAAAGCATCAGGTGGAAAAACCTTCTCAGGATTTCTCCAGGACACCATAAGGACGTTAGCTTGTGGGTTAAGATGAGCCGACATTACAAAATCCCTGACAGATGACTGTAACAGAAACCTCGAGGGACACACCTCCAGGGACCCCAAACGATGTGGAAGCAGCAGAAAGCGAGCATAGGCTGCATCTGTTCGAGTCGTGCACCTGCTGCGATGGCAGCAAGTCTATTCCTGAGCAGGAACGGCAAAGCAGCTTTTATATTTAGAGGGTCTACTGTCAGGAATTCTTCCTTCTGACAAATGTATCAAAAGCAGTAAAAAAAAAAAAAGTTTCACAATCGTGGTAACAATGGGAAAGTATCAAGTCTGGGCAAATCTTTACTGTTTTGGTGGCCACTACCAATAAAGACAATATTTTTGATAAACATGCATAATGACTAGCCTGAATCATTTTATTACTGGAATATCATCCATTTGATAGAATATTCTGCACTCATGTCCTGTGTTACACTGATATCACGCCAAAGACTGAGACATCATTTTTGCGTGGTAGCTGAGGAAGACTGGCACATGTGAAGACCAAAGTGCAAACTGTGAAATGCTATAACTCACCCAGCTGAAGATAGCTCAAAGAAGTGAGTGATATAAATAAATGCACAGTCATGACACATGCTTATAGGGCCTATGGGTAATCTGGTGAGACAGATGATAATATTTTGAAGCTGACTGGGTTACTGGAAAAATAAAAGTTTGTATCTAACCTGCTAGAGCAAGGTTTTAATGGTTTTTGGTGGCAGAACAAAGTAAGATGTGCCCTGTGCTCACCTATACCTATAACAAAGACCTATTCCACCTTATAATACCTATACCTATACCAAAGACCTATTCCACCTTATAATACCTATACCTATAACAAAGACCTATTCCACCTTATAATACCTATACCTATAACAAATACCTATAACACCTTATAATACCTATACCTATAACAAATACCTATAACACCTTATAATACCTATACCTATAACAAATATCTATAACACCTTATAATACCTATACCTACAACAAATACCCATAACACCTTATAATACCTATACCTATAACAAATATCTATAACACTTTATAATACCTATAATGTCCCACTCTCAAATGCCTATGCATCTCCTGCTGCCATTATACTTGATTCCTTTTGAAACATAACCTAGCTGAAAAGCAACTACAGTGGCTTCAGAGAATTTAATGTGGCTGAAGAGAGAAGTTGAGCACCCAACAGCACTGATTCACGGTCCAGCCATGTGACGCCATTGGCTGTGAGTCTCTAATCAATCAGCTAGCCATGTTTTCATTGGGTGAAGAAGGATGCCAAGCCAAAAGTTAATAACATATCTGCATGGCAGTGTTAGTAGAGATGAAATGTTTTGAATTCACCTCTGAGCTTGTTGAGATGTTCATTTACAATTACAGCATTGAGATGATTTCCTTATTCAGAGCAGCTTACAGAAGGGCTTTATAGTCTCTATCCTCATGTGAGTATGGATAGGGCAGTGTTAAGAATACTGTCTGCTAGTATACTATATACTAGTAGTAATACTATATACTAATATAAATATATGCAAGTTTTTACTTGAGTGGAAAAGAAGGTAAAATGTTTTTTGTTTGTGGAATTTGTTGTGCATGTTTAATTGCTGAATTGCTTAGTAACTCAGTGAAGAGGTGAATCTTCAGCTTTTATTTTATGACAGCCAGTGTCTCAACTGTATGAAGAGCCAGGGGAAGAAGTTCATTTCACTTCCTAGGTGACAGGGCAGAGAAGAGTCTTGAGGCACATGTTCTTTGCATTTTTACAAGCAGTGCAAAAGGCTCAAAGGAAGTGTGCTGCAGAACGGGGCTTGATTAGAGCTTTTAGGTATTGGGGAGCTGGTCCATGCTTTGTAGGTGAGCATTAGTGTTTTAAATCTTATGTAAGGCACTATAGGGAGCCAGTGGAGGGAATATAGCAAGTAGGTGATATGGGAGAACTTCATGAGAACAAGGAGGAGACATTGGAGAACTTCATGAGAACAAGGAGGAGACATTGGAGAACTTCATGAGAACAAGGAGGAGACATTGGAGAACTTCAGGAGAACAAGGAGGTGACATGTGAGAACTTCAGGAGAACAAGCCCTGCAGCTGCATTCGAGATGAGTTACAGGAGTCAGATGGCACAGCGGGGTAGACCTATCAGGAACGATTTGCAGTAGAGATGAAGTAAAGATGCTTGACAGTGCTGTGTGATCAGTAGTTTGAAAGATGTGTTGGTCATCTTTATAGACACTGGAGAGTGTATAGCTGTTTGGCCTCCCAGCTGGTAGTTGTACTGTAAGTGGCAAGGCAAATTTATTTGTATTTGTATTGCACTTTTAATACACAGCTGCAATTCAAAGTGCTTCATAGAACAGAACTACTAAAGTCTGAAAGAAAATCACTATTCAAATAATATTCACAAGACAAAATTATCAGTATATCACTTGCTCATACACAAGTTTCTCAACACAATATATTCCTTTCACATTCATTCACCCTCAGGCTCATGCATATGTACAGCACAGAGTCACTGAATTACGAGAGATCATATAGTATAGAATGGCTCTTTGTTCTCTGTATCTGACACACTTTAAACCGGGGGGGGGGGAGTAAAGGAATGTGTGAGGCTCAATTGTACAGAAATAGCCTTGCCTGAAATACATTTATTTGGCCCTACAAACATAATACACCCACGTCTTGCAAAGACACTGTTACATGCATGTTATATATTTGTACCACTGGAACAGTGACATCTGTATGTCTTTATGAAGCCAGGATTTGTTTTGTTAGGATTCTGAGTTATCCTCTAATCTATGTGACCACTCACTGGTATTACATTGCTGTTCTAGCGAAGGGGTAAGTATCATCCTGCTGGTTAGCTGGCCAACCCCACTGAACTCCTATTACAGACAGGGATGTGAAGCCAAGCCCAAGACAAATTAGATTGGCGAATAGAATGACCTCAGTCTGCAGGCAAAGAAAGGTCTTGGACAATATGTATCAAAAGTAACCAGAAATGGCTTACTTCATAAACATTTTAAACTTTACTGTAATACAACTTTTTAAAAAATAATCTCCAGTTTTGTTATCCTATCATGCATAAATACGCCCTCATGCTCAGTATATATGCTATAATGGAACTCTTTATGTCACTAAATGTTTTCAAAACTTTTTTCATGTCATTTTCTTTACAAATATGCAAAATAAGCACATTGGAAGATTCATTTTTTTTTTTATTTCTTACACCTGTTAAAAAGCCTTGGCAGTGGCATAACCATTAACTACAAACATGAACTCTTGTGATTCACAAGAAGAAAGGTGTCAATGTTCCAGACTCACTCTGACACCACGTAGACATGGGCACTTTCCAAACGATAAACTTAGATCACAGACATGCAGAACTGCCTGCAGCAACAAATACAGCACGCGAGATACAGGCTTTACAAAGGGCTTAAACCTGCAGTCCTGTGTGCTACATATATGACATGCAAGAAGACAATGTACCATAAGTGGAAAAAATCAGAAGAAAATCACTTGCAGTTCAAAGCCTGACCTATACCAGTAAATAAATGGAGACCGTGTTGGAGATTCTGCAGCATACAGAATGGTGTTGCACCAGGGCACCAGGGCACCTGGGTCACATCAGGGCTACGAGAGAATTCACATACGCACAATGGCTGACAGATTCTTCCATTAGCCTCAGCTGTGCATAAAGAACAAGCTGCCAATCCAAATCTTTTCCACCACCGTGAATCAAATTACTGGGCAGGAAACCTGTCTGAATACGCAACTGAGTCTTTCGTATAAAAGTACATTATGGTTAGAATTATTTTATTTTTCCAGTATTACTCTGTTTTTCAGTGCATAACATTTCACAGACTGTACTTTTGATGTCAGCGTTAAAAACCTATTCCAACCTACCGCATAACAGCTCAAATCGTACATCTAGTTCCAATGCTTTTAAAACATGGGTGTTGAAAGTGGTAATGAGTCAAATGCGGTGTCAGACAGAATCAGACTATTTTATACCAATTCAACATATACCTGACACTGCATAATGTGAACAACACTGCCATCTATCCCAAGGACACTAACTATATTTAAATGTTATTGGGTTAAACACAGTAAAATAAAATTTAAAAAGATAAATAAAATGTTAAAGTTTGCTCCTTTCACCTCCTAAAGCCTTTCTAGTCTTGCCCTGGATCAGGGTAAGTTTGAGCCTCTCACTGGGAGCATCACAGGGGCAAGGGGTGGTAAATAGCTGGCAGACGCAGCATTATTCTGGCTATGCATCAAGCTGGGCTAAATATACTCTTGCTGTACTATCCTGGGAGGAAAGATCTTTGTGGAGTAATCCCTGTGTTGTCACCCGATGCCATGCTAATGATTGACTGCAAAGGTCTTAGCGTGGAAGACCAATGTGGGATGAGGTCATTCTACAGACTACCATCAATGGCTATTCTAAATGCATTGGAAAGGGCCATTTACCTTCTGAGAAGTGTAACCAGAGTGACCAAGAAGAGAAAATAGCATGCTAAGTAAAGGTGCCTAAGACATAAAATAATCATCAGTGTAAATTTTGCAAAGAGATGCAATTCCTGTGCAAAACTGATTTGAATAGCCTATATGCTCATGTGTATGTCAGAACAGATAAAGAATGAGAGGAAGACAGCGCTACCTCTCAAGGACCGGAGGTGGACCTAAAGCTTATTCTCGCAGTGGCTTAGCTATTCCTTTATGATACATAAAGTGGCATAATATCATCTGGCCAAAAATAGGCTATCAAGATTTAAAACGTAACTTTTTACTCTGGTATTTGAGTGTTACAGTCAAAGTTTCAAGTGTCATGTATTTTTATAATGTCTTGTGTTTTTCCTGATGTTATTTCTGTCCTTGACTATGTACAGCTCTTTGGACTTTTAAATGTTCTTTAGAAATAAACTTACATAATATTCATTTTGCAACCGAATGATGTTTCACATACATCAAATGTGTTATAAGCAGATACGTGAATCAGACCTGACTTAGAGGCACTGAAATTCTGTCCAAAAACCTCTCCAAAGGGCTGGTAAACTTAAACGTTATGCATTCACTTTCATATCCTTTGTAGTGTCCACCAGAAGTGTGATTCATCATGAGTCTCTGTGATAACTTGTATTTTTAGAGGATAGAAATAAGTACCTTTGCTTCCTGAGCCCAGTAACCTCCCAAACTGTAGAAACAAACCCTCTTGTATGAACATCTTTGGTACACAGCATTTGCAGATATAACCATAGCCATATAGAGCCATTGCATATATGCCTTATGTATTTGTTTTAATGAACATAGGCAAAAGTACAGGGACTTCTTACGTACTGTTGCATGCGCTAACTCATGCCTTACATTTTCCTGCTTTAATCAAAATATGAAAGAAAATTGAAATGTTATGTGGATGACATTTCAATCCCATTTTGTACAAGAGGTTGACAAACAAAGCTAGCAGACAGTGTAAGTGCTTGTGAGAAATAGGACTGCTTTCTCTGTTTTAATCAATAGGCACTAAATGAAAGCCAGGGCAGTGTTTTTTAGACTAAGGTGTTTCCGGACAACCTCACAAACCTTATGCAGCGCTCAGTATGTCTAAGCCAGGTAGGTCGATTTCCTTTGCTTTGCTTGTGACTCATGGAGTGCTTTTATTGTGACTGTGATGACTATGGTGACTTTTCTTACCAGTGCAACAAAGTGATTAGAGGCTCACATGCCATTCTGCTTCTATCATGCCCCTTGCCTCCATAACGGCAAGTACTGTGACGTTCACTGGGATTAAAGACTGTAGTGTAACACGTTAGCTGTTACAGTGCATCAGAAAAGGGTCGCTCGGTAGAGAATTACATCAAAATGTATGTGTGCTACAGGGGTCACACTGTGTTGTCTACCTTCTCAAAGGGTGCAAACGTAGGTACTTCTTGCATGTCATTCAAAAAAGCTTCTCTCACTGCCGGTGTTTTCATCACTCTAGTTTTGCTGTGAATTACCAAAGGGCAACAACAGTAAGCGTGGAGACTAAAACAAAGCTTATGTTTGCTTTGACTACACTTCTTCAGGTTGGCTCGAGGTTCAGTGCATGAACCCCTGAAGCACCTGTGCCAAACTCGTGTGTGCAGTCAAGGCAATAAAGCACCATAAGAAGTATATTGAAACAGGAGGGTTTGCTTTGCCATTCTGACATGCTGAAAAATTCCTTTTCTCCCTTAGCAAGAGTCAAGAACAAGAAGTTAATTTGGAAATAACGGACAAAAGCTACACATCTTAGTCAATAATGCGTAGCTGTGAAAATTAAAACCTTTCATAGGTTTTCACTCACAAGGGCAAGACAGTCAGTTTTTGCAGTCTTTTCCTTTTTATCTGTTCTAACCCTCCTTTTTCTTCTAAAATGATGTAATAAAAGCATTGAGGTCAGGCGTCCTGGTGAAATGGCACCTTGCTTTTTAATGAGATTTTTATAAATGCAATAGCATGACTATCCTATGGAGGTTAATAATCCATTATAGAGCAGGGCTCTTATGAACATAATTGTACTATGCAGATATGGTAGCAGAACTGGATCATTTACACCAGCTTTCACTTGTATTTCTCTTTGATGTGCACAAACTTCAAAGTAATGATGCATGTGAGACCTCTTGGAAAAAAAAATTTGGAATGTTTTTTGAGTGATACTGGTACAGAAAGTCTTAGTCCTACATTGACACTCCCCCTCTTTCGGTATTTGCCTGAAGGAAAGTTTAGCCCTTGGTTAAACGAACTGCCTGAGTGAACAGGCACAAGTGATTTAGGGAATGACATCATTGCTCCCACTGTTGTGTTTATTACAAAACATTAATACATATGTGCATTTCTTTAAAATCAAATGTTTATGAATATATATATGTAATATATAAATTATATTTATATATATATATATGTGTGTGTGTGTGTGTGTGTGTGTGTACTTGATAACAAATGAGCACATCAGTAACACTGAAACGGCAATAATGAATCAAATGGATGTGTGTGCTATATCAACGACTAAGTTGTTTCTGGTTTGAAGACAACGCTGATGTGAGGCAAACTGAACTCAGATCTAATGACTAATGTTTTGACAGCAAATTTGTTTTGGTAAAAGTGTCGACTTTATCAAGTCTGCGTACTGAGAGTAAATGGGACACTGTCAAAACAGGTCCAGCAAAATCTGTAATCAGGAAGACAGAGAAGCATAATTTCTACACTCTTCCGAGGGCCTCAAGGGCTTGGGATTGTATGAAATGTGCTGTTCTGTGCCAGATTAGAAGACAGATAATGAGATTAACTCTGTATTGCATTGCTGTCTTACTGTAGTGGCAAAAAAAAAGAATCCCTAAGAGGAATTACATTTTCCCTCCAAGCAAACAAAGAAACCATTTTGTGAGGTGCCATTTAGTCACAGACATCTTGTTATTTGTGATTAGATAAGTGAATTACACACCGATTGGATAAATACAGGCCTGGGAACAGCTACCTTTCCCAACTCAGGCATTGCTTAAAGCTTATGGAACATGGTAGGCTTCCAAAAGGAAAAGTAACAAGATAATCTTGTTTGCTCTTTTATGTAAGGTTGCGCTGTAAGGTCTCCTTGGGCAAATAAATTGAGCGCTCAAATCTCACTTTGATGAGAACAATGTGATCAAGAGAAGTGAAGTGATATTGTTAAATCAAACACAGCTTTTGGGTACTGCATGATGATTCACTAAACACCAAAGTCCCTGTATTAAAGGAGTGTAATGTGGGACAAATTGTATACGTTGTAATGTTAGATTTTCAAGACAATAAACAATAACGCCTCATTTTATTGTGAGCATATCTACAGGTCTAAATATTACCCACATTCTGTTACTCTAAAAACTGGTTTATACATTGACCTTTCTAGACTAATACCACCAAACTCGGTGACTTTTCTATAATGATGTGATCATCTTGATTTTGCCACTTTGATTTGTTTAGTCATACAAAGTTTGTTGCCTTGATTCTATTCGTGTAGAGTCACATTTCTCTAGTGAATAGAGGGAGTAGTAAATCCAGGCCAGTAATATCGATACTTGCTGAAAGACAGGCAGCACTGAGTGACATACATTTATTGTGTGACTGAAGAGTATGTGTGATTCTCTGGCTACACTTGGGATATAGAATTTCTGTTTGAGGAGCTTAAGACTACACATCTATTACAAGCAACAGAGCCAAGTTTCATATCTCCAAGTGGACAAATGTTACTTGATGAGAACTACTGTTAGGACAGGGATTATAATATGTGTAATTTTACACTAATGCAGCTTAATGGTCAAAACCAGGCTTTTATGTCAAGCATGACCAACTAAGCCCAGCAATTGACAAAAGCATCTCTGCCCACAATAAAATTAGCTCTGGAAGATGCCAAAGTGACAGACCATGAAGGTGGTGAAATCTTCGAGTACAGCTTGTACAGAGAAGCGCAGCCCACAGATCAAAGCTGCTAGAAAATAAAGGCTGAAATTGTGAAAATCAACATGCACTTCAGCAAAAAATGAGACGTAACCAAAAGCCATAGAACGACCGGATCATTATCAGCGCCGGCAGCCGAGAGCGCAGTGCCGGACGTTCTTCATGGCCTGGGCCCCTGTATATTTGTTAGTGTTGTTCACAGGGGAGGACTGTTTCTTGGCAACTCTGAGCTTCGAGAGCACAGTCTTTTCATCTCCATTTGACAGCTGCCTGTTACGAGGCATGAGCTGCCTCCCAATACTCCTTGAGGGACTAGGGCAAAAACAAAGGCTGGTAAGAGAACCAGCTGCACCACTAACCTGCCCCTGCTCTCGCCAGGGCAAGGATTTATATGTGCATGAAATTCAAAATTTCACATACTGCCAACAGACTAAATAGGGCCTTCGGCCTGTGGGCGGTGGCAATCTGAAGCCCGGGCCCCATGGTGCGTGCCTTGCACAAATCAAGTTCACTCCCCTATATAGACAGCACTAGCCGGGCCCAGGGATGAGGGGCTATTTCAAAAGCTGTTAATTAACGCTGACACCTGGGCCTTCGCTTGCCGCTCCATGACCATCCACGTGGGGAGATAGACCGCCATCTTTTCAAGACTGTGTCACAGACACCTAGCAAGTGCACCCAACAAAAGGTGGAGATGCAATGCTTGATTCAAATAGAGCATGAAGAGAAGGAATGGCATTTATGACTCCCTATGATCTAACTGTAAACAGTCATGATGCAACACTATGATAACATGTCATAGAGACATCTAAAGACATATTTTTTTTTTATGCCATGACTAAACTAAGCACCACAGAAAGGTTTTTTTCCTACAGAAAGAGAGTTTTTTCTACAGAGAGAGAGGTAGTTTTCTCCAGCTGCAATATGGTAAATTCAGGTATGCAGGTATAAGGTGGTGTGTGTTCAAAAAAAGCATAATATTAGTAGCCTCAAACTACACAGAGGCCATTCAATTAGTCAAACCAGCTTAACCTCATAGTTAACATGACAGGTCACTACCAAAATAGGAAGATAAAACTCACAGACCTTTTCAAATTACTGAACACCTTCCAAAAAGCCGTTTCTCTCATCGTATTGTACACAGACAAGGCCCCTGGTGGATTTAGAAGTGTCACAAAAGCATAAACTGCAACACTGACTTGCCACATATGCTGATACACATTTCTCTCACCACGTCAGCAGTGGCTCATGGAGACCCAGACACTGATCAGATATCTGCCCCTAACTCAAGGTGAGCTCATCAAGATGTCATCACCCTTTGAACTTTTCTCCGTTTCAAAACCTGACACATGATCCATGCACACTTTCTCCAAACTCAACCACCATTATCATCTCTTGTAGTACCTCAGAATCCAGAGAAAAAGATCCCATCCAGAAAATTTTAGAAAGAAGCCTTTGGGAGTAACTTTAAACCTTTTAATAAGGAAAGTTTTATCTGGGCCTCAAAAGCATATATTGATTTTCATATTAACATGGTGGTTTTTTAAACAATACATCTGATCATGAATTTAAGTCTTAATCTTTTTAAGTAAGGTATGGCCTTCTGACATGGAGATGCATCACAAAAATTGCGTACAAGGAAATATGTAGATCAGAAAATGTACAAATTATTGACATATGCAATGCATGTGTGATGATCAGACATAGGGAAATACTTCACTAACCAGAATATTAAAATAAGCAATAAAATAATTCCAAGCAAGCAGTGAGTTCATGTGCATTCTGTTCTTGTCTAATCATTAGATAGAAAAAAGAACCATTGAAGAACTCTGCATTAATTATGTTTGGGTGTTTCTTATGCTGCATTTGAGTTCATAAAATTAGTTTTACATTCTCTAAAATCACATTTACAGTTATATGCCCTCTGGAGGTCTTTGCACCCACCCCCAGAAATGAAGTACCTGGATGTGATGTGTGGAAAACATGTCCTTCATGTCTGAATTTCTACCTAAAGAACATCTGTTTAAGTGCAGATGTCACTTCCGGTTCCACAAGCTGGAGATAGAAATGAAAGGCGTAGAAATGACGCAGATCCAGACACAGGAATGAGAGGTGACGCTAGGTGTGTGAATGAATAGTCTTTGTTGAACACACATGTGCCACAGCTGGGACACGGTTTCAAAATCCGACTCGTACTCATCTGACTCGTACGTCATCTAGTTCAGTGCCCTCCATTACGGAAAACAAGGAGATCTGAGATGACTAAACCAGAAAACAAACTTGAATTAAAAAGACAAGATTGAACAGATGGTAAAATAGTTAAAGGAAGCCCAGCCAAGACACCATACCACATCAACACACATATACCCAAAGCTGTGCAAGGGGAGTTGTGAAACACGGGTTTAAATCCATGAAGAGACAAGAGATACAACAAGGACCAGCTGATAGGAATGATGAGAAACAATTAGTGGGTTGGAGCCAATTGCAGTGAACATGGTTCCCTGGGTGGAGACACACACACACACACGGGGCAGACTGGGTAGGGCTGACGGAGGTAGAACTGACAAGAAAGCACTTGCTGGGTGTAAAGAAAAGCTAAACAAGGCCCAGCTTGAAGGATAAGTAAACGAGAATCAACACAGCACAATGGAAGAAGCAGCACAATGGAAGAAGCCATCAGAGATGTTTAACATGGTCCATTAAAGGTCACAATGTCTATCACAGTGTCCTCAGATTTCTTGGAATTTCAAGGAATCGTACAGGGTGGAGTCTCCCCAAGAACACACTGGCAAAGCTCATGAGTTAATTAACAAGTTGAACCAGGCAAAGCAAAACTGAACTGAAGTGTTATGGTCTGTCAGATTTTCAGTTTGAGAAACCTGATGTGGGGGTATTTGTGCCAACCTTACATAATATAATCATTACATTTTTCTCTAATGAGCTCAACCAATAAACAGAATCAAACCTATTTAGTGAAAATAGGTAGTGGTGTTTAGGGTTTAGCTGAGTAACTGAAGACATGGTGGTTCTGGGATCACTGCTGGAAAGTTATAGGACCTGTCATTAAGGTCAAGAGCTATATGTATCTTCAGGCAAGTAAGTGAAGACAGCTCCTACTTGCTGAAGTGGTACATTCAAACTAAAACCGACAGACAATCGTAGGCACAGTGAGGAAATGGGCAGAAGACCTACAACAGAGAGCTACAGAAAGAGACAAACAGATGGCATAACGGGCAGACAGTGGCAATGAGAGTGAGACAGATGGGACTGGACAGAAGAAAGATGGATGGGGTGAGAATGCATATAGAGCAGGAGGCAGAAGCACAGCACAGCTGATCCAGTGCTGGTGGACACACCTCCCTGTTTATCCTGACCTCAAGCTCACATGTCAGCAAAACATACAAATAAATCACGCACACACACACACACACACAAACACACACACACAGGAGAACCTGTGAGTGTGACCTCACAATCACAGTGAATTAAAGACTCATACTGTAAGCAAAGCTGCTTTTCACATGTTGCAACAACTGACTTAACAACAGCACACAGTGGATATCTTAAATGTTTGGGGATTTGTCAATGGATACGTCTTGGCAAAAAGACTAATCAAAGGAGATCTGTTAAGAAATCCAAGTTTGCAGAAACTGATATGTTTTGAAAAGAATCTCTCTCCTTAGCAAGAGCTTATGAAAACATGGTATCTCATGAAGTACTGCCTTCTTCCCTGCCAAGCCTCTGAGAAAGACACTGATGAGTGGATGTGCCATTTTTGCCCTTAAGTCAAAGTTCATCTATATATTAGCCCAGACAACATGCCTTTAGACAAACTCAGAGCGTAGGGTTAACTTGGTGGGGGGAGGAGTCACGGGTGTTACAGGCAGTCCTCATAGCCACTAATGTGTTCGTCTGTGAAAGCTCCAAGTAAAAAGTTGGCGTGAAGCCACACTGACACTCAAGCATTTGGACCGGCTACACTGATTCATGAGCGTCTCTGGTTTTAGAATCCAATAAAGGCTTCACAAGAACACACTCTCTCTCGATCAAGAGTGCATTACAGTAATGCAGGAAACGACTGGGTGCTCTTGCTATTAAGCCATCAATATTTATCTCCTGTCCATGGCTCCTTAAGAGCGAGTGAGGAGAACTGATTTTTTCTTAATGAGAGAAATCATGCTTATTACTCTCTAACCACACATTGTTAGAGGTACTTAATATGTAAACAAATTTCTAAGTATAAAATACCACATGCCAAACCATACAAACACAAATGTTAATAAGCATTATGGCACACAATAAAAAAAAGAAATTAACATCTATGAAAACCGTGTAGACAGGAGGACGATTACAGGAAGGATGCATGCCAATGGAAAATAAACTCAGTATAGCAACAAAATAAACGGTAAATTCTCCTAACATGACACGTCTGTCAATGCAGAAAAAGGTTGATTTGCAATAGATAGAATTTGCCTTATGACAACATAAAACATTGACCTTTAGCTTTCTAATATTTTCATGACACGTGTAACTTGATGTCCCATTGTATATAGTGTAGATCATCTAACCTTGAAGTGAACTAGATGAACTGCAATGGAACATTGACCAGTAAGTGAGACCCAGGCTAAAAATAGACGCATCATTCAGTGCAGGCCTTTGTACAAAGACAGCTGCACACTGTTTGTTCTGCAGGGACAGGTAAACACTAATTTGATTTCAAAATACAATCACCAAGGCAACTGAAAGCTGAAGAACCAGCAGTATCCCCAAGTGCTGAGAGAAACGATGCCCTGAAGAATCTGTTGAACGTCCACAGGGGAGGAATTTCATTCATTTACATGTTTGCGATGAAGTAGATAACTGATGTACAAGATAAGATAGAGTGACCATTATAATATCAAGCTTGTTTACTATAAGGTTCACTTAGTATTTCATCCTTTTATTAAACATTCCTAATAGAGTATTTGAGACTGGAGCTGTAAACAGTTGCTGCAACAAGATAAACAAACATAAACAAATGAGATAATACATAAAACTCCTAAATTAACCATGTATTTCATGTTATTGTTCTTATGTATACAACATTTTAAGGGGGTCCCACATTTTTTATGACTAGGGCCACAAATGGGCTTGTCCCTAGATGATCACATCAGAGTAGGGCCAAAGACGATCAGCTGGAATAGAGGTATGGGTCCTGTATCAGAGCAGTCTGCTTTTTAACAGAGTAAATAAGACGAATAACATCTGAAGACAAAATACTTAAAAAGACTATTTGGGCGTGTCTATCAACTGATTCTTATTCTCCAGTATTTTTTCACGCTAAGGCCACTGAGGGCTTTTCATCCGTTGGAAGGCTGCAATGCTGACTATAGACGTTCATCATATCAGAATCCTGCACCTCTGAAATAACATCAGGTTAAGCATCTTGTTTAACCACTATCAGCTGAAGCATGATGAACTGTAAAGGCAGGGACCGAACTGACCTGGAACTACTTCTGCAACCCAGGAAACAACTTTGAGCATGAAGTGCCATGTCTATGTGGTTATAAAAACTGCCAGGCGTTTGTCATCTGAGGACTTGGCAAGCAAGGAGGCACGTGTTGTGTGCCGCACAAAAGTATGGACAAATTTTGATTCAGTTTAACCACCAGCAGCTGAAGCATGATGACGAAGAACACGACGATTTTTGTCTTATTAAAGAAATAACTTAGTGGTACATAAATTGGCATAGGAATCAAAAAAGCCAGGTTTATAATGAAGCACTGAACATCACGAGCTGCAATGATGTTTGTGGAAAAACGTTTGGCTGCTGTGATTCATTTGCATATAAGAATTCCTTTCATACATTCCAATTCTTTGTAGCACTGTTGGCCCAGGCAGCTCAGGAGATAATTAGAGGACATTCTCATAAGGACGTCTGTAATAGCCACACTGCCAGGTGCTCATACGTGTATTACAGAGCCAGTTAGCTCAGCTGCAATCACCAGTCACTAAAAAGGAAAAGAACAAATAAAAGACCATTTGCAGACCTGAAACCCTATAATCTGCGTGGCCCGTGGGGTCATTATGAATCTTATAGTACAGATTAAGGAGAAGTTTTGCTAATTATTAGCAAAACCCAAAGAGGGTTTTTATTACTTTTACACTCTACCCATTTCCCCAATGCTCTATCCTTACTGCTCTTGTAGAGGAATGATGACAGTGAAGCAAGACTGCACAATAAATTTGTCATGATTTGCTTTTGCATACTGATATCATAGAAGGTGACATTATAACAAGAATAGAAAAAAAACACATCATACCTCTTTTGTGTGCGCAGGTGTGTTGTGGAGTATAATGACCTACAATCACACATGTTCCAGTGTCATTGCCAACAATGACACTAGTTAAACAAAACGTAACTAGCTGGCCCTCTGATCCCACTGGCCGTGATTCCAAGTTGCCCTTCTCCTGGGTGTAAGCATGCTAAAAAAAGCCCCCCTCACCCTGTGAAATGCAACAGCCCCCTGAGCACGTCCTGACACTCTCCTAATATGGTTTGCAGCCTGGGTCTGAGCCTCCAGCTTCTCTGTTTCTTTGGGGTGTTAATTACCCTGTCGCCGCTCCCCTCTAATGATTTGGGATCAATGACATTCATCACATTTGTGTAAAGCACAACTAAAGCATCATATTTCTGGACACCAGTTTGATTTCACTGTATGATGGTCTTTGCCTGAGGCATAAGAAAAACAAATCTGATGCTTTATTGATATTTTTTATTAAAAATACCAAAATCTACCCACTTTCTCCTCATAAACCTTATGAAATCATATCTCATTTTATCCTCAAACACAAAAGAACATTGCTTCCATGGATATAAAATACTCATATTTTTCTTAAATAATGCTATTTCCGCAGCATATGAATGATAAAGAAATTTAATCTTGCTTCACAAGGTTCTAACATGGGATAAGGACAGGGCACTGAGGACTGACCCCATTTCTGACGGCCGCACATGCTGTGGAAAATCACCTGCTGCGGCTGAGCCTGTGTCCGAAGCTGTGCCGAATCTGGCAACCCCGGTGCAAAAGTCCCAGGTACGTGTTTCCAAATGGCGCAGGAATGTTCTCTCTTTCAACTTGGCTGTGGGGCTCACTGCAGTAGAATCCACTGTGCACATAACCACTGCTGCTGTCTACAGCTACACAAGCTCGGGCAGCAGTCAGTACACGGCTATGTGGTACCATCCACAGATGTTTCTCGAAATACTCTTGGCTGTATGAGGAGATTTTGAGGGATCGGAATTGCCTTCAACGGTGGGAAGAAATCTGGAGAAAAATTAAATATTAAAAGTGATGCACTTTTTTCCAGCTTCACACAGTTGTAAGGCTGCAAGTAAAACAGTCTCACATTATGTATGAGAGTATGTGTGGTATGAGGCTACAGCAGGTGACAATTTCCAAAACAGATGTAAGGTGTAAAGACAAGAATCTGTGTCCTTCCAGCATTGGTTGGCTTGCAGACACCACTCACTTCCATGACAGTCTGGGTGGATGGGAATCTCAGGATGCTATCAGGTGGTGTCTAACCACTAGAATCCCCTGGCAGGCTGAGTGTTTTAGCAGGGATGGACCAGCATTAAAAGGGCAGTGAGAGTCCATTAGTCCGGTACTCTCAGAATCCACACTCAACTGACTTCTTAGAAAGCCTGAGCTTTGCATAGCTAAGCGCTATCATGCCATGTGGCTAACAGACAGAAGGGTACAAAATGTACCCTGCATATGAACCAGACAGTGAGGCCCACAAAGGCAGTCCCAGACAAGGCAGAGTGGGGGAAAAAAAGCCACAAACAGTGGAAGGAAGTTTCAGTGAGGTCTTTAGCAAATGCCTCTCGAGGTCAAATCAGGTCACTAAATCAATGAGCTAAAAAGGGTCATAAGATCCATGAAAATGAAAGGTCGAGCACAGCGTTTGACAAGTTTGTTTCCTCTATGTATCTAAGAGACACCTTTCAGGATGACTGTCAAAGCAGCAGAAATGGACATATGTGTTCATGGTTGAGGAAAGTTGGAACATATTATGTGTGATATACGCATTATAATGTTTATATGCTAGTGTCATTTCCAGTCTGAACACCCTGAACCTGTATCACCTTACCCTGTTAAAGAAAACAACACAATTTTACAGAATTACAGAAAAATTACAAAACGTTTGCACAAGTAGCGTCAAATTCCATTGTATTGCATATATCTATGAAGGAAACTCAATTTCACAAAATACGTCCTGCATCCAAAGAATAATGGTGAAGTTGATCGATTGTAAGCAGTAGCTTGCTGAGCTCTGCCATTTCTCCTACACTTACCGAGTTCCATCACTCCACAGTGGAGCTTTCACCTGCTCTTCAGATTTTGCTGTTTACAGCATGTCTGCATGCTTCTTTCAAATTCAAAGTTTCTGAAAAGGCTTTTAGCTTCTAGTAGCTTGTTTTACTTCAAGTCATTATCTGACTCGACAAAGTGGGCTGCGTTTTATTGCCGGGACTTTAATCCTGACGATGCTGGCAGTCCAAGTTTCCTGATGGGAAAGGAAGACCCTTTTCTCCTGCTGATCTATAGAAGCTCTGGCCATTCATGGACATCTGCCAGATCACATATACAGACCTGGGGAGTCAGTGCACTTCTTCACGAAACGGCACGAGAAGCATGAGATTACAGTTATGTTGCCAAAATGTGCTGCTACCTTCAAACCAATATGTGCAATGAATAACTTGCCATGTAATCAAAAAAATCCTCCCTTTATTTCAGGGTCTGTCTGTGTATTATTGTTTTGTACCACTGTACCATTGTCTTTGATATAACATAATTAGAACAGTCTAGTTTTCCTTCCAGTGCTGTGCTTGGATTTCCAAACAATCGCACTAGTAAACTCTCATAAGGGAGGGTCAAGCACAAGTCTAGTCCTTCCAGTTTATCAAACAACTACAAGTCCTGTGAGTCACTGCCTTTAGTAGATATCACTACGTTCACGTGATACAGCAAATCAACATAAGTGATGTGTGCACTACTGTCTACATTATCCATCCTTGGAAGACAGAGATCATTTGAATAAATTAGGAGAATTAGTGTCAGAATTTTATCTAAAATAATGGATTTAGACAATGACCTTTCTTTGGGCTCTGGGGTACACCTCTAGTCCTAGTTTCCATGGCACTCTTTCGCTGTAATGTGCATTCCTCAGTGATTCAGCATAATGACATCATCAGCGCTGTTTGTTTAGAGGCCTGTCACATGGGCACTTTTCCCACAGTATCTCACTCTGGAAAGGGGTTATCACCACTGGACTGAGAAAGGAAATCTCTTCTGCTACTGTCAGACTGCTAGTTTAGATGTGTACCTTCTACACAACGGTATGTAAACGTTAAAATTGCAACGTGGAATACTTGTCTTGGCTTTTAGAGGCTGATTTTCTGACCAGGCCATGAAATTACTGCAAAGTTTTACATTCCAATTTCTAATTCAATTAAATTTCAAATAATTCAATCATTTTTTGCACCTAAATTCATATTTTCTTGTATCCTCTTGTGAAATGTGAGGTTTCCTAAGTAATTTAGATTTGAACTGATAGACTGAATTATCCCACTATTTTAATTACAACTGAATTAAAAAATAAATAACATGTGTAAGCAAAGGTCTTTAAAAAAGTATTAAAGAAGTATTAGTCAGTATGTTGCCTGAGTCATGAGACTTTCCACCCTCTGACAGAGTGGAATACCTCAAATATGCCAGAAAACACCTGTACAAGCTTCATCCAATAAGCTAGTAATCATGTAAATTTTAGATGTATATACGTTTTTCAGCTTTAAGCTGTCTCAGGACCATGTTTTCAACATAGTGGCAATTTGCTTCATGTATTAATGCCATGAGTGAAAAAATATGAGCAGATACTGTGATTTACACAGGCAAACAATTTTGCTTTGATGTGTTTTTTTTTTTTTTTTACCTAGCCAGTAACATCTCCAGATTTCTAGGTCTAGTTTAGGCTAGAAGGAGTGGTTGTGTTGGCATGCAGCACCCTGTGTTTGTTACATTTCCTAATGAAGAACTAGAGCTACTCCTACAGCCGTGAACTCTGATTCAGTTTCTGGTCTGCTGAACGAGTGAATCAACCTACTCCATCCTGTTAAGCCTGTCGAGTTTCTACCACAGTATCCGCTTGGCCAGGTTGGGAAACTGTTGGTAACATGGAACCTCCCATATGTGCCTTTGTAGACGAATTACATAATTTACTAAAAACACAAACTGTCATGGTCAGATAAACTATGAAGATCTGTTTAAATTGTACTCCAGGATCTACACAAGGCTGTCTAGGTGAAATGGGAGTTTGTGCCTCAGCAGGAATTTAAGATCTCTTAGAGAACTGGCTAACCCTGTCCTCAGAACAATGAAACATAATGAAATCCATCAACTCTATTCATCTACGCTTCCTGAAGTCGAGAATCAAGTGTTTTGATTCCACAGATCAGAAATACAACTTTATTTACTCTTGAACTCGAACCATATTCACTCCTTAACTACACAGACCTGGAGAGTCAGTGCACTTCACGAAACTACTAAAAATCGACGAGTAACTGACTTATATGATAGAAAATAAATATGCAAGTATGAATCAATTCAATGTATTGGAATTAAACCTGCTCTCCTGTTGATAGAAGTGAATCTGATGTGTGTATTCAAAGCTACACCGCAGATAATTGACTTCACGTGGAAATATGATGACAAAAACAGTATATTTGCCCCTATACTTTCTTTGAATATGACTCAGTTGTTTGGAGGTTTCTGTTACAATTATATAGGTTACTATGAGGCCACCTCACTTGCCGTTTTGCCCTAGGATACGACACGACAGTAGTTAACACCTACAGTTAGTTGGTGCTTGTACTGGCCACTGAATCAGCTCACGTTCCTTAACATTTTGTCCGTAAGGAATAAACAGCTTTTTGCATTAATTAACACAAATGCTCTGCGTAAACATACACTGGACGTAAACGTCACACTGTTCACAAGAGTGGCACCTTTTAAAATGTACTTTATCGTGCCCGTTAGTCAATAAAGTCAAGGTTGTGCACCACAAATTGAATCCCAGAATTACTCCTGTGCTGAGGTTCATGCTTATCGACCAGTGAAGCGACCGTCAATGGAAACATAGCTTTGTAAAGATTGACATTAAAACTTTTAATATTAATATTTTTCGGCCACAACAATAAAATTTAACAAATGATCACTAGAAAAAAAGTTTACTTTTAACAGCTGTACAATACATACAGTATCATAAAACTGGCCGCCAAATTTAAAATCCACTACAGAAACAGATGTAGTGTTATCAGCAGCATTTCACAAGAAGGAAAACATTGTACATATGTACATGTCCACACTGTATTCTTAGTAAATTTCACATATGTACAGTACATCTCTACGGTTGAATATAAATGAGCCAACTTTGTTCCTTGTTTAAAGATATTCTTTTTAAAAAAGGATTGACTAAAGTTGACAGTGGATAGCTAGATTCAAGATCCTAGGATAACATTTTGACAAAAAGTAGCAAAAATGTACATCCTCTCAATACATAACACTTTAGCCATTTGCTTCAATCTGGCCCCAGTGTCGCTGCCGGAGTATCAAACACTATGTTGAGTATTGACTTGGGTTCTGTGGGGACTGCACTGAAGATACGTACATCCAACCATGTCAAGCGAGAGATGTTTCGGAGGTATGCTTCATCGTTCAGACATTTCCAAAGATGGAGTACCTCAGGCCTCCCTCTCCCACCTTCTTTTCCTGTCTGAAGATAAACATGCTCCACCTATGGCCATTGAGTGGCAAAAATGGCGGGAAAGCCTCTTCCTCGGCTCAGCAGAGAAACTGGCTTTTTGTTTCCTAGCCACAAACATAGAAAGGAATGCACTTTGGTATATACCAAATGCCCTGGGTTAATAAATTACAAGAATATCACAACAGTCTGAGGTAAAATAGTAAAATGAGTTACTTCTAGAGTAATAAAATGAAGCAAGTGTAACCCCTTGAATTTGATGTTAAGACAAAATGGATGCAGTAGAAAAAATCCATTTCTCATCCATTAAAGAGAAACAGGTGTAGCTTTGCTGTGGTGAGATATCCCTGTTGGCAAAGGGTTGCTGAGTTCTTATCTCAAATCATGGGACAGAAATTTTGCATGTCTAAACTGCATATAAAACATTTCCATTGTGCAGGTACCCTCCTCCCAGATCCCAGTTTGTGGGTTCCAAGAGGATCTTTGGGCAATGCTTGGACAAGTGCAAGAGGATCACCATTATAAAGAGGATCTTAATAATTCTCTATATTTTCTATATAGCTAAAAGCAAGTGAGCAGGATAAGGTGGGGTGGTGTGGGCAGGGCATCTCTATTCGACAAAAAAAAAAAGAAATGGCATTGATAATCAAAGGCACATTGTATTAAACCTAAGGGCACAATTATTCCCCACCACTGTTAATCCACAAAACAGCAAACACATATAAAGTACAACGTGAACTGCCCACTGGTTTCGGCAGGTTGCTGTGCATTTGCCAAATAAACTGTGGGTGTCCAGAGGGGTCTGGGGCTGGGCAGTGTGTAGCGGGCAGGGTACTGTGCCAACCAGTAGCAGGGGGCATCAAAATTTGCTTCTCCACTTAGCAGCCCATTGTCCGACCCTCTTCCTCACACCCACCCACACCCCCCCTCCACTTCCACGTTTGGGTGAGAGCAAGCCAAGCATGATTGCTTTTTCCTTTGAGCAGAATCTTGAAGTAGTAGCAGAGTTCTTGTGCATTACGTCATTAGTCACTCCACTGATATCGGGCCAACAGCACACATTCAGGCCACTGGTTCTGCTTATATTAGCTCTTCTTTGAGAAACAATTCAAAGAAATAAATAAGTTAAACTTTTAACAAAGCTTTCGGACCCCCGTCAGTTAGTTTTCTTTTACCATACTATGTCAAAAAAATGCTACAAAAATGGCCAGTACTGTGAAATAGCCATTTATCAAAATTTTCCATTTGGGTAAAAATGTGATTTAATTTAAAGAAGGGAACAAGCTTTTAAGAGTTTAAACTCTGGCCACATGCTAGCAAGTCTACACTAGAAACCTAAATATAGAAAACGCTATATTAATTCCAGAGGGAGATCTCTGATTACAGATGACAACCTGATGAGATGACTTCAGCCCTAGTTTAAAGTGCCCTTCTCTGCCATAGTCTTTTCATGATAGTGTTAATACTGGCTCAGATTCAAGTAAAATATTGTCTCCTCAGTAAGTGATTAGCACAGGACTTTCTAACTTATACTAAGTCTCTTTAAGGGAGAATCAGCAGTTCAAAAGATCTTCAACCCTATTGCTGTAACTCAAGTTCGCTGACCAGGATTAGTTACATGACATCATTTTGTTCCATGAACGTAAGCTTTAAATAGTAAAAAATAACCTTTAAAGAAAAAAGGTAAAGCACCAGAGAATTTCCGCTAGACGGCACAACACCTCTTCCAAAAAAGCAGCTTATAGTTACAAACACACAAGCCTGTCACTCACTTCTGAGAATAGCTTCCTTTCAGTCAAACCACATATTGTCCTTTAAACCAGTTTTGAAAACAAAGTCTCTCTTTTCCTCGATTCAAATTTAATAAGGAATGTCAAGAGATTTTTAGGCACATACCAAGTCATCTGTCATGTAAACATTGTTTTTTCCCCCCTTTTGCCTCTTAATCTTTACTCTCCACTATGAATTTCAAGTCTCTTGCCAAGTTCTTCAAGTAATGTCTCATCCTACTTTTCGGCTCACAATACCAATCACTTGTACAAAGACCTTTCAGTGCTACAGAGCTGCAGATATCGTAGCTTTTACTAAAGTTTAAAATCCTCCTCCATTAATGCACTATTGATTTGATGGTTTATAGAGGTAGGGACTAAAAGCCAGTGCGTATACATATCAAGCCTGAATTATCTTCATTGTTCCAAGTCTGTTTGCTTTCTATGCTACGAGATATAGGGAGGAAACTGTTTAGCACTTCATTAGTAATAGGCCTGTTGGTATGAAGGTTCTCTGTAGCAGAGAACCGGAGATAAAAACTTAAAAGGATTGTTCCCTCTTTCAAGACCAGGGTTAGAATTTCTAAAAAGAAAAAAGGTGTTCTGAACACAAATAAAGGTGCTACGTAGCTGTAAATAAGTGGTGAATAAGCATTAAAGACTCTGTATTCCTAAAAACTCTCACACTTGTGAATGCTCAGCTATCCACAATTTTAAATATCACAATTTATAGAAAAAAAACAAGCAAAAAACCCCCAAAAAGCATTCAACTGACTAATTTTGGCAACACTGTCCTTTGCTGTATATTCCCATTGGCATCAGTCATTTGTGCCAAATTAGTCCTTAACTTTGAGGCTGAGCCTGATGTGGGAGGTAATTTGGAGATAGATGTTATAGCACCTGGGCCCTCAGTGATCCGCTTTACGGTTGTTTTCTCCCCAGTGGGAGGTTTTGGCAAGCGTCGTCTTAGCCACGGGTGGCGCAGGGCCTGACTAGGGGTCATACGCAGGGCCGGGTCCCATTCCAGACACTGCTTGAGAAAGTCCAGAAAAAGAGGGTCATCGCAGCCCTTAAGCACTGTTACCCAATCCTTACTTCCTGGAGGACCTCGAAGCTTGCCCCTGCGGGACCGGCCACCATTCAACACCACTGTGCCATCTGGTAAGGTCGTGACTGTGCAATAACGTGGGTATCCCTTTGAGCTAACAAAATTTTTGGCTCTCTTAGATGAATCCAACAGCTTCTGGGAGGGCATGCCCAGTAGCTCTATGACACATGCTAGCTGGTCTCCTTCGTCTTCCCCAGGTAAGAGAGGGTACCCTGTAAGTAATTCCGCCAAGATGCAACCCAGGCTCCACATATCAATTGGCATCCCATAACGAGAGCCCAGAATGACCTCTGGAGCCCTGTAGAACCGTGACTGAATGTAAGTGTAGACCCGCTGGTGCTCGAAGCAGCTGGAGCCAAAGTCGATCACTTTTATCCCACTGCGTCCCTGTTGTTTCAGCAGGATGTTCTCAGGTTTGAGGTCGCAATGAATGATCCTGTTTTTGTGCAGTGAGTCCAGACACTGCAGGATGGAGTGCGCAAACTTGCGTACCAGTGGCAAACTGAAGCCCTGAAACTTGTTTTTCTTTATGAGCTCGTAGAGGTTCATGCTGAGCAGCTCGAATGTCATGCAGATGTGGTTGCGGAATGTGAAGTTCTCCAGCATGTGGATGACATTCATGGTGAAGTCTTTGTCCTGCTTGCGCAAATGCTCGAGGATCCGAATCTCCTCAGCCGCCTGGCGGTGAAACCGCTTCTCGTTGCGTACCATTTTCAAGGCCACATGCTGGTGGGTCTTATGGTCGTATGCCTTCACCACCTGTCCAAAACTGCCCTTACCAATGACCTTCAGAACCTCATACCTGTAGGCTATATGGTCATGGGGCACATGGATATAGGATCCCTGATCATCATCATAACCTCCATTGTTGGAGCCTCCAACAACGCCAGGGCGTTTCTTAGCATTTGGGCCTACAAAGTAGATTTCGGGGTAATTGAAAATCTCTTGGTGCTCAAATGTTGTCAGCTTGGACAGGTACTGCTTCATGGCCTGTTCAGGAGTCAAAGGAGCTGGCTTAGGCTTGCTGTCGGCTGATTTGATGGAGGTTGAACTGCCTTCCCTACATTGACTGCTTTCCTGTTGCCGGTCCGGCAGGGCCAAGCCTGATCGGCCTGCTGGAGTCAACCCATTCGGCTGTGTGGTCAACACTGTCCGTTTATTACTGTTTTCCTCAAACAGCTGTTGAACGTGGATCTGCTGGTGGTTTCCGACATGCAGATGGTCGTTCATTGCGTGCTTATTGCCTCCAACCTAGCAAAAGCACAACCAAAAACTGTTATAGATAAGAATCATACAAACACTGGTACAAGAGACAAATAAACACAGTCACAGATAAAGAACCTTGACATACACTACAGATCATCGTCTTTAAGGTGTTGACATTTAAATTCCCCGTTTACCCTTATTTATTTACTTTATTAATAGCTACTGTGGAGCCTTCACCAATGTTAATATCAAGTACACAGATATTTTTCTGAGTAGTGAAACAGAAGGTCACCATTTCCAGGACTAAGAATCTCTGCTTTCCACTACATTCTTTGTGATTTTTTTTTTTATAATGACTTCATTTCGATTTCATTCTCCCGAGCACACTTGTTCATTAATGATTGCATCTTAGGAATTTTAATTATGTATTAAATAAAACATGCCTGTATTCACCAAGTGTGATACAAAGAAATACTCTTGTCTATTTTTAGGAGCAAAAAACAGTTCCTGATCCGCACTCTATAAACCAGCATGCAGTCCACATACTGAAGGCAAAGCTAAACATTAATCTAAAAGACAAATGTTATGGATATATAAACAACAATGATTTACAGACTGATAGTCCAGTTGTGTTTTAATGGGCTGTGCCCTTAGCTGCCCTGGCACATAGAGCTTACCAACTGAAGACTAATACTGCCAGCCATGCATGAAATGCCCTGCTCATATCATAAGACTACACAGTCCTGGCCATAACACCCACAGCTCACATTCATATACTTCCTCTTTCAGCATTACATGAGCAAATTAGTGTCCATGTTTTTCAGAATGCAGAGCTGTCTGATTTCCTCAAACTTGGACAACCATCGAGTTTATACAAAAAATTATACACAATACATCTTATTTTCTTTGTATACTGTGGATTTTGGATTTTCCTCAGAAGCTGAGAGGCAAGTTTAACTTTTGTTTACCAAAGGCATTAGGCCTGCCCATCCTGTCTTCCTGAAGCTCCCTCTCTGAAAGATTCTTGCTTCCTTGATAATGTGATTGTCTCTGTAGCTTGTTTTTGTTATAACATCCTGTTGCCTCAGTCAGAGGTCTGCCTCTGCCCAGACACACTGCACAACGAGTGAAATTCTCCAGTCTCAAAAAACTGAACAATGAGTTTCTGCCCATCAGTGTTCTTACTGAGTCTAAAAGGCTAGATTTGGTCCTTCATTTAAGAAGATTACCTCTCTTTTAGTGTTAAACTCAGACTTTTGAAACATTTGAGTCCTGATCCTCAAGTGTGCAGGGTATGGATTAAATACATGACTCCTCTGTATTACTGATCAGTCCAAAACCCAGGTGGAAAATCCTGGTCTTTTCTCACGACTGACAAAACACCAGCAGTAATACTCAGCATACACGTTTACTTCAAGAGCCCCAAACACACACAAACTGAAGCCAAATATCTTGAAAGCATTTGTTGCCAGTTAATTATAACAATCTACTCTGCAAAGAACTGCATAGAGATACTGCATAGGTACATCATATATAATCATAACACACATATATAATACACCGTTATGCTTCTAGCATTAAAAAGAGACCGAAACGGTATGGTTCACAAATAGCTTAGAAATAGAGCTAATTATGAATTTGAATAGAACCTCAGAGAATTTCATTTTCCATTTGTAAACAGCCTTTCTACGGTTAATACAACGTGAACTGGTGTGTGACGGGGGGGTGGGGGTTCATAGGGAGGCCATGAGTACTGACAG